>JAPDOI010000245.1:600000-1090082 GCA_029168955.1 Aplectana chamaeleonis | reverse complement strand
GATCATCGTACTCTTCACAAGAAGCTATCCGTCACGGATCCTAAGAACTACAGAGGAATCTCTCTACTTCGTGTCATATGTACAAGGTTTTAGAACGTATCATTCTCGAGCGACTTATCAAACATCGTGAAGGAACGACCAGAGATGAGCAAGCCGGTTTTCGACCTGGAAGATCGACCATCGACCAAGTGGGGTTCGTCGTGCAGAAGAGTAATTGAATCGTGGCAGCGGTTTTCGAAGCCATTACAGCTTGCTTCTCTGGACTTTGAAGCCGCGTCTGACTCTCCTCATCGTGATCGATTGCCCAATGCTCTGCGAGCAGATGGAGTCCCGGAAAAGTATGTCTGGTCAATCGAGGACATGAACAAAGGAACAACAGCAGCAGTTCGTACACCTGTCGGATTTACGTCAGCTTTCGAGGTGAAAACAGGAGTAAGGCAAGGAGCCGTTGCAGGACCTTTCTTTCAACTTCGCTGTTGATGACATCATGCGTAGAGTTGCAGAACAGTTTCCTGCGGATGTGATCCTAACACCATCAGGATGCCCCCTGTCGACCTGGAGTACGCAGACGACATTGTGTTATTCCGCTGAAAACAACGCAAACCTGCAAAGGATTTCAGGAACCTCGTTTCGAAGTATGCTGCAGCCTATGGTGACTTTCGTCTTCGTCCCGACAAATGCAAGCAGATGTGGGTCTCTCTAGAGGCCTTCAACTGGAGTTTGTGTGGACCGACAACGTATCGAACTGGTGGACGATTTCGTTATTTGGGCTGCCGCTGAAGAACGATGGTAGTTATGCAGCGGATATTCGACAACGATGTGCGAAAGCTACGTCTGCCCATTCAATTCTCTAACCAAGTGTCGGTCTACCACCATCGCGAAGGAAGTCGCTTGCGGGTCTACCTATCCGCTATCTGCCCTATCATGCGATGTAATGGATCGGAGACGTGGGCAGCACCGAAAACGCAGATGGAAAGGTTGGATTTCACGGAGAGGGAAGCTTTTTAGGCGTTTGCTTGGATATTTCTGGCCGCGTGTATGCCATAACGAAGACCTTTACAAGAAAAATCGACGCAGTACATCAACGCTTGACAATGAGGGAGTGTGCCAGCATCTCCCTAACGCCGTCTCGGCAGCGTGGAAAATCGACTTCGACCGCTCGGGCATAGGTACCAAGAAGAACGCCGGAACGTCTCTGTACAACACGCTTTAAAAATGCTTCCAAATCCCATCTGGAAACGGCCACCTGGGCGTAGGCGGAAGCTCCATCTGATGTGGTTAAAGAGGATTTAAAGTCACTCGGCATCGAAAGACAGTTCAGGTAGCGATGTTTCGTTTCCGCAGGAAATGGAATAGTGACAGCTGGATGGAAATGTGTTCAAATTGTGGCTGAAGACCGTGAAAAATGGACACGGCTGACTCGTAGGACGGCACACCTCGGTGAAGATGCGGAATGACCGCGTCAGGCGAAAGCCAACCGATTAAGTCAAGTAAGTCAATAGGCAACGCTAGATTGCTGTTAAAAGCTTATTTCGAAGCATTGAAGTAAAATTACAACTTAGAAAACAAAGTCAATCGAGATTTCTTTCTCAAAATTTCAAAGTGAATTTCTTATTCAGGTGGGAGCTCTCTAAGTGGAACCTGAGTGAAAGGCACTGTTCGCGATAAACTTCATCCTCGAATTTTCCATGGCGAACGCTTTTCGTGGCTCTCAGAAGCAGAACAGCGTCGAAGAAACGGGACGAAAAGCTACCCAGGCGCCACAAAACGGCTTAGAAAAGTGGGCAAACTCCGCCGCTTTGGGAAAGTCCGGCCCCTTTCCGCCTCTCGACGTGAACAATGATCGTGATTTTGAGATGAGCGATGGTTTCCGATCAAAAGCCCCGTTCTTCCCTTTATTCTCAACTTCTCTCTTTACTCAGGGGCGGCATGCATGAACGCAGCGAATGTCAGGAGCGCTCAATGCGCCATATGCGTAGCGTCGCGGCGGCCCCGAATTTCGTAGCGTGTATTGATGTGCCTGATTTTCGGGGCCGCCCCGTTGCTCGACGCTGCGCGCATGGCACGCGGAGCGGCTCCCTGACACCGTTCGCTGCGTTCATGCATGCCGCCCCAGGTCAGCTCGCATACATTGGCTGCAAACGACGGAAGTTACGAGCCTCGGAAAACTCGTCCACCATGCTTTTCTAGCTCACTTCTTGAGGGACAATAACTCCGTTCCCAGAAGATCTTGTACGAATCCAGAGACATCATTGAAACGTGAATTGGACCGTTTTCAGGATAGGCAAAACAGAGATGGGATTTCTATCGTGAACACTGCCTTTAATTAAAGGCACAGGACACCCAAAAATTGATTTTCAGATTTTATGCTTGTCTTGGAGAGAGTCACTTACTGATCATAGTGATATCTCTGAAATCGTCCAAGACCCCTTTCGAACAGAGTTATGGCTCCCTAAAGATGCCTATTTTTGAGGGTGAAAAATTGGTGGATGAGTTGTCTCAGGCCTGTATTTCTCTTCATCCGCATTCGTTGGGCGAGAGCGAGCCAGGATAAGGAGACAGTCCGGTAGTGGACTGAAGAACGACGACTTGTTGGAATTCATCCATCCATCGAGCCGCTATCGAGTTCGAAATTCTGTTAGGGGGTCGGGCCTGTGGTGGTCGCTTATATCTCGCTTATTTGGAGGATTTGAGATCTCGCACTCGGCACGTGTTGTACAGGAGGGTTTTCCTACACAATTACATGAAAATCTCAAAATTCATATCTGAGAAAGTACTGTGCCTTTAAAAAAAGCAAATTCGGTTTGCGGAAACATAAGCTTTTTCTGCGTTCGCATCCAACCAAGTATGCGAAATTGGCTCGACTTGAGCAGTTTGCTCACAAAATGTTGTAGTAAAATTATTAGTAACGCGCATTTTGCAGCAAATCGGTGTCCACCGCTTCGGATACGGACATGCGCTAGCGCATGGAGCAGTGAGTTCGGCGCGTCGTAGAAAAGCTACCCACAGAGCATATGGTAAGAGCATTCTGGCATGTATTCAGACGAAAAAAGTGTTTAATCGACGAGATCATTGTATATTGACCTACGATAAAGAGGAAAAAGAGGTTTAATACGGGTTTGAGAATACGCAGGTAACTCTAAGACATAGTTTCACATTGAACGCGGAAACTGTGCTCATCTCCAAAGAAGTTGTATCTCAGCAACAAATAAGGTTGATCGAATGCACAGAACAGAAGGCGCCTCGTTGCATTCGGCTGGTACATGCGACGCGTGCGACGGAAAGCCTCTGCCTTCACGATGTTGGTAGGCCGCCGCGCGCGGCGAACTAAACCAGCCGAACTGCCTTCAGGCGCCTCCCATTCTATGAATTCGACCAACATCCCGTCCCAGTGCAGAATATGGAAGAGTTGCAGTTCAATTTCCTCTCGGGACCGCTTTGGTTGAATAAGTTAGCTTGGTGTTTCAAACAGCAAATAACGGGTCAACTCCTTCATCTTTGTGTTCTGGGACTTTAACCAGGGAGGATGTATTGTAAGGGATTCAATGCAAATTGTTTGGATTTGTGTCCTTTCCACGCTGGAGATTCATAAGAAACCATTTGCCAACGCCCACGAGTCACAACCCTCCCCACACACATCGTGGAACCATTACCACGCAATTATTTACTGGAAGAAACTAACTAACCAATTTAAAGCAAGGAAATAGCAGAAATAAGTAGTAAAAGTTTAAGTAATCAGGCGACGACCTTTTGATTGGTTGTACAATACCGCTCATAGGTTTTGGTAGGAACGCGACTACTCAGACGTTCGCCGTTGTCTGCAGGACACGGATGAGATTTCACCTCACGCAATGCTCCCTGTAGACATCCAAAAAGGGCAGGGATAGCCCCTCAAAAACTGCTTGTCGCCCCCTCCATGGTGCCGTAGACAGCCTATCCGCTTAAACGATGTTGCTGTAGACATCCCATCGGAATATGATCTCCATCCTGAATTCCGCGATCACATCCTATCAGCGTAACACAGACCTGACATTACCATCCCAGTGGAGCATCAGCCGCCTTATGACGTCACCCCTTAAACGGCGGTATGCCTCCTTTCGAAACTTGATAATGAGGCTCGATTTCACCGGTTTCGTTTCTAATTCAAAATGAGAAAATGGACTCCCTTGACCAAATTTCTCACAACAAATGCACCAATTCAATAATGTCGTCATTACGCGGATAGCTTTCTACTCTTCAGTCGTTGTCGTTATATACAACTTATTAAGGAAGCGGTGCTATCGCAACTAGGGTGGGGGGTCACTTGACCATCGCACTTGGTAACGCCCATATTTCCATGCCGCCGCGGAATTTCGGCACCAAACTAGAGTTTTCCTACCCATTCCAAAATCGGGAGATCCGTTGCGGCGCGGAAAAATGAGCGTGGCCAAGGGCGATGGCCAACCCCCCCCCTCGCTGCGATGAAAATCTTCTTTTTTGATTCAGAGTTCACTGCATTCCTTCGCGCGCTTGTGAGGAGCGAGGAGAGAGAACAGAATGTGGGGGAGAGGGAGACACGGCACACACGCGCTGACGCGCGATACACGGAAATGAACATTTTTTTGAAATAGAGGATATGCAGTCTACGGCAACAGAAAAAAACTATGTAACGCTGCTGGTTTCTGGAATCAATGTTTGCTGATATCCCGCCAAAGTCGACTGCTAAACTTCAATTTTTATCGAATTTAGACGGAAGAAGCACCAGAAATTTCGTAAAACGGTAAGTTTCTAGCCAAAACACGACATTAATACATTTAAAGTCCTCACTGAGGATACACTCACTCACTCACTCATCCCGTTAGCTGGCGGCTGGCGGAGCAGGATGACCTCTCAACCAGTACACTGCTGTAGGTGCCATAGGGTTTCCGGTGGCTCCGAACGATACGCTTCCATTCTGCACGGTTCGCAGCAATTAATTTGAAGGATACAGGACAATGCAAACCGTTGGGACTTCAGATCCGCCTCGACTTGGCTTCAACCACGCTCTTTTTCTGGGCTGCTCTTTCAACCTTCCACAGTGCAGGGCGCTCTTCTCCATAACAATCTGCGAGGAAGTCGGTTTGTTTCCATTCTGCATACGTGTCCGAACCATCGTAGCCTTCTCGTTCGAATTTGTTCTTCGATCGTGGGTATTGATGGTTTTGCAAGTATCTCGGATATCTTCGTTCCGCACTCCGATCTCTTAAAGTTATCCTGGAGGATTTCACGCAAACACCGCGTTTGAAAGACCTCCAGCCTGCTGTAATCCGGACTTCAGCAAACGTCCACGACTCTGACCCGTACAGTAGGATTGGCACTAAGAGCGCGCGAAACATCCGGATCTTTGTCTTGATTGACACATTACGCTTCTTCCATAAACATCAGCCCATGAAGCCAAAGCAGCCGACGCCTGCCCGATCCTGCACAGCATCTCCGACGTAGCCACTACCTTTCGCTCTTGCGAATCACCGATCCTGAGGTACTTGAACTCCTTGACGGTTGAAGCTCAGCTCCTCGAAGAACACAGAAGCACGTGAACCGTCCGACGTCATGACTTTAGTCTTCTCCTTATTAATCCGCAGCCCATACGGATTCCCGCGATTTGTGCGCCATAATATTCAACAAAAGCGTATCTTCCATGTCAGTATCGGTGAACACTGCACTGTCGTCCGCAAACATCAAATCCGTGATGTTCGTTATCGCCAAATTGGACTCCTCTTCTATTTTCAAAGGTCTTTCTCATAATAGCATCGACCACGGTATTAAAGAGGAGCGGTGAAATCACATCTCCCTGCCGGACGCCTGCATCGACTCTGAATTCTTCGGGATAGCTTGTTTCCGACGCGGACACAGCTAGCCGAGCCTTTATAAACTTCCTGCAGAAAGCTTCACCATTTTTCCTGGCATGCTCGCATTCCATCGATTTCCGCGCGCGCCAAAAATGCAATCGAATGCCGACTTGAAGTCTATGAAGGTGATAACGACGCGCTTTCCACAGCGAATCCTTTAATCCATAACTTGACGAAGTGTGAAAATTTGATCGTTGCATCCTCGACCCCGGACGAAAACTCCTGCTTTGTTCTTTTCGCGACAGGTACTCTCCCGATGGCGTTGAAGTCTGGACCGGATAGTTCTCGTGAAGACTTTACCAACAATCGACAACAGGCTGACCTCGGGCGATAGTTTTTACAGCCTCTGGGCATCGCCCTTCTTATGGATAGGCACGAATAATAGCCTTTTTCCATAGTAGACGGCACGCTCTTCATCCGCCATATGCGCGTGATTAACTGATGCAACTGACGCAGTAGAACATCACCTCCTGCCTTGATGACCTCAAAGCAGTGACACGGTCAACACCTGATCGCCTTTCCATTGCTTTAGCGACTTTGATTGCCGCCTTCACTTCTTCCGCAGTGGGTTCCTGAGTCAAGCGCTGTCTCCTCTGGTACTGCTCGACTAGTATCGGTTGGGCCAGTGGACCTGTGGTGCGCATCGTGAGTATAGAGTTCACTGAATGAACTGCCTCCATCGCAACAGACAGCTCTATCTGCTGATCGCACAAAAGACCCATCCGTATTCCTGATGGAATCAGCTCATGCGGTTGAGATGGTCTTCTTTCTGAGACGGCTGAGTTTGTTGTACACAATGTGCGATAGTCACGTTCCTTCCAACTGCCTCCTCCACTTCCCGTCTGCTACCTTATTCCAGTACGACTCCCGCTCTTCCTTCCAACAACTTTCGACGAAGCTCCTGACACAATTGCCGATACCGTCCGGAGAGTCCGTTAATTTCACTCGCTTCCGTTCGTCCACGAGACGGAGAGAATCGTCCGATATCCAAGAGCTGCGTTCGCCGGCGAATAACAGGGCAGAGAGGCTCTGGCATTCAAGAGCGACTTCAACTGCCTGCTTCTCGTGCTCGTCCACAGACAAGGCGTCTTCCAGAACCGCGAGCCGATTCGACAGCGCGAGTTGAAATGCTTCTTTTGTTCCTGGCGCCACCAAGTGTGACCAGCCAAGTTTCTTTCTAGGGGCTCCTCACGCTCTAGGTCGTCGTAAGCGAAGCTGCATTACAGCACGCAAGAGATAATGGTCGGATCCACAATCAGGCCCTCTCATGGCTCGAACATCTTTCAGCGATGATCTAAAACGTGAGTTTATCAGCACGTAGTCCAAGGTGGCCACATCTCGTCCAGTTGGATTCCTCCATGTTAACTGATGCTTCTTGGGGTGCCGGAATTGACTGTTACCGATGGCAAGCTCGTTGAACGCAGCGAACGAAAGTAGGCGTAGTCCATTATCGTTTATTTCGCCCACGCTGAACCTGCCCAACACTCCTTCCCAGCCTGTTCTGTCACTACCGACTCTTGCGTTGAAGTCACCCGCTACAATGGTGACATCGGTTTTCGGGATAGTATTCAGCACGTCCTGGAGTTGGGTGTAGAACTCGTCCTTGTCAACGTCAGAACTTGGCTCCGTTGGTGCATAGATGGACACGACATGGGTCTTGATTGTTCCGCTCAAAACAAGAACAGCGATCCTGCCAGAAATCGGCTCGAATGAAACAACGCTTCCAGCTGCGCGACTGCCTAGCATAAATCCAACACCATTGCGATGTCCGTCCTCACCGGAATAGTACAGCACCATCTTTTCGCTATTCTCCGGCACCTGAATGGGCACCGTTCCACATCCGCTCATCCTCAGCTCGGAAAGTGCAGCAATCGATATGTTGGACCTTGACAACTCTCTTGCTATTATCTCTTTCTGACCGACGCAGTGTCCCGTTCGCACATTCCATGCTCCAATCCTCAGCTCCTTCTTAGGTGTCACCAGTCGTCCTCCATTTTGGCCAGTAGTATTCTTCTCACCAACACCCTGGATCCCTAGTGTTGGCGCATCGGCCGCCCCGGATGCGGTAGCTTCTTCGTTGTTTCCTAAGAGACTTTCCATGGTTACCACCTAAGTTTTCCAGCCCGTCGGTAGTACGGGGGGCCAACCCTCCTCCTTTCTCATCCGGGCTTGGGACCGGCAATGGCGGAGTTACTGAGGATACAATTAAGAGTAACACAAAAAAGGGAGAAAAAACTCACGAAAACATGACAAAAATATCAGGTATTCTTTATCTATTGATGGCAAACTTGGAACAAAGCCAGCCATGGTTACAGTACGCTGAGTGGAAATGCGCAACCGCACCACCAACCGCCAACCGCGGCCCCGCCCTTTTACGCTGCCATATAGTGTGTACCGTCAAGCCTGTGCTGAGTTGAAGCGGGCGCAGCGCGGAGCGGCCGCCGGCTTGAATCAGATTGTCCCCGCCACTGAAGTGATTCTGCTAGCCTGCTACCCATATTCCTAACATATTTCGACTTCTTCTATCTCGCATCCACGGGAATACGGGCAGTAGGCTGGCGGAATCACTTGAATAACAGTGGGGGGGGGGCAATCTGATACACACTGCGCCCGCTTCAACTCAGCGCCGCCCGGCTTAGTCATCACAGGCTTGACGGTACGGTGCCTAGCTGGCAATCAGAACTGTGTGGAAGGAAAAAAAATCATCTGGAGACGAAAGTAGTGAAATGATAACGCCAAAACAGAGCGAATGGACTGAAATTGAGAAAGACAGAAATTATTGAGCATCTAGCAATGCATCCTCTTCTCACTTTTTTTCCATAGTTTTCTCCTAAATATCGCAGAAAGTGTGCGCGAAAAAAAGCAGGAAGGCGAAAAAACAGAAGGCGAAATTTTCTTCACATGCTTGGATTAGTGAATCTCTGGATGTGGGGAAACCGCATTGCAACTGTGAGCGCGCGTATCGTGCGTGCGGGGTGGCTCCTTTGCGGGTTGAAAACTATAGATATGGCTCGCCGCTAATTTTTCGGTGGCCCACATTCGCCAATTTCTTCTTCCTCATTTTCTTTCTTTCCTGGATTCCCTCCTTTCTTAACCTGTTCATCTTGTAACTTTTCTATAGTTGCTGTTTGTGAATTCTGAAAATAGAAAAGATACGGCTCGAAACATACAATGAAGAAAAAATGTACAGCAATGCCCAATGTGTGAGTATAGAGTTGCTACACGAACGACTGCTTTGAAGAAAAAAATAGGATAAAAAAACGAAAAAAAAGAGGTGGGAAAAGCGAATTGGTGGAATGTTGCACATGGAACAATCAGCGGTGAACGACATCGATCATTTTTATCTCGTCTCAGATATTCGCCGTTGTGTACACGGCACGAATGAGATGTGACCTCACGCAATGCTCTCTGTAGACATCCGAAATGGCGGAGATCGCCCCTCGACGACTGGCTGTTGCCCCTCTACATAGTGCCGTAGACGCTCTATCCGCGGAAGCGTAGTTCCCGTAGACATTCCATCGGAGGAAGGTCTCCGTTCTCCATTCCGCGGTCACATTCTACCAACATTCCACAAACCTGACTTTGCCATCCCAGTTTAGCATCAGTCCGCCTTATGACGTCATTACTCACACGGTGGAATGTTCCTTCAGATTCTTCATTACGAGACTCGATTTTTCTGACTTTGGGCCCAGGGATCGGCACGAGGTGTGGACAAGGCTAAATTTTCTCAGACCCCCCCCCTCTCTGAAAGCAACTTTTTGGCCATTTTCTCAGACCCTCTCCCAGAAGCGTTAATAGGTCAAATTTTTCGCGATTTCCTCGGACGTCCTCCCGGGAGTGTTAGTTGTTTGTTTTTGTAGTAAAATTGAAATAAAAGGAGCAACTTATTTCAAAAGATGTACAATTTGAACAAGAACAACCATTTTAGAACAACAAGACATTAACATTGAAATAGATCACGGACGAGGCTTTTCTTGACGGATTACATGAAGTTGCCTGCGTTTTTGGAAAACAAAGTAAGAGTTTAGGCTATAGCTAAGGCTCTCCTAATGTTGAATATGAGACACATAGGTTTGAACGTGTATCCAGAAATTATGAATGATTCCGGGTAGGAAGCTAAGGTATATATGTGGTGGAAAAGAAGCGTGGAGAAGATGGAGTGATTGGCTAAGGTCAAGAATACGGGGTGTCTCAAGGAAATAAATGTGTTTTCAAATTGATGTGAGTTTGTAAATTTATTTCGCAAGTCCAAGAAGAACATGTCACTTCAGATGTATGGACTTCTGGTTCAAAAGAGCGCCATCCGATCTGGTTACGTTGAGAATTTTATTCTCCGAAACCCACGAAACACACGACACGGGTTCGATCCCGAATGGTGCTTAATTTTCGGAAAACACTAGACCTCACATTTTTTTGCAAAGTAAAGGCCACGAAAATGAGATATTCGAGTCGAGAATGGTAGGTTTGCCCTATATACAAATTTTCAGCCTCTAAGATGGACGCTGAAAGGCACTTCTCTGTGTGGCCCACGCCTGTCGTAGGTGAGGTCGCTCTGAAAGTCTACATTTTCGCAAGGTATGAGCCAGGAGAATACGATGAACCAGTCCACCGTGCACGATTTACCCCGTGTACGCACTTCCACCGTCCAACATAGATGCTGAACACCGCTACAGATTAAGGCCTCACACTTTTCTCAGGTGTGGTCCAGCCGGAAATCGTCATTTTCGAAATTTAGGGGTGACGAGAGTAGAATATTTGAGTCCAGCGTAGTCGATTTACTCTTTATACAATCTTTTACCGTCTCAGTGTAACGCCGAAGACCGCTACTTAGAGAGCGGAACAAGGTGAAAAAACGTTAAAAAAACGTCAAAGTCCACAAACCTGGAGTAGGGTTTTAAAACACCTGTAACCTAACTTTCAAAAGAGCTACCCCGGGTTTGAGCAAAACTAAGAAACTGGGTTTGTAACCCTACCGAATGAAACTTCATCCGCTCCCAGAGGACGCCCTACAAAAATAATTACTAGGAGTGGACATTTGATGTTTTAAGCATACATGACCACACCTAACACTGGTTAGGTGTGGACATATATGCTCAAAACATCAAATGTCCACACCTAGTGAATTTTTTTGTAAGGCGTACTCTGAGAGCGAGTAAAGTTTCATTCGGTAGGGTTACAAACCTAGTTTCTTAGTTTTGCTCAAACCCGGGATAGCTCTTTTGGCAGGTAAGTTACAGGTGTTTTGAAACCCTACTTCAGGTTTGTGGACTTCGACGTTTTTTTCCTTTCTTTTTCACCTTGTTCCGCTTCCTATGTAGCGGTCTTCGGCGTTACACTGAGACGTTAAAAGATCGTACGAAGGATAATTCGACCACGCTGGACTCAAATATCCTACTCTCGTCACCACTAAATCTCGATATTGACGACTTCCGGCTGGACCACACCTGAGAAAAGGGTGAGGCCTGATACTGTAGCGGTGTTCAGCATCTATGTTGGACGGTTAAAGTGAGTATACAGGGTAAATCGGCTACGCTGGACTTGATCATCATATTCTCCTGACTCTGCAACAGGTGTGGGCCACACAGAGAAGTGCATTTCAGCGTCCATCTTAGAGGCTGAAATTCTGTATATAGTGTAAATCTACCACTCTCGACTCGTTCATCTTGTTTTCGTAGCCCTTACTTTGCAAAAAAAATGTGAGGTCTAATGTTTTCCGAAAATTAAGCGCTTTGCGGGATCGAACCCGTATCGTGTGTTTGGTGTACGAGTGGGTTCCGGAGAATGAAATTCGAAATGTAACCAGATGAGATGAGGCTCTTCCCAAGTGGCAAGTATTTTCGCTATGTCTGGTCTGGCTAATGTTGAAGCACCTATTTTCGTATTAAACCACTTATTGAAGCGTGTTTTCCATACATTCAAAACGACCTGTTCTTCTCTGAAAACATATTTATTTTTTTAGTATATCTCGTCGTCTTCGCCTTTGCCAATAACTTCATTCATCGCATCCACTCTTTTCTTCCGCCCCAGTCCGTAGCTTCCAATCTGTTCTTATTTGCAATTCGGTACACAACTATCCAGGATACACGCCCAGAATCTGTTTGCCTTATATTCAACCGTAGGAGAACCTTTACTATAATTTTAACATTTACGTACATTTAATTACAACAAGGTTTCATGTTTATTGAACAGTATTATCGAATTCTTCGCAAGAAAATTCTCTAGACAGTGTACCTACTACCCACGGACAGAATGATTCACGTGGTCTCCCGGTGGAGCTCAGACCCCCCTTCCTCCACCATTGCGCAGCTCAGATCCCCCGGTGTGGATATCCACACCCCGCGCCGAACCCTGTTTAGGCCTTATTTATTCGCAATGGAGAAAATGAAGTCTCCTGACTATAAAAAATCGGACAAAATCCCACCATTCTGTGCTATTCTTGGGGAATCTTGTGTTCCACTCATGTTACCGCTTTATTCGTAGTTTCAACTATTTTTGAATACATGCTGGTTAACCACACATATTCAACATTTCTACGGAGCCTAGCAAACCCAGTTCTCCCGGCGCTCGCCTCCCCCGGCTCATCGCGGTCTGTTTGATTCAGGACTTCAAATTCGTCTTTAGCCCTAAGTAACCCTAATCGCAGAAGTTACGCTCGAAAAAGTTGTTGAGATAACTACGTTTCTAGGGTCGTATGGCCCCTAGTAGAAGGCTCGCGCCATTGGTAGCTTCAAAAACAATTTGAAACTTTTACATTTGAGCGATGCATGTCGAAAAATTTCGTCAACCCCGCCCCCAAATACAAACTCGTCCAGATTCTTCGCTCTAATACTGTCACTTTCCTGGTTTTTGATGCTTCCAACGAGGTGAACCTTCTAGTACAAGCTGTGAGAGTCTATTGGCTTAGCTGCCTCAACCGTTTTGTCGCTAACATTTGCTGTTTCAACAGCGCTCTGTAAAACTCGTCCACCTTCACCCAATAACAAGAACAACCGTTATTCCTCTATTTGCACACAGTTTTCGTTGGTTTTTCGTTAGTTCCATATAATAGCTGCTCCAAACCTTCGATTTATAACATAAAAAAGGAAACATTTTTCCTTCATCACACATTATCAATACACCTCAAGTCTTCATCATAGACACACGCAGGAATCACAAAAAAAAATTTTCTGTTCCATTTTTTCGCAACTCGCATTTTCGCATTTTGCATTTTGCACTGCATTTTTTTTGGTCTTTCTTGTTATCTATGGTTAAAGGCAGTGTCCACGATAAAAACCATGTCTGATTTTTTGATGGAGATCGGCAGCTGCGGGGCCTAGCGCAACCCTACCGTTGAAAAAACTGAGAAAACCCAGCTTGGAACGGTCCCCTACGGCTTCACAGCTGGACACCCGTCAGCTCGTTACACCCCAGATGCACTTTCCACGCCCACCGACGTGAACAAAGGAATGCTCGAGTATATGATATGAGCGATGGTTTCTGATCAATAGCAACGTTCTTCCCTTCATTCTCAACTTCGCTCTTTACTCAGGTCAGCTCGCATACATCGGCTGCAAAAGACGGAAGTTACAAGCCTCGGACAACTCGTCCACCATGCTTCCCTAGCTCAATTTTTGAGGAACCATAACTCCGTTCCTGGAAGGTCTTGTACGATTTCAAAAACATCATTGGAATCAGCATGGGACCGTCTTCAAGATAGGTAAAAAACCAGGAAAACTATTCCTATCATGAACACTGCCTTCAAGATTTTAGGTGTTTATAACGAGTTTAGAAACTCGCCGTTTCTTATTAACGGAGTTTTTTCGTTAAAGGCAGGGTTCGCGATAGAAACTGTTGTTGTGCTATCCTCATGAGGAGGTAGATCTGGCCATCACGAAAAAAGAAATAAACGAAAATGTGGAGAAAAAACGCACAAGAGCGAGTTATTGTTTGGTGTCCGCCCTCCTCCAACTATCGAGATTTTAAAAAAGGCTGTCTTGTAATGTTTTATTTTCCTTCCAAAGTAATTTCTGAGCACTTCTAGGGAGTACTAACAACTTTATCAGTAAATTAAAAGATGGCTAAACAGCATTCATGAAAAACTCTTTGGGCGTGTGGACACCTGTAACTAGCCTTTCTACCTTATTTTTGTGCGGTTTTCCCGCAAGTTTTCACGTTTTTCACTTCTTTGATGATCAATTCTGCATCATCATGAAGGGAGATCTAGAACCGTTTTAATCGTGAACCCAGTCATTTTAAATTTAGGAAAAATGCAGCTTTGCCGTCGATTATGGTGCAACCTACAGTATGCTTAGTGGTATTACGCAACCGTACAATCGTCCTTTTCCGTTACCCTGAACTGTACTGTGCTTCTCTGGGCCAAATTCCGGTCCACAATTGCGTCTCGACACGCTTTGCGGCCTCGCGCTTTCGAATCGGAAGAGTTTCCAGCGCCGCAGCCGCCGATCTGTTGACTCTAGGTGGGTTTTAGAAACTAGAAAATGGACAAAATTGGAGAAAACTGCATAAAAAAGCCATATGAAGTCGGCTTTGGGGCTGGAAACTCGACTGAGTCAAGTGCGTGCGGCCGCAAAGCGTCTCGAGACGCAACTGCGGACCGGAATTTGGCCCAGAGAAGCACAGTACTTGAATGGAATTTCTGAAAGTTTTTCAAAAATTTCATAGCGAAAAAACTATTCTATTTCCATAGCGAGAAAAATCAAAAAGGCGTTGGAAACATTCAGTTGAAGTAGCTTTCGATAAGCTTGAAACAGATGCACTTTATGCCTGACTCCCCTCCTTGGAGGAGCGGGAAATAAGGTTGAAAAGGCGATTCAGAAAAAGCGGCCTTTCTACACAACTTTTTTCAGAGAGCATCTTCTTCATTTTCTCGCTCTACATACATGGATGAAGTTGTTTTTAATTTCATTCGCAGTGAAACCGAACCGCTGGGTTGCGGTCCGCCAAGGCAATACCAGTGACACTGGATCTGAATTGACGATTGTGTACAAGGCATTTTCGGGTGATTTTTATTTCAAAACGAGAAAACGTAAACTAATACGGGAAAATGATCACCTTCCTACTGCACGAGGTGTGGAGAAGGCCATTTTTATTAAGACCCCAAAGAAGAGTGACCCGGTCTGTTTATTTAGTGAAAATTAAAGAAGAGGAACAATGTAGTGTGAATACAAGACGTTAAAGGCAGTGTTCACGATAAAAAAATGTGTTTCAGTTTCACTAAGAATGGGTAGTGGAGGGGCACACTGTAACGTTGATGTCGAAAGAACGCATGAAAACGAGCCAGGAAAAGCTCCAAAAGAGCCCGAAGTTGCCATTTCGAGCGCAAGGCAAACCCCAAAAGCGCAACACACGCCCACCGACGTGAACAAATGAATGCTCGAGATCGTGAGATGTGCGACTGTTTCCGATTAATAGCCCCGTTCTTTTTTTCATTCTCAACTTCTCTCTCTACTCAGGTCGGCTCGCATACATCGGCTGCAAAAGACGGAAGTTACAAGTCTTGGACAACTCGTCCACCGTGCTTCCGTAGCTCAATTTTTGAGGGACCATAACTCTGTTCCCAGAGGATCTTGTACGATTCCAGAGACATCATTTGAATCAACATGGGACCGTTTTCAAGATAGGCAACAGAACAGAAAAACGATTTTTATCATGACCACTGCCTTTAGAGGACGCCCAAGAAATTATTTTTTTAGGTTTTATCCTTGTTATCCTTGTCTTGTAGAGGGTCACACTCTGATCATAATGGTACTTCTGAAATCGTCCAAGACCCCCTACGAACGAAGATATTGTTCCATGAAAATGCCGGTATTTTGAAGGCAAAAATCGGTGGATGAGTTGTCTCAGGCCTGTATTTCTCTTGATTCGCAGTCGCGGCACGAGAGCAAAACAGGATGAGGAGATAGATTGGAGGGGGAAGGAAGAACGATGACTCGGTTGAAAATCATCCATCCATGTAGCCGCTATTGAGATCGAAAATCAGGAAGAGCGCCGGGCCTGTGGTGGTGGCTGGAGGGGGTCGGGCCCGTGGTGGTCGCTTATATCTCGCTTATTTGGAGGAATGGAGATCTCGCATTTGGCACGTGTTATACAGGAGGGGTCTTCTACACAATTACACAAAAATCTCAAAATTCATATCTGAGGATGTACTGTGTAACATTGAAGTAGATTACAGACGAGTTTTTTTTTTCCTTCGAAAAAAAAACTGATCCTGAACAGTGTATGCCCCAATCAGATGACGTCATCAGATGCCCTATGTACTTGGTACGACGTCCTGATGACGTCATCAGATGCCCTATGCAGTTGGCACGACCTGGGCACGACGTCCTGATGATGTCATCACATGCCCCATGCTTTTTGACGACGTCATAAGAGAATAACAAACTTGTTAGTCACTTCCCCTGTCCCTTCACATCGAAAAGTATAGCCTTTAACGTGTTTTAGTAATTTTATCTACCAACTGATAATATCACTTGATATGATAAGCAGCAAGAAGTGAAGTAGTTAATCTTAAACAGTACTCATTGTCTAGCTACTCACCAGCCTGCTTATCTGTCCACATACCAACTTACCTGCCTACCCAACTGATCGCCAGCCACAACTGGCAGTGGCCACTACTAAGGCAGCGGTCAGAGTTTCCGCGGCGCGACGCGATCGCACATGTCAGCGCGAAGCGAAAATCGCGTCGCGCGGAAATTACGGTGTGAACGGCGCGCGAACGCTAGGCGACTACGCGCAATTGCGTAATTTCCGCAATTTTCCTTACCCAAGCAAAACTAAACAAAACTCAATATTTGATCTTATTCTGTCTATTTAAGTGTAATGTACCTTTTTTTATCTTTTATCTGTACTATTATGGCACATTTTTGTTTTGGTTGCGACAACTTGCTTCTTTAATGACAAAACAATTAAAAAGACATCGGGAGCAAATGATGCTTAGAATTTTTTTGGAGTTGATAGTACAAGAATAGGGATGTTTCGGTGAAATGAGACCGAATATGCTTGTGTCGTATGTAAACCGTAAAAAAAATTTACAGCTCGTCACCTCTTTGAAACCATCACCCTCATCACACTGCTCTTAAATATGCAGACAAAATTGTTTCCAGTATCATCTGAGAACAATACAATAACCCATGACAATTTCAATCAACCTAGTCTTTGAAAAGGCTTGGGAAAATCAAGAACGCCCCTTGAGTCCCCGATGATGGAAGAAAAAATTATGACAATCGCTCCGCGACCATCGCGTCGCGTTGCATTGCAACGCGACGCGATGGTCGTGGAGCGATTATAATTTGCGCGTCAAATTCGATGTCTCGCGCCTCTTCACTGTGAACACCTAGTGACGACGCGACGCAACGTCGCTTGATCGATACGTAGGCTAATCATAACGTCGCGTCGCGCCGCGAATGAACTCTAGACGCCGCCTAAGGGTGCGTAACGCACGAGGAAACAGGAAGCGGAAACACGTTACACCACGAACAACAGGAATTTTCGCTAAGCATTCGCCGATCTAACTTTGTTAGTTTTGAACCGATTTGGCTCAAATTTTGTCAGTAGGTGCCTCGTGGACCCTCTAACCTATAACCCGATGGAAATCTCTAGACAATTTGTTTTACAGGTTTTATTAACTACTTTACGAAATTCTAAGTGATCACAAGGCCCGGGCAAAACCAAATATCTCCAGCCGCTTCGCGGCTGGAGCGATATGAGAATTACAAAGATACGGACGAATCTCCTTAGCGAGAATGGTATTAAAATTTTGCGCAGCAAATGAATACGAAGCTCCCGCCTGAACGGGTCACTGCTGCGAGATTTCAAAGTAGCCGTCTGTAGAGCTGTCCATCAACCTCGAGAGCCGTAAACATTCCAATTTGACCCTCTGTAGACATCCAACCATTTCAGCATTGAGCTTCAGCAGTCAAGGGTTTTGCTGGCCAATGGAATGTTTAGTAGGCCGTCGGCCCCTGTTCAACAGCATCCCGGCGGCCCCTGTTCAACAGCATCCCGGCGCTTGCCCGCGTAGCACTGCTTGTTCGCCAGCGATGACTCATTTTGGGTGTAACGACGGCCTGCAGACAACGGCGAATATCTGGGGTAGCGATTAAGAAACAATGTTCTGTAGAACTGCCCGTCGACCTTCACAGCCGTAGACATCCCGAGTTGTCGTCCTTTGGAGAACAATTCGCTCTGCCTCGATTTGTAGCAGTCAGCGGGGTTGCTGGTCGATGGGCTGTTTAACAGCCCGTTGCCCCCTGCTCAACAGCAATCGCCCGCGTAGCACTGCTTGTTCGCCGGCGGTGACTCATTCTGGGCGGAACGACGTCCTGTAGACAACTGCAAACATCTGAGTATTTAGGATCCTCGGAAAGACTGTTATTCAATAACTGGAACCTCGAGGGGGTCTGGGCTCAACTTAAAAAAGTTAGATTCCGAAGGTGTGACATCCAATCGCTATGCAGTACACATAACGCTGTGCGGCTGCATTCTAGATTTGTACACTGAACAGCACACTAAAATTTTCATCCCAAACTTTTGTCGCAACTGGATATCTAGCAAACGTTCTAACAATAGATGGTCTCTCCTATCAAGATCCTTAATAATTTACCGAACTTAAAACGATTGAAATTTTCGAAGAGCTATCAAAAAGAGTGCATAAAATTAGATAAAACGTCCTCACTTGCATTCAACGGAAAAAGGCGGTTGCGTACATTTTTTCCACTAAGCATACTGTATGCTGCGCCGTAATCAACGGCAAAGTGGTATTTTTCCCTGAATTCTGAAGAAAAACACCGAAAAAGTTTAGAAACTGTAAGTTTTCCTACTCTCCAAGCATCATCAATACACCTGCTGAAGTCTTCATCATAGATACAAGCAGGAATAACCAGAAAAAAATGAAAAATTACAAAAAAAGAAAATACCAGAGATAATTCAATTTTTCCCGTTATTCCTGCGTGTCCCCGTGGTAAAGATTCTAGGTTTATAAACAATATTTGCGTGTGGGGGAAAACTGACTTCTTTTCAACGTTCCAGATGTGTTTTCTTCTGAAAATTCAGGAGAAAATTACAACCTTACTGTCGATTATGGCGCAACATACAGTATGCATAGTGGGAATACGTAACTGCATCATCGCTCTTTTCTTTTGCCGTGGGGTGTAAGTCAGCGAAGGCCGCAACCACACCACTTTTTTTCCGAGACGGTAGACTTTACAATTGGGAGCTCACTAAATGGTCACTTCACCGAAGATATCAGCGACATAACCATTGACATTTCGAATCAGATCAGTCCGCTATACCACCTCGCAATACGCATCATCAATAATTTTTTATTCGAAGGAAACAATACCTATTTGGTCCGTTCGATATAAAAACTCCGAATTGGAAGCCTAAACTCGTGTTCAGAGGTGTCAATTTGGATACGAAAATGGCACAGTTCAAAGGGAGAAAAATGATGAGAGAAGCTCACCTTGCTTGGCTCCGATTGAAAATGGATATATGAGCAGAAGTACTGCAGCGGCCAACATTATAGTAGTGCTGCGTTTGAGGTGCTGCGTTTGACCAAAGGCGCTGACCCGTGTTCTACTTCGAATAGGCCTCCTTACCTCACAGCTCGGCGTTTCCATGGTGCCCGCTTAGCGCGCACCATCATCGCCGAGTTCTCGCTACTGGTCCATCAATGGTTATAGACGCAACGATCAATTAACTACATACTGATTTCCATTCGCTTATTTCTAATGCTTATTGCAATGTTTGCTATATTTTTCTACCTACGTACATATTAATTTGAACAGGCATCTAGATACGTAGATAACCGGAACTTGTACTCTATTCGCTTTCGTCTTTCGGTGGATGTGCAATAATACTATCATGCGAATTAGTGAAGCCGCTCTAACCGATGTGATGCGCATTTCTAACGAGACTTGCTAATTTGTTCTCGATTAGCAAAGAGCGAGAAATTGCCTCAGTCAGAGTATTACCTACGGCTATTATTCACACCCTTATCGTCGGCATGTGCATGGATTAGGCCGTCTGTTTCGAAGTGTTTGTTTTCAAAGCGTAGTTGTAACATTTGGATGATTGTTGTCCGCAATCGAACTCATAAATACGTGACAATAGTTGGACGGGAACGCCTAGGGCTTGACTACCTACTCCCTATTCCCCCACCCCCACCGCCGTCCTCCCCTCGGCCTCGTTCTTCATTCCTGTCGTCATGATGCCGATGCTTATGCATGTGTAATATATATCCATGTGAGAGAACCAAGCCCGCGAGCCATCGTTGCGTATCCGATGGCTACGCAATCGTCTCCTCCGCCGAGGCCAAATGTTTGCATTTTGAAACTTTCCGATAATTAGGAGGCTCGTTGGGAGAATCGATCCCCCACTTCCCTTCCCTCCTACCACTGCGCAAGTTGCCTCCATGCCGTGCGAAACAGCCCTCATTCTTCGCAATAACACTGCCCTCATTCGTATTGCCTGCTGCTGCTACTGCTGTTTTCACGACCTCAGCAAATCTTCTCTCTATTTACTCTGCGTTTTTTACCTTCATCTGTCAATGCCTCGATTCTGATCAAGTACCGCTCCAAGTGCTAATTGTCTCGCATTTCTTTGGTAACCACCCTCATTGGTTTTAGCTGATTTACCACGTTAAATACTCGCATGTACATAGGTTCCGTGATGACCACTACTTGTATTCGTGCACTTGGTTTCTACATTGAAGGCACACGCATAGACTTTTTCAGTATGCAGAAAAAATGATGCTGTCCCGTATTTTCTTATGCAAAGCTGTGCACATATGAATGCTTCAACTTTCCGATTTAATTAGTTGGCACACATCTCATCTATAGGCTTCGTATTTAAGCCAAAATAAGTGGAAGTGACAAAAGTGTAAACATCACTACCGAACGTTTTTTTCGATATCCAACCTTTGCAATTTTCGGGTTGCTGTCCCCTTTTGAGTGGAAGAATGAAAATACTGCCTCAAGACTGGCTGGCCTTGTAGTACAGGGCACATGCACATTCAAAATCCTCTTATAAATTCTGAATGGAAGTCGAATGTGTGGCGTATACCGAAAGGGATGGAGTCACGCCGCAACTTCTTTCATTTCGTCCTTTAATTTTGCAGTTTACAAAATGATAGCAGGCTTTGCAGATTATTTCGTAGTTGGGTCTTCCATACACACATACTCAAACAATATCTCATTTTTCGAGAGCAGCGAAGCAACAGAAAGCCATGTAGCCAAATAATTGGCAGAGCATATTGGTACGTCCAGACAGTCATTCGCTATACTGTGTTTGTGTCGGGAAAACGCCTATACTTACTCTATCGTTTTATAATCAAATACCATCTCCATAGTTCCGTAGGGAGCGGAAAAAAGTCTTACTGTTGAACATTTCAACGCATACTTATCCTCGATGTTGGAACGTCAAGTTGTTGTTTTATCCTGAGTTTTTGATTATTCTCGAGTTCAGCTATGGGGCTCTTTTTTCAGATTCTGTCAGAGTGGTACATATTTCTAGCTTGCTCTAATATCGCGTTACTCAGGCTATCCCGAATTACGAAATAGTGAAACTTGTTACTAGCGATTTATCTCAGCCAAAATAAGAAAGTTGTGCCGTACTCATGCTCAGTGAGCACCAATGAACACAGAACATAGCTGTTTCACAGAACTCTATAGTTTCATGAATACATATTGGGTCTTTAATCTAACCTCTGATACTCTTTGTTCTGTATTGTATTTTTCTTAAAGGCAGTGGTCACGATGAAAAACGTTATAGAAAAAACTACAAAAATCAGCTTAGATAAAAACAGCTGAAAAACTATAAAGGTAGAGCGGTGAAAAACGGGCTAGAATTAGAGTTTCTAAGGCCCAAAGCAGCCAGTTCGTGCACACGTGCACAGCGATGACGAATTAGATCGCAGCCTCATGCCAAGCAGTCAAAAATCATCGACATTCAGAGGACGAAAAAAAAGCAAATTTAACGAATAAAAACAGTTAAATAATGAAAGCATCACTTCAGTCAATGTTTTTGACTAGATGTGTACATAAATCCGAAGCTTTCTGATTGAAATTCAATTTCAAGCCAGCTTATGTTCTTGATATAAGAGGTCATCGATGCCGATGATATGGAGTGAGCTCGTCCACCGTCAAAAGACAAGAAAGTTCACGCTTCAAATTTTGCCCAAAACAATGGTTTTTCGCGATTTTTTCTTATAGGTCCTACGACTCAAGACCCAGAAAAGGGTTTAGAGAGACAAAGACGACAAGCATATTCGATCGCGACCACTGCCTTTAATTAAATGGACCCGCAACGTGGAAATTAAAAATTAAGTTTAATAATGAAATCAAAACTATTTCATAGGGTTTATATTTAAAGGCAACAGACACGCTCAAAAATGGTATCGATTTTACGACATAAATCAAAGGTTTGGAGCTGGTTGTATTGGGAACTGACGAAAAAACGAACGAAAACTGTGTGCAAATAGAGTAATAACGGTTATTTTGTTATCAGGTGAAAGTGGACGAGTTTTACGGCGCGCGGTTGAAACAGCGAATATTAGCAACAAAACGGTTGAAATAGAGAAGCCGATATATCTGGACGAGTTTGTGTTTTGGGGCGGGGTTGCAGGACTTTTTTCGATTTGCATTGCTGAAATTTAGTAGTTTTGACTCGTTTTTGACGTCTCCAACGGCGTGAGCAGTCTACTCTGAGATAACTGCCCGCAATCGTACCGCAATCGTACCGCAATCGTGCCTCTGCGGCGCCGGCCGGCACCGCAGAGGCACTATTGCGGTACGATTGCGGTACGATTGCGGGCAGCCACGACCTTACCGCGATAGCCCCGCAATCGTACCGCAATAGCGCCTTCGTCTCAGCTTTGGCGCTCCTGCTGAGCCTATAATTTTGTTTCCGAGCCATTTCTGCTATCACTAAGTCATTATTGGCCACGTCTTCTTGATTCTTACACAATCTCTACTGAATAAAGTATCTTCCCGTGGCCCATAGATTTAATTCACTTTCAGTAGCAATATCCACACACTAGACGCCAAAGAATCGGCTGCCCAAACCACGAATACGTGCTGTGTAGTAACGTTGGCACTATAGTTCATGAGAAAGCACAGCTACATGGTATTACATGCAGCTATTTATTCCTACATATCTATTTTCCGATGAACTTGTGTCTATTTTGAAAGTCTATTTACTTTTGGTATGGAACGATTACACTCAGTTTTTTGTCACAGTGGAATTAATAAAATTTGTATTGCTTCCACAGAGTAATTCAGGTTTATCCGAATGAGACTGCTTGCCCACGCGACCGGTGGGCATGTTGACCGGCCGCCGCGAAGGTTTTTTGGATTCGTGAATAGATTACCACGAATATCAGCCCAATTGGGAACAATATTCCAGTTAGCTGCCTCCTAATTAATATACCGTATTTTCTCTTTTAGGGGTAAATGCACTTCTAATCCACAGGCCTCTATTTTAGATGTACAATACCGCCGCTATCCAAGGAAAAAAATGGGCGAAATGGGCAAAGTGGGCAACTAAACCGTCTTTCTACCACAAATCGCCTCAAAGTGCTCCGTTTTCAATTTCGAAAACGCTGAAATGTACGGCATGTTGCGATCTAGTAGATAGTGTGATAATATTTTGCCACATTTGAGAGCAACATTATTTTTCAAGGCGGAATACATTTTTATTTTTACCATGCTAAAGCTTGTGATAACATTATCAAATTCATAACTAACTTCATATTATCACAAGGTAGCTGAGTTGAACGCAAAACTCAGATGTCAGGCAGGACTCGAACCTGCATTGCACGCTTTCCGGGCGAGAGTGTTACCATTACACCACCGACACCCCGTTCTACATCACTCAGCTATTCACACACGAACTGTGTGGGCACAACAGCAATCACCCGATGACGGGTATGATCTGGTAAGCACAAATCGGCATTAAACCCAGTTAAGCTGAGGCCTTTTGAAGACAGAATTTTGATGTTTTTGAATATTTGATGCCTTATTATGGCATGGTATATGATCACAAGTTATCACAAGGTAGCTGAGTTGAACGCAAAACTCAGATGTCAGGCAGGACTCGAACCTGCATTGCACGCTTTCCGGGCGAGAGTGTTACCATTACACCACCGACACCCCGTTCTACATCACTCAGCTATTCACACACGAACTGTGTGGGCACAACAGCAATCACCCGATGACGGGTATAATCTGGTAAGCACAAATCGGCATTAAACCCAGTTAAGCTGAGGCCCTTTGAGGACAGAATTTTGATGTTTTTGAATATTTGATGCCTTATTATGGCATGATATATGATCACATGTTATCACAAGGTAGCTGAGTTGAACGCAAAACTCAGATGTCAGGCAGGACTCGAACCTGCATTGCACGCTTTCCGGGCGAGAGTGTTACCATTACACCACCGACACCCCGTTCTGCATCACTCAGCTAATCATACATGATCTGTGTGGGCACAACAGCAATCACCCGATGACGGGTATGATCTGGTAAGCACAAATCGGCATTAAACCCAGTTAAGCTGAGGCCCTTTGAAGACAGAATTTCGATGTTTTTGAATATTTGATGCCTTATTATGGCATGGTATATGATCACATGTTATCACAAGGTAGCTGAGTTGAACGCAAAACTCAGATGTCAGGCAGGACTCGAACCTGCATTGCACGCTTTCCGGGCGAGAGTGTTACCATTACACCACCGACACCCCGTTCTACATCACTCAGCTATTCACACACGAACTGTGTGGGCACAACAGCAATCACCCGATGACGGGTATGATCTGGTAAGCACAAATCGGCATTAAACCCAGTTAGGCCCTAGTTATACACCGGCGGGACGCTGCGGAAATAGAAAGACAACTATCACTTATATGCGCCCTAACTGCGCTCAGGCATGCCAAAAGGAACAGTAGTCGCAGAAAAACGCGCCGGAAGGCCGCACAGAGCAGTTATACACGCCGCGGCACCGTATACTGCATCCTTACGGGACCTGCCCTGTTGGAAATTTGCCAATTTCCACCAGCTGATTATTTTTCAGATTTAAAATTGTTAAAACATTACCAAAACGACATAACGAGCACTGTAATGACAAGAGGAATTGATTATTAGTGCTATTCTGCAAATAAAAAGTGTCAGAAGCGAAAAAGCCGACAAAATACCATTAAAAACGCCTGGAAACTTTTGTCCGCAGTATTGCGTCAAAGACGCCGGAGACGCAACATTGCAGACGAATTCCAGATTCACGCAGCAAGCGGCGGCAATGTCATCGCGAGACGTTTTCATTCGGCTGGTGTATAACTAGGGCCTTAAGCTGAGGCCTTTTGAAGACAGAATTTTGATGTTTTTGAATATTTGATGCCTTATTATGGCATGGTATATGATCACAAGTTATCACAAGGTAGCTGAGTTGAACGCAAAACTCAGATGTCAGGCAGGACTCGAACCTGCATTGCACGCTTTCCGGGCGAGAGTGTTACCATTACACCACCGACACCCCGTTCTACATCACTCAGCTATTCACACACGAACTGTGTGGGCACAACAGCAATCACCCGATGACGGGTATGATCTGGTAAGCACAAATCGGCATTAAACCCAGTTAAGCTGAGGCCTTTTGAAGACAGAATTTTGATGTTTTTGAATATTTGATGCCTTATTATGGCATGGTATATGATCACAAGTTATCACAAGGTAGCTGAGTTGAACGCAAAACTCAGATGTCAGGCAGGACTCGAACCTGCATTGCACGCTTTCCGGGCGAGAGTGTTACCATTACACCACCGACACCCCGTTCTACATCACTCAGCTATTCACACACGAACTGTGTGGGCACAACAGCAATCACCCGATGACGGGTATGATCTGGTAAGCACAAATCGGCATTAAACCCAGTTAAGCTGAGGCCTCATATTAAGAAGGTGTTTTCATCAGTGAATTCCAAACTTGTGATAACATTATAAAATTCATAACTAACTTCATATTAAGAAGGCGTTTTCATCAGTGAATTCCAAATTTGTCTCATATAGTTAGATAGATTGTGGCACGGTGAACATTTTGGTCCTTTCGAAATTAAAAACGGAGCACTTTGAGGCGTGTTAGGGTCGAAAGACGCTTTAGTTGCCCACTTTTCCCATTTTTTCCCTTGGATAGCGGCGGTATTGCACTTCAATTAGAGGTGTACTTCTAATAGGAGGTGTACTTCTACCATTTCGACAAACAGACCCCAGATTCGTTTTCGGCACCCTAGAATACCCTTACATACAAGTTTTGAGCAAATCCGATTTCTTTTTCAAAACATCCCAAATACCTCCTGATATCCCCTTACCTTATCGTGAAATTTTAGCAAAGCTCATAACTCAGTGGGGTCATCGTATCTGCGCGTGGGGAAAACCACCCTCACTGCCAGGTTTACGATGTCATTTAAACGGGGAATGGCTAAAATTTTACTGAATCTTAGATATGCTTGTAATTCGTATTGTTTTCTGAATTTTCGCCACTTTTTCTAGCGTCTGTTTTATACGACGTACTCAATGAATGAATGAATGAACTTTTTGGAACCAGCAGCTTGGGGCGTGGTACTACAAAGTTTTACTATAGATGTACAAGAGATACTGACATTACGTTTCGTTTCCGCAGATCCGATCTACGCTTTGTAAACTTCGCTAGTAAGATGGTCATTCGTTTCTCAAAATCCAATTTAAAGGCAGTGCTCACGATGAGAAAATTGCCCGTTTTTCGCAGAAAAGTAAGCTTTGGGTCCTTCTGAGAATAGTAGGGATGGAAGTAATTCGAAAAACGGCCAGGAATCGTGTGAAAATCTCGTGAACCAGTCGACCCATTGGATCACCCCGCCCAAGCCATATGGCAGTTGTCCATAGTTTCTAGTACTAAAGGAACTGTTGCCGCATTTTTGAGTACTCTTTATTCCGGGAAATTGTAAGATCCAAACATGAGCATTCAACTTCCTTATTTTTTCAAGAGTTTCAAGTACACGAAACAGAAAGCAAAGTCACTTACCTAACAATTTCAAAGCTCAAAACAATTTGCGACGTTTAGTCTGACGTTTTGTCTGCAGGGCGCAAAACACACCAACAGGCGTAAATACATGTTTTTTTAAAAGAACTTTTTTATTCGGCTTTCAAAAGTTGTATAGGGACGTTTCCCAATTATCGTCTACATGGAGAACTTGCCTACTGGAAAACATAGAAAACTAGAATACGGCTTTCTATCGTGGACACAGCCTCTAAAAAGTTTTGAAAAAAAATCCGCTTATACCTGGAAACACACGCGAGAGAACTATGGGACCTCGGCTTCACACAGAATGCGCATATTATAGAACTCAGGTTTGTGAATTCAGGGAAGTGTGGTCGAATGTGCTCAAAAAACTCAAAAGTTCAAAACTCAAAAAGCTTCTTGAAGGCACAGTCCAACCTCAGGGGAAAAATTTGATATTATAGTCCGCCCACCGTGAATAGCAACCCTGCCAAGCGCGAGATCTCAATTCGCTCAAATAAGTGAGAAACTACAGGGAAAATGTCGACCCCGCCCACGATACCCCCAAAACCCTAACCGCGCACACCATCCCGGAAAGGGAACCCAGAGTTCTGCTATTGTACGTTTTGCCTTTGAGCATTGCCATACAAACCGACTTTTCCGTTCACGAAGATTTAAGTTCTCTATTTGGAGCAAGACGCCTAGTTAAGTTTTTAGGGTATTAGGGGCGGAGCCGACCTTTTACCTGTAGTGTCTGACTTATTTGATGGAATTGAGATCTCGCTCTTAGCAGGGAGGCTATTCACGGTGGGCGGATTTTGATATCAAATTCTACCCCTGAGGTTGGACTGAGACTTTAAGCTCAAAAAATTGTTCTAAACTCTCACGAGAAAAAATGATTCAAAACTTTGTCAACATAAACCCTTATAAGACTGAGGAGGATTAATGTGTCAGTGTTTCCCTAAGAGAGGTAATGATTTTTGAGAAAAGCAAGAGACACGCTTTCGTTCCAGCGGAACTGAAGGACGAAGACGAGTGAATGAGAAGCGTGGCAAGCCGGGTTGAGTGAATCGATAAATGGCAAGGCTGGTTTCAGCAGCACTGTAATTTTGCCGCAGTAGCTCCGCAATAGTACCGCAATCATTGCGGCGCTATTGCGGTATTTGACACAAGTGCGAGCCCCCTGCATCGTCATTGCGGTACGACTGCGGAACTATGGGGACTGCGGCACGATTGCGGTACTACAGCGGCCACTTCTCTCAGAGTACTAGGAGCCATGCGACTTCGGAAACGTAGTTATTTCAACAACTTTTTCGATCGTGTCTGCTGCCTTTAAAGGCAGCAGACACGCTCGTAAACGTATTTGAGATTACTACGGAAATAGAATCGTATGGCTCACAAGGGAACCACAATAAGTCATAGTGACCATTCCAAATGAAATGTACTTTTCTAGAACCATTTTCGGACGAAAAGTCCGAATATGCCCATCGCAGCTGCCTAGACCCACTCTGAAAAAAGTTATGAGCGTTTTTTAAAGCTTCGCGGCAAGGTAAGGGTACCCCCCATGCAATTTTTAGGGTGTTTTTGAATCTTTCTTCTGATTTCGCTATGAACATGTATGTAGGGGTAGTCTAGGGTGCTGAACACGAATCTGGGGTCTGCTTGCCCAAATTTTAGGGTTTACTGTAGGTTACGGTAGGTAATATGCCACTTAGGAGGCAAAACTTACCTAAATGTTCCGATAATCGACAAATGGACATCAAATTCGTATTCAGCACCCCAAATAACCCCCACATAGAAACTTTGTGACAAATCTGAGACTTTGACCAAACTACCGTATACCCACCGTAATCTACCGTAAGCTGCCGAAAATCGATAAACCGACATCAGATTCGTGTTCAGCACTCCAAATAACCCCGGAGAAATAACTTGAGCATATTCTATAGAAGCACTCCGGAAATCTTCAAAAGTCGCGATTTGCAATCAAATTCTCCCCGATTGGAATCTGTGAACGAATACAGTCGAAAACTTCGGAAAATCGATAAATGAACCTCGGATTCGTGATCAGCATCCCAAATAACCCCCTAGAGCGAATTTTTATTCAAATCTGGAATATTTTTCTAAAACGCTTCGAGAGCCCTCTAACTGGTATAAATCAACGCTCAACCGAAAATCCGTACAAGTCCAAAACGCTGTTACTCTGCGCAAAGTTTGGAGAATGTTCCTTCAACCTAACTTTGCTTAGTGGGGTAGTTTTGGGCGCTGAACACGAATATGAGGTCCGTTTCCGGATTTTCCCAAGAATAATGCGCTTCCTGGAGGGTACAATAAGTACGAAAAATCAGAGAAAAAATGCCTATAACTTTTTTCAGAGTGGGTCTAGGCAGCTGCGATGGGCATATTCGGACTTTTTGTCCGAAAATGGTTCTAGAAAAGTACATTTCATTTGGAATGGTCACTATGACCTATTGTGGTTCCCTTGTCAGAACCCAACGCCTATGCATTTTAAAGTGTCAAAAACGACCCACAATGCCGTTACAGGAGTTGCAAGTTTGGCCCCGCCCGTATTTTCACGCCCCCTGTATTTGCCCTTTTCCTCCAAGGCAAGGTTGCTGGGCCATCATCACTGTCGGTACTGTTGATTGAATGCCTAACAAGTGAGCCACACACGTCACTGACGGCGAAGATGACACAGCAACCCTGCGTTGGAGGAAAAGGGCAGGGCTGGGATTCATGAACGCAAACCATGGGCTACAGTTGGGTTTGTCTCCGAAGATTGCGTGCTATTTCCGTGGCAAACCCAATTGTAGCCCACGGTTTGCCGTTCATGAATCCCAGCCCAGATACAGGGGGGCGTGAAAATACAGGGCGGGGCCAAATTTGCCACTCCTGTAACGGCATTGTGGGTCGTTGTTGACACTTCAAAATGCATAGGCGTTGTGTTCTGAGCCATACGATTCTATTTTCCTAGTAATCTCAAATACGTTTACGAGCGTGTATGCTGCCTTTAAGTGATTTGAGAAACTCAACTGTTGTTGTGGCATGGTGCCTGAGAACGGATTCAAGCTACGTAACCTACGGACCCCAACAATCTACAAAAACAGTGATCCCGATGTCACTCAAAGCGCTTCTCGGACGTCACCGACAATAAAATGGCGTATTATTAAAATGGTGACAGGCCGGAGTGTTGCCAGAGATCAAAATATATATGGCTTTTTCAAACACATGTTGCGTGCCCATCGAAATCAATGCTGTTTTTTTTTTCAACCAAAATCCGTATCAATGTAGTTTATGTGCATTGCCCAGCCTCGTAAGTGTGTCCTATATATACTTTAGTATTCAACATTCACATTAAAGGCACTGTTCACGATTAACTTCTTCCTTGAACCTTCAATGAAAAACATTTGTAGTAGCCCATCGAGGGAGAACTGTGTGGGAAAAACGGGTCTAAACGCATTCCCAGAGGCAAAAAACGGTTTTGAGGATTATCCGAGTGGGCAAGGCCGGCCCCTTTGGGTCTAGTTGCTGGCATCAACACAGACACGGCTCCATCACTGCCACGATTTGACCTGCGATTGTCAGCAGTGGTTTTCAGCGAATTCAGCTATGGATGGGAAAGATTCTCGCCTGAAAAAGATTACCGGAAGTTTTCGTCCACTAACTCTTAAATTCAATGTCTATTCCAATGAAAAACCAGTGCCGACGATTGCAGGTCAAAGCTTGGCAGTGATAGAGACGTGTCGATGTTGACGACAACAACTACATCCAAGGATGCCGACTTTGCCCACTTTGGTAATCTTCAGAACCATTTTTTGCCTCTGAGAAGGCTTTCGGATCTGTTTTCTTAACACTGTTTTGTTTCTGAGGGTTACCATAATTGTTCTTCAAGGAAAACTCAGGGACATAGTTTATCGTGAGCATTGCCTTCAATAACAATCAAAAAAGGTTCCTTCGATTCTCCGAAACTTCGGCCGTTTTTGGGTGACGGCGTTTGAACCTTCTTCTAACAAGAATTATATCTTTTGATCGAATATGAAAAATTAGTTATTTTGCATTCTTTCCGAGCGAAAAAAATATTATAGGCCAAATAACTGCGTGAAAGCTATCCTTAAGCGGGAATACTTCCTTTCACCCGTAAACCTTGAGCAAAAAAGTTTTCTTTTGTAGTTTTACCAGTTTTGCTAACTCAAATTATTTCAAACCCAGAGGACCCTATTTAGATGAGAACGTGTAATGGATGCTTCCCTTTTTACGCGTGCGGAATCTGCTCAAGACCTTACATATTCATGTGGAACCGAATGGTGTCAGAATTAAAGATTTCATGGACTGATTTGCTTTTGCTATTTCTTGTACACTATGTACTTCTTTACTGAAATACATAGGTTCTGACTACTTCTCCGGCCGCAGCCTTTTCAAACGTCTCTAATTTGTAAATTAATGATTCGAATACTGTGCTTCCAACGATACCGAGTGAACGAGTGCCGTTTATGTTTGATGCGTTTTTGAAAACCCCTTGTACATAGTTGAGCAATTTCAACATCTAATTCCCAAATTATTCCAACAATGCGTTAACACTTAAGAGACCGCCTGCTCCACGGCGAATTTCCACAGCCGACCGGTGCGCTCCACGGCTAATCATTTCCGTGGGTGACATGTGTGGACACTCGGTCCGCTGGGAACCGTTTCGATTGGAGCAGGCTATCTTACATGGTACACATCAATTGTTTCTTTTTCACTCCACCCTCGGGTACAATGGGAGAAAGGCCATGATGGAGCCACAATCATTCACTTTCTTACGGACGTGGTGAGTTTCAAATCGGGAGGTTATTTAAACTTTACACACGCAAGATGCTTTGAAACACGACTTCTCGCGAATTTTCGGGCGTGCTAGCCACGAATCCAAAGTTTTTCTCTTGACTTCTGGAATTTTCTGTAGGTGTCAGCAGATGGTTAGGGCTATACCGTGCGAAACCAATTTAAAATATTAGAATTTTGAGAGATGGACGGACTTCGGATACATGATGTTCTAATGAACCTCATAGCGAATTTTCGACGGACTCAGAGACTTTGACCTGAAAAGTTGTCTGTTGTAACCGGCGAAAATTCCATGAGAATTTTGGAAATGGGAGTCGGATTTGGGATCAATACCCCAGCCCCACCTAAATGACCACATGGGCGAAGTCGCAACAAAACCTGAGACGTTTACGAACACATAACAAACGGCAAACGATAGCGATTTCAATGAAAACTGTGGGATTAACACCATTCATTGTTTAGCACCTGCAAATGTACCCCGCAGCGAAGGTTCAGCAAATTCTGGAGCACTGAACCAACGGCAGGCTTTCAGCCCCATCCCGCCAAGTTACCCTCCACACGGAAATCTGAAATAATGTTGATAATTGGCTAGATTACCGCGGTAATTTCATTGAAAATTGAAAAATAAACAACAGATTCTCGCGCAGAAAATTGAATAACCCTCGGGTCCAAGGCAGCAAAATTTTAAACATTGACCTACTACAGTTATCTCAATTAGTTGGAGCTCTGCTTCTCGAAAACCCATTAGACGACACCAGTTTTGTCATTCATACCCCTCTCACCAAAGTTTGGGAGAATTTCTTTTCGAACAAAGAAGCTCGAAAATTAGAAAAATGTCATTTTCGAAGATGCTGGTAAAATAACTAGAAAACCTCATAATGCTTGACCACTGTGCAAGTAAATAAGTTACATTATAAAGAACCTAATGGTATTCAATAAAGACCCGATCTCCCGAAACTTTGAAAAATATTGAATGTTGTATGCCGTGGGTGCGCAGTGTGGACACGCGGTCCGAGGGACAAAACAGCCGTGGGTGCGCAGTGTGGACACGCGGTCCTTTAGGTGTTAATGCATATATTCCTACTTGATTCGATACGTATTTGCTTCAATAATTTTCGATGTTTTCGAATCGTTGAATATGATGGGATCAACTCTCGAAGGCCAACTATTCGGGGTATCGTTCGATTCGACCTTGCGAATGAGCAGACCAACCAAGAAGGAGAACAGAATATCTCAATTGTTGAAGTGCACCAATTGATCGAATTTTTCAATTGTGATACTCGCTTGCCTGTATAGTCTGGGCGCATTGCGCTCTCACCGAAGTTTTCATTTTTGCCTATTTGACGGATTAGTCAAAACACGCCTGAACATGTCACCACAAAAAAAGTAGTGGAAGAGCGTAAAAAAACGAGCAAGTTTCTTCATTAACTTGACAGAAACTGAAAGGACAGTTCATCCACAAAAAAGAGAGGAAAAATCGGGAAGAACGCTTTGCATCCATATACATACAGCCGTGGTTGCAGAATTTCACCTAGTTTACATATGTACTGTAGCGAGGGCTAGCTCGGTGCCATGTTTACCATTAATCACAAAATGAAACAGCTAAGAAATTCAGGTGGGTGATTAATTTCTTAGATTTATTCAAATTTCTCTAATAATTCTGCTTGTGTCTTAAGAGGTTTTTAGGTGTATTCCTTTTGTGTATATGGGGAGACTTACCGTCCTAAACGTTCTCTGTGATTTTTCGATCAAAGGCATCGTACGCGCAGAAAACCGTATATTATTTTCATATGTTTTTGTGTAGCTTGGCCTCTCTAGTGAACGAAATTGTCGAAGGGGCCCATGAAAAACCTTTATTAGTAAAGAAATGTCAATCGGAACACATTTTAAATACGAATTTGAATTTCGCGCCAGAATCCTTTTTGAAGTTTTTCTGCTTTTGGAGGCCTCGTCACTGTCATTTTCGGAGTTTTTCTGCATATGGAGTTTGTGCCGTAACTATTTTTCATGTTGTCTTACGGTCGCACCAACATTCTAGCAAAAAGTGCTAGATGACTGGTGAGATTTGGTGGCGGATCTTCATCTTTGACGCCTTCCAACCTCATTGAACAACGTTTTTGACGCGCCAAAGTTTACCAGTGTGGTCTACCGGGCTCAATCATGAAATTGAACCTGAAAAATGAAAATTGATTTTCAGCGCGAACGATGCCTTTAAACTCGCAGAACGAAAGTTGAAAGCTCACTGTCAATTATTGCGGGCTACAACTGATAGAGAAAAATGGAGGAGACAAAAAAACATGAGCCCATATAAGATTGTCAGCTGCTTCTCCTATCTTTTTAACGGCAAGCTTGGGTCCGAGCCAGCCATGGCTATAATATATGTACTTAAAGGCACAGTCCAAGCTCAGGAACGAAATCTGATATTTCCACATGATTGTGAAGTAGACCAACCCTATATAACACATGCCAAATGCGAACTCTCAATTCCTCCGAATAAGCGAGATATAGGAGGAAGCCACCCTGGGGCGGCCACGTCAGGAAGCTACTTTGGGACGCCCCATTTACGATTTTTCGAGCTCAACAATGGCGAGATGAGCGATGGTTTTCGATCAATAGCCCCGTTCTTCTCTTCTTTCTCAGACTCTCTCTTTATTCAGGTCTGCTCGCTTACATCGGTTGCAAATGACGAAAGTTACAAGCCTCGGACAACTCATCCACCATGCTTCCACAGCTCAACTTTTGGGGTGCCATAACTCCGTTCCTAGGGGGTCTTTTACGATTCCAGGGACATCATTGGGATCGGCGTGGGGCCGTTTTCAAGATAGGCAAAAAAACAGAAAAATGATTCTGAGGTTGGACTGTGCCTTTGAAGGCAGCGTACTGGCACAAAACCAAATTCAGTTCTTTGATTTTTTTTGCGCAGGTAGGTTTACCAGGTCTATTTAGCGAATAAGCCACACAAAACACTCCAGTTCCGGGGAGAAACTCGTTCCTTCCTTTTCTCACGCCTGTCCGGTGTGGCTCGTGTAATACACAAAATTCGGAATCGCATAATTGTTTTCGCCTTTCTGTTGTCGAAAATCCTCCAAAAACCAGAAGCTTCCAACACGCTTGTTAGAATACCCTGTCTGTCGGAGCCTGTCGTGGCGCTCCTGCTCCTCGTGCTAGATGATCGACCGGGAAAACGCCTTTTCGGACCACGGAGCAGTTTTCACGAGGTCGTAGCATTATGCAACACTGAGGTCTCAAGCTTTCCCAACTATCTTTACTTGGTTCAAACATTGGATTGAGACGAAAAATCCAAATGTGGTTTTTCTGCGCGGACGCTGCCTCTAAAGAAGATACACAACCACACCACCGTCTTTTTCCGTTGTGGTGAATTGTACCTATCTAATCTGGAGAATTCCCTATTCTCTGGAAGAAATTACTATTTTATATAGAAAAGAAGAGGGGTTTACAGCGCCGAAAACGCTTGGTTGTAAATCTTTGTGGAATATCCTAAGATTAGAAGCCACAAAATTGTCGCTGGACCACGATGTCTTTTCTTGCGAGCTTTCTGATGGTAGCGGTAACCTCACCTTGAAGCGCAGTTATTCTGACCCTCCACTATCTTTACCTCTTATGTAAAGGAATTTTCAATTTTTCGAATAATCAAGTTTCCTGCTGGCTTGGGAATTTAAAATAGTCACGGTTTCGCCTCACTCGAAATTTTGAGAGTTCTAATAATTGAATATTTGCTTGGATCGATGTCGAGTATTTCCGTCAATCTCAAGATCACATTATGGACTGAAATCTTCAACATCAAGACTCGATGAGTTTACTGGAAATATGTTTACATGGCAATAGCTTTGTTTACTACGAAGAATGTAAGTGCACCTGATAGCCCAGGGGTGGTAGTAAACCTCTTGAAATCGTCACTTAACACGAATGTCGAAGTGGCACTTGAGTGCAACTTCAGTTTCTAGAGGGTGACATAATGAACAGAAGACGGTGAGCTGAGTCTCGCTCCCCATTCAAAACCTAGCTAACGCACGAGATCGATCCACTCCCCGCTTCTCTCAGGACGGGGAGCAATGCCATTGCGCTATTTCGTCGACTACCTTTTGTGCTATGTGAAATGCCATCTATGAAGGCGATCATGAGGCCAGTTGCATTGCCGAGTGGAAGAAATCGACTGCGTGCACAGGTTTCGCGAGCTAGGTCTACCGTGACCAGCAGAATCGCCGTCGAGTGTACAAATTGATTGCATTTTATCGTCTTTCAGGAATCGAAGGTGAACTTGAAAAATATTAGAGCGTAGCGGGGGTGTCAGGAATTACTGAGTGCTCGCTTGCAATGATGAGTAGCATTAAATGAATTGTTTTTTAATCGCCATGGAGCAGTGACGTTGTTCCGAAAACTTTCCAGGCATAGCATTATCAGCACCACAACTAATTTTACCATTACTACTAACATTGTATTGTTAATGCTACTCCTATAATAATATCAATAATAATAATAATAATAATAATAATAATAATAATAATAATAATAATAATAATAATAATAATAATAATAATAATAATAATAATAATATCAATAATAATAATAATAATAATAATAATAATAATAATAATAATAATAATAACAATAATATTAATAATACATTATTATATTGATAACAGTAACAAAAATCAGTAAACACAATATTTTTATCATTATTAGTATGATTAATAGTATTATTATAGTCGATATTATTCTTATTTTTGCTAGCATTGTCGATATTATTATTACTATTACCACTGATGTCAAAATAATCATTTTACTAATATCAGATTTATTATTATTATTATTCTTTAGATGGTTTTTATTAGGTGGCCAGTCGTCATATGCTTATGGCCACCACTAATGTTTGCGCTTTATAAAAACCTTTGAGAAGCAGTCCCTTCTCAGGCGTTCAAGGGATAGGGGCTCTCTACACGCACAGAGAAGGAAGAGTTGTCCGGTTTTCGCCGTTTCACACGTGACGCTACTCAATTCAAGCGGAGTGGTCCCGAGTGGAATTAAAGCAGCAGAAGGCAAGACAACTCCTTCCTCCGTGTATTGAAAGAGCCCTATATCGGCTTTCGATTACACCGAATATTCACAAAGAAAGTTGGGACAGGGCTGTCTACACACCGAAGGAGGAGTTGTCCCGTTTTCGCAGTTTGAAACTTCACTCACCTCAACGCGAGCGAAGTGGTCCCGAGTGGGATTAGAGCCGCAAAAGGCGGGACAAATCCCCCTCGCTGTGTAGAGAGCCCTGTCCCCAAAACTTCACCGGTAGAGTAAACGCGGAACAGTTCGTCCGATCGATAATAGCTGCTTCTCTGCGGGCCACTTATGCAGTGCATATTCTCTATAGAGTTACGCATAGTCGGGCGGCAAAAATAACGCCGAAATGTTGAGTAATGAATGACAGGCGCGAGACTGTGTAGTTGCCCTCTACCAGTCACCGTGGCGGCGCGGCTTTTGTCTCCCCGACTATGCATGGACCTTAGGTCTTTAGCATAGAGCAGAAACCCGTAAAGTTGCCGCTAGGACTTTGACACTTGCGAGAAATCCTCGCACCCGCAAAATCAGAATTTGTCTGTTCCTTAACCACTGCTCACCTCAGGCTGGCCGCCGCGCTGCCCCTTATTTAAAGGCAGCATACACGCTCGTAAGCGTAATTGAGATAACTACGGAATTAGAATGGAATGGCACCAAACACGACGCCCACGCATTTTGAAGCGTCAACAACAACCCACAATGACGCTATACGAGTGAGAAGTTGGCCCCGCCCCTGTATCTGGCCGCCCCTGTATTTGCGTCCTCCTCAAAAACGGGGGTGCTGGGCCATTATCACCGTCGGCGACGTTTGTGGGTGGTGGAATAGGTACAATAGGTAAACCACACCCACCGACGACGGCGGGAATGGTCCAGCGCCCCTGTTTTGGAGGAGGACGCAAATACAGGGGCCGGGCCAACCTCTCACTCGTATAGCGTCATTGTGGGTTGTTGTTGACGCTTCAAAATGCGTGGGCGTCGTGTTCGGTGCCATCCCATTTTATTCCGTAGTTATCTCAATTACGCTTACGAGCGTGTATGCTGCCTTTAATGATGCTTACCTCAGCTGTCGAAAAATTCGTTAGAATTATTGCTCTGATAGCCTCCCTATATTCAAGCGACAGCTACGATGGAAGGAAATTTTTGAGGACAGAGGGAATTTAAAATTGAAACTGATTTATTTTTAGTCAAAGATAACATTCAACATTAACAGAGGTGTTCTGCAAAGACATGCTGCTGCTGATCTCCCATTCATCTTTGTGGCTTCGCAGACCTGAAACATGCTCCTCTCACATGACCAGTACGCTGTTTAGCGAACTATGTATGACTCTTTATCTTTTAGGTGCTATTCATACTCCTCAGTGTCAGGCCGTGACGCGCGAGCGTGGCGTTGGAGTATGAGTATCCTGACGTCAAACCGGCACGTGCCGCCCGTTCCGCCATGGCGGCGACGGCCCTTAACAACTTTTTCATCATTAGTAGTCCATCATCAATTTCATTCTGTTTCATGATAATTGATTCCAGTATTACACTTTGCTGCCATGATGGCGAACGCGTGTACAAAATTTGCTTGTTTGGATAAGTTGAGGCCCACTTTATTCGGCTCCGCCATAGCGTCGCCGCCGGAGCATTCGGTCTCCGCAAACAGCGTGATGCGCGCAGAAAGTATTCATGCTTCAGCGCCATGCCCGCGCATCACGCGCTGGTGTTGAGGAGTACGAATAGCGCCTTAGCAGCCAACTCAGGCCTTTTTCATAGATTCTTCGACCACTGATTCATTATGAATTCTTTGAACCTGTGCTCCTGAAGCTTTCGAGCCAGCGCGAATTTTGTGGCGCGATTCACCAAAGTCACGTGATGTGACATTCATCATTTGAAAACTCGAGACAATTTTTCTGAAAAATATGATTTTTCTCGAAAATTCGAAAAGATTATTTGAAAAAAAAATTTTCAAATTGGTTCTCGAATATAGTCGAAAATTTGTAATTCGAAAAATCAGTTTTTCGAATATATTCGAGAGTCCGAAATTCGAAAAGTACCATTTCCGAGTTTATTCATATATTCGAAAATCCAGATATCGAAAAATACCATTTTCGAGTTTAATCGAAAATTTTGATTTTCGAATATTTTCAAAAATTTAAAATTCGAAAAAAAAAGGATTTTCGCATTTATTCGAAAAATTGGGGTTTTTAACAGTTTTTCCAAAGTATAGTATCAACAATAACGGTTCACGATTTTCAGTTCTGCTCTAGTCAACCAAAGTAAAACAACAATAACTAAAAAAAAACAAGACACGATTAACAAGAAAACACGCAATTGGGGAGCGCAACTAGTATAAGGCTAACCTTTCCACTGTGAAGGGAACGCCTGGTGCATATTGACGATGTTCGCTATATTTACAATACCGAGTGCTGAAAAAGAGGGTGTCATTGCGTGTTAGGGAACAAAACGGCACAAAAAGTAGAAAATATCGAATGAGTAAGAGTTTAGTCATGAAGGCCTAAACAAGAAAGAACAATCAATGGAATAAGGAATCAAATACTCCAACGAAGGAGAATTTGATGAACGAAATAATGCCAAAGACGAGATATACCCCAGAGGAAAACGGGTGTCCACGGCTGGCGCGTGAACTTTGCCCCAATCATCAGCCACTGGCTCTGAGGGCGACCAAAATCTACTCGGGAGTAGATTTTCGGAGATGGTGACCTCGCCGTCTCTCTCTCCTCTACGACACACTATTTCTCCGTCCTCTCGCACAGAGAACGAGATGACGCTCCTGTGCCCCTCATGTGAACGAGAAGACCACCCGGAAATGGCTGCAAAATGTCCTCATCAGGACGACGTAATGTCGAGCTCTCGTGTAATTTTTCGATTTTCGAGCTTCTGGCACCCTAATCAACAATTCTACGAAAATGTGTCAAAAACTTTAGGTGCCACTTAAGTGGCACCTTAAAGGCAGCATACACGCTCGTAAGCATAGTCGAGATAACAGCATAGACAGGTCCGCACGGCCCGTACTATGTCGTCAACGACGTTTAAAGCGCTGAAAACTGTCCAGGATGACAGTATTTGACAATGTTTGAGCAATCTTGCCTTCCACGCCCGTATTTTCACACCCCTTTGAGTAACAGAATGAGAATCTATACTTGTGATAACGTGTGATAATCGAGAGTGATAGCACTATCAAATGGGAGTGCACGAGAGAAATAGCTTGGTTTACTTGAGTATAACATGTCTGCATACCTAATGACTCTCGTCCACTTTCGAGAATGCCGCTCTACTTTCGCTGACCTCTTGAAATGGAGGATTTTATCAGTGCACAAACATGTTATACTCAAGTAAACCAAGCTATTTCTCTCGTGCACTCCCATTTGATAGTGCTATCACTCTCAATTATCACACGTTTTCACAAATATCAATTCTCATTCTGTTACTCGAAGGGGTGTGAAAATACGGGCGTGGAAGGCAAGATTGCTCAAACACTGTCGAATACTGTCATCCTGGACAGTTTTCAGCGCTTTAAACGTCGTTGACGACATAGTACGGGCCGTGCGGACCGATCTATGCTGTTATCTCGACTATGCTTACGAGCGTGTATGCTGCCTTTAAGCTCACCCCTACGTCCCGCTCTCGCCTGGTTTACTACCACCCCAGGTGCGCCGCGAGCCCATAGATTAGCTGTTGATGAATTCGGCATGTGAGTGGGTAAGACATGTACCCCACTTGCAGAAAATATCTGGACATAACTTCTTACTACTTAACTTGCTTTCACTTGGACATCTTTTCTTACCTAATACAGAACAGGTCTATGGCGAACGCATATATCCTCTTTAATTTGTATATCTGTACACAACGCTAGGAAGGTTAATCAAAAATTGTGTCTCAATAGACTGATGTTGCGAACAGCATCACCATATGCTTCACAACACAGGGCGTTGAAATCATACTTCTTGCCATGGCACCTTGCCGCCTTTGATCGACACATTGCTTCTCAACTCATTTAGTCATCTCCTACGCTTACTGTTGGTGCATGTGCAACATTGGCAATAGGCCTTGTTCACACTTACCGCGACGCGGAACAGCGACACTGTCTATCAAACTGATCGGTTTCTGATCGATGTAGATGTTTAACAGTATGCCGCTTTGCTCGTCGCGGGAAATATGCACTAAGCCTTAGCGAGCGCTCTGCATCATTGCCATCCGAATCGAGGTCTAACTAGGGACTGATTTTCAGACCCCGCGACGTTTCGGAAAACGTCCCATTGGAAGTTGTGAGGGATGAATTAAATAACAAAAATGTATGCAGGGTTTTCTTAACGGATTTTTCGGTAGGTTAAAAAATGACAAAAACTGATCAAAGCTTACTGAAAATTTTCAATCAAAGCGAATGGAGTGAAAATAACTGCTTAGTACGCTTCTGTTCATGAAGAAATTAGCATATGCAACGTTTGGCGCCTCGATTTTGGCTCATTCTTGAGATATGAGCCGTTCCCGAGATCACTGCATGATTAGCACTCTCTTTTCACTCGACTAGAGCAGGACAGTGTTATCAGCAGCGATGGCCGGGAGGATAACGAAGTGGATTACAAGACAGCGATGAAGGAGCCGTATCGCGGTTTCGAGTCCAGCAATGGAATATAAGTACTGTTTCCTCTGTTTGTTCGTTGATCTAATATGCCTGTTTTTCATACTCCGTTTCATTTTTTAACATTTTTTTAGCATTTGTGTTTTTGTGCTGACCTAGCCAGTGTGCTCAATGGCTGATATGGGCCTTCTCATGGTAGAAAATGTATGGATATCGTTCCGAAATATCTAAATAAATTCAAGATGAGACAGTATGAACTATATTATACTTCACCATCAACCGGAAAGGCTAGCAGCTCTGACTGCGTTCTATGAAGCAACCTAAGCAGAGGCGCTTGTCGTTCTTATCGTCTCTGCTTCGGTTGCTCCATAGAATGCAGTCACAGCTGCTAGCCTTTTCGGTTGATGATGAAGTATTATATAGTTACTATTACCTCATTCGGAATTTATTTTGCTCTGTAAAGAATTATCGAGGATTAGAACACTCGTATGAACACAAACAAGTGGAAAGAAAGTACCAATTATAGGAAAGGTAAGGAAACGCTTTTATTCCAGAGGTATAGCCTTATATTTCATGGTTGCGGTAACATTGACAACCAGGCATGCCGCGCCCACTTTTCCTCGCGCTTGCTGCGCTCTCCACTCCACCTCTTGCGCCGGAGACACAGAGAAAAAGACGCTACTACTGTGCCATCGACTGGGCATCTCTAGGATGATTGGGGTTTTGATGTATATTCTGGTCAATAGCCACGAACGCTTCGTCTATGTGGATTCTGTCGCTGTTCTACCAAACACTCACTTTTTTAAGCACTGCGTAATTTCTTCAACAAAATTACTGAATTGTTTGCTAACGCTGCTGATTACATTCGCGATAAAGAAAAAGCAAAGTAAGTTCTATCGGAAAGGGGATCTCCAAGCAAATGTGATTCGGTGCTTACAGAAACGTTCCCACAAAAAATAAAGAGGAACAGGGAAGTGAAGTGGATGAGTCCACGAAAAAGTATCAATATTTCTCGAGAACCGATTCCCGTGACTGAAACTTTTACTCGAAAAATAAGACCGTTTTGTTATTCTTCATACAAGAACTTTGTGATTCTAGAAATGACTTCTCTTTCTTCGGTTCTATTTTAGTACCAAAAAAGGCACTCAATACCTACTATTGAAAAAAAAACATGATGTTAGTAAAATCACACAAACGGTTTCATTCTGCTGTTCAGAAAGGTAAACCAGTGAAAAAAGCAGTGGCAAGTGCAGTTACTAACGCATAAACATTCTCAACCAAGTAGAAGTCCTTCTTCAAAAGCCTAGGGCCTTTCCATGTGGAGTAACACAACTGTTCGTTTCGGAGACTTGAAAATTGTATCCACGGAAATCGTCCTCAAAAAATATGTTCAATTCCTTGTAGACTCCCCCACTCCGCTCACCTGACGTTCCTTTTTGTTGAAGCATGCCGGCCACCTGCAAAATGATTTTGCTTGGAGAAACCCATTTGGCTAGAGGTGTGACTTTGAAAGTGTTTTCACCAGTTTCACAGCTGAATTTTTTTGAAGAACGTCCGCTTCGCATCTACGACTGTTATTAAATGACCTTCTGGATTCATTTGGTAATAAGTAAGTAACCAATTCCCCTACAATGCCTTCCAGCGAATAAGTTTAAGAATCGGGTACTCTAGAGATTCATTCCATGGGTGCCAACCTTTTTATAAATGTATATATGGGGGCCGCTCGAAATTCATCCACATCAGGGGTGCGCTCCAAGAACTTTACCATGGCAAAACGCGTCCATGGAATCGTAGCCACGGCCACGTGGGAGTCATTTTCAGTTATAATTCGCATCCATGGAAAGCAAATTTGTCCATGGTGAGGTTGCTTTTCCTCCCACAGCGTCGTGGGAACGTTCTTGGAACGCACCCCAGATAACTGATTGCGTTATCAGACATCGCCTTCCTAGAGCCTCAGAAATCTTAAAGCTGCATCTGTCACTCCTATTTGAAATGCTGAGTGCCCCCCCCTCTCATAAACTAGGATTGCTCCCATCCCTATACTGTACAGCCAAAGTAAATGATCCCTCTCCGCGGATACGCAGAGATAGCCAGTTTGCACTTTGGCCGGCCGAGAGAGTGCCAGGCCGGCTGGCAGCGCCTTTCTTTTTGTCCTCTGCGCTCATCATACTGACTCGAACACCCCGCGCGCCGGGTTGTCAATGCTCCGAAGACCATATTTCGGCTCATTCTTAGGAGGCGACACTAGGTTGAATTACATGCCTTCATTCACTTCATCAAAAACTTCACCCAACCCTTCATCAAAAACTACTAAACACACTACAATCGAAATTTTTTTCTTAATCCTCTGGGCATCATATATCCTATAAGGGGGTGGGTGTACCAGGTTGTTCAATAAGTTTTGTCGTTTGATAAGAAAAACACAATTTTGTGGTTCAAAATACACTTTATTATGCAGTATAATCTCCCTGAACATTAATACACTTGCTCGAACGATCCTCCAATGTGGATCCCATCCACGGATGTACGGCAATTGCCGTTTGCCGGTTGCCGTTTGCCGGTTGCCGTTTGCCGGCCGTTTTCGGACGTTTTTTATCGATTGTTGTTTGCCGTTTTTCCTCTTATTTTCGACAAAATTCGGCAAAAGCGCGAGATAGATAACAAACGCCGCGATTAGGCTTTGCCTTGCAGCGACCGGCTCGAAAGTAGAGAGACAGGCTATACGTACTTCAAAACTTCAAGACAGTTGATGTAACCGTGCGGCCACGTCAAAGCAATTGCTAGTATTGCACTGTCATGCTCGTGTGTGTCATCGTGTCTGGACGAGTACCGAATTCCTCACCCCTCCTTGCTGAGGCTTGATCAATTAATGTAGGGTTCATCGGAACAAGGGTCAACACCCTGAACATTTTTAGGAGAGGACACAAAGGGACTTCGCCATCTTCTATTATGCTCACAATTACGCTGAGAAACATGCTACCAATTTGAATGTTGGAGTTCTGAGTTGAAAGAATAGGGGAGGGAGTACACGTCCTGGGGAACATCCATTTTGATTAAATTCGCTGCATGACTATAAACTGGATTGACTGAGTCGACGGTGATCAGTTCGGAATAAGGGGTGGCGTACAGTTTGGGAAGGAGGTGGTTTGAGACAACCGTGGTTTTCAGGAGTGCCATGTATTTGAGTCGTTAGCGCGCAGTTCAGAAAAATTTTAAAAGGTCGGAGGGGGAGAGATGTCACAGATGGAACAGCTTCTTAGAAACGTTTCCAAGACTGTTCAAAGCGTGCGTTTTAGATGTATTTCTCCACGTAATTATATTGCATCTAAATTCCGGTCAAATTGTGAACACACCGTGAGGCAAGCCAACGAGTGCGCCGCGAACTCTGAGAAAGTTTGCCGCGGCAGAGCAGGGAAAGTAACGCGACCCTCAACTGTGCCGCCACAGTACCGCAGTAGTGCCGCAGCGGCTCCGCGATCATCAATGTATCGATGCGATCCTGTTGCAGCGCCTTGAGCCTCGGCAACGCCACATCATTGTCTCGATAGTAACACAGCGGTTCCGTGTTAGAACCGCACCGGCTTCGCGAGGATGCATAAGCGAACCCGCGTCGACTACGATGCACTTCCCTGTGTGGTGTCGACGGTTCAATCACCCAAGTTTGATTACCCACGTCCCGTATCTTCTTGCCCGCAGTAACGGGGATACCCTCTGTTCCTATCAGACAGAGGAACTAACCTTGGGTGCGCATTTTTGTTTGTAGGCCCCACCCAGTTGTATTATGGCTCATAAATAATTTCATATGAGTTACTCTCAGTTAGCCATATTTTCGTAGAGGCTCAGCCACCGACCGCGGTGTCGCAGCAGCACTTTCGCGGAGCCACTGTGGTGCCTGTAGGAGCCGGTACGGCTTTATCGAGTAGCCGCAGCGGCAATTTCCGCCAGAGGAGCAACATGGCTGCCACGCTCGTTAGAAAACAATCACCTAAAGTAAGGACACATTGACCTCTTTCTTTTTTTTTTGAAAAAAAAATTTCGAGTGCTCACCCTCTTAATTTGGATTGCGCGATGCTATAAAATTTGTGCGAAGAATTTGAAGCACAAAGCAATTGAATGACTACTACATATTCCGAAAAAGGTTCACATTAGAGAACCTCGAAAAATTACTATCCTCTCACCACAGCGTTCCTATATATTACCAGGGTTCAGTAGAATGCTCATTCCGGTGCTGTTTTTTATATCAGGTATTGTACCAACGTAAGAGGTCAAACTTCTTGTGGTATTATTGAAAAACTTTGTGGTGTCATTGATCTAGAACAAAAGAGCTTAGGTTGAAGGACAGTCGGGCGTACACTGCTGAAAAACCATTTCTTATCTGGCTATTGAAATACGAAATGTGCATGAGAAAGAAGTATTTTTACTGCTACTTTTAAAACGTTTGTATCGTTTTTGTACAAGATTTTTTTCATTTTGCCGCTTGTCGATTGCCGTTTGCCGGCCATTTTCGGACAAATTTTGTCGATTTCCGTTTGCCAATGTTTCAAAATCGTTTGCCGCACATCCCTGATCCCATCCCTGAAGTGAGAATTCGGAAGGTCTGCAAAATACGCTTCAACAGCCGTTATGACCTCTTCATTCGAATAAAAACGCTTGCCATGCATAATTTTTTGGGTTCTGGAAACACCAAATCTGGTGAATACGGTGGATGCTCCAACAATTCAAACTTTAATTCATGGAGTGTAGCCATTGTCAAAATGCTCTTGTGACACGGTGCACTGCCCTGATGAAAAAGGATTTTTTTCTTCTGCAAACCGGGTCTTTTTTCACGAATTCTTTTCTTCAACTGGTCCAAAAGGTTGCAATAATATTCAGAATTAATTGTTTCACCAGTTTGCAAGTAATTCACAAACAAAATTCCTTTCGCATCCCAAAAAAACTGATGCCATAACCTTCTTGGCCTGATTTCCGGACACGAACTCGTTTCGAAGCCGAACAACCAGGCTCACACCACCAGGGTCAGGCGCAGCGGTGGTCCGGGTCGTCCTGAACAACGACCCCCCCCCTGAGAAGGACATTTTTTCGGCTAAAAAACGACCCTCTAGGAAGGGTAAAAAAATTGGTAGACTTTACTGACTCGTTTCATTTTGGAGGTTTTTTCAATTTTCGGGGCCTCACCATTCCAAAGTGGATGAATAGCGTTCCATGCGCTGCCGATATCCAAAAAATTCAGCTAAATGGAAAGCTGAAAAGCATATCAGAAACCGGAAAAATCTTCGCCCCCCCCCATTTTTGGCCACGGTGGCCCGGTGGGGCTGTTGGACCACCGTGGGACCACCGCACCTTTGACCGGCCATAACTCGGCTCAAAATCGATTTCATGAGCTCATCTCCGGACGTTAACATTTTCTAACATCTCTCTACAGTTTCCACACTTTCACTAGGTCATGTATCTAGACGACCCTTTTAGGTATTTGGGCCGATTTTTTCATGTCCGGAGGGGGTAGGTGAAGTTCAGTTTTTGAAAAAAGTTATTTTTCCACCTATCTAGAAATGATTTCTGGAACATTTCCAGTCGACTGGCACCCTCGTTCCGAGTACTTTTTTTTGAAACTGACATTCCGCCGTTTCCAGACTCGCTTCCTTTCGGCTTGCACGATTTTGAACTTGTTTCGAATCTTCGAGTGTTAAGGATTTGAATGATGATGAGGATGTTGTGTGCTATTTTTCTAGAGTTTCGGCGCATTCGTGTGTTATTTTTCGGCATATTTTTCCTCCTTTGAGAGCTTCAGCACCCAAAGGTTTGGGGTGTTATGTGAACCAAACGGAGCAAAGCTCTAGATGATTCAGCTACAGTTTTAGTTTCGCTACCGACTCCGAATTCCTGGTCACGGTCTGCCCCAAAATACGGATGAAAAGCTTCGACCTGATGCAGAAAATATTTTCAGACCTTATGGAAAGGGTGCAAAAAAGGAAGTGGGAACAGTATGAGGACATTCACACAGTGAGCGCTCAATTTCTGAAGCTTGCCACAACTTTGGTGGGCCTAACAGAGATAGATGAGATAGAACTTGCAATGCCGAAAATTCTGAAAACTCCAGATAATTTATTTTCATGAGGGGTGAGGAGGTGTTCGCGCAGAAAACCTTGTCAATCTCATGTTTTACCACAGAATGCTGCAAATTTTCTTAGCACGGACGATGACTTCATACCAAGCTTTCGATCCTACCTCGTATGTGGTATCGCTGCCAAGGAAGCTCTATCGTTCGCTAAACAATTCTCTTTTATTGTGATGACAATGAAGTCTGATGCGACGCCTGCTTATTCGCATCGCGATCTCACATCTGCCAGCTTATGGTCAAGAATTTGCACAGCATATAAAGTTTGATTTGCTGAAATGTTTAATGAAAAACTTTCTCCCCTTCTCTCTGTTGACCGACGGAACTTTCGACACCGATCGCAATATTTCTGATGAAGATTAACTCACCCTCCTACACACCACTAACTTTCCACTTTCCGTTGGTAGAAACAGAAAGCGAAAGCCCGAAGACATCGTCGACGCATTCAAGAACTCTGTCATTGAGGAGGTTTCATGAACAGACATGCAGAATGGTCTTTCTCACAAGCCCTTCGCGTTTGCCATAAGAAAGGTGATAGCCTTGTCTTCCCGACGGTGCATCTGCGATGACAGGGCACATAAATGGCATTCATGCAAGACTACAGCGCATAGTAGACGACGAGACAACACTCGATGGAACTGTCAGAGCAGGTGTGAATCCAATATGATTAAAACAAATTTTAGGTATCTAAATATGTTTTGTTTTAGATTTTTTTCTCAGCGTCTACGCAGAACATACACTGAATTCCGTCGTAACTGCTCAGAACAACTACGCGTATCGGCTCGCTCAGGAACAAATGAACTTTTCGTACCTCAAAATGGGGCGGTACATCGGGTCCGCTGGTCGGCCAGCATGCAGCAAGCGCTAGCAAAGATCCTACGCAACTACCCCATTTTGATGAGGAGCCTCCAGCGAACGAAGATACAACTGAAAGTATCAAAGCAAGAGCTGTGGCTGCTGCGTGGACGGGCGCATGTTTCCAGTTCTTCACCACGTGAGCCACACACTATACCAGCTGACATTATTTTCAGAGGAACTACAATAAGAAGAAGGTCTCATAGTATAACATGTGTCTCGCTGGCGCTATTTCGGCCACATAATGGGACACAAGGGAGGCGTAATAGCGAATGTTGCACAAAGATTATAAAGAGACAATAACGTTTGGAAAATTAAGAACTCCTTGAGCTTAAGATACGAAAGTGTGAGCACAGATCAGTACTCTACCTCTTTTGAAGGCCCAATTTTTGAATACCTGCTGTGGTATGACGCTAAGACATTTAAGGGCCTTAGTGGACCGACGTCGCAAAGTCATGAAACGCTCTCAGTTTTGGAGTCCCGAAACATAAAGCCAGAAAAACAGAGATGAGGAGTCACACTCCATCAAAGAGACCAAGACACCGCTTATCGTTACACCGATTACCCTACCTTTGACATAGCTCTTAGCTCTGCAACCTTGGGTAAGATCTATAAGGACATTTGTTGCTTTGGCTTGCACCCACATCACTGAGTTCTACTCCATTTGCCAATCAGATTCGAAGGTATATATTCCCAGGAGACGAGGCTAATGCAGGAAGCAGAAGGACTTTCCCTATCCTTTGGGTCGTCATATACTGCTGGAGATGATACAATGTGAAATAGCGAGTTTCGAAAACATCGAAATCTATAAACCTACAAACGCCAAGTTCAATACCAGAGGTTGGCCCGAATATATAGACGACGCGAACAAGATACAGATCACAGTACGCCTAGATTCGATTACGAACTTAATCGCCTTACTTCAAAAGTACTGCGCTATACAGGATGCGATGCCATCATGCGAAACCTACGCTACCATTTCCAGTTCTGCACAAAGTTTGTGGCCCAACGAGTTTCAAAGCGATAAAACATAACGACCCCACCTAAAAATTTAAAGTTTTCCCAAAAAAATAACGACCCCCCCTCGGTCCCACGGTGGTCCGCGGACCATCGAGAGCTTGACCCTACACACCACTCATTCGCCTCTTGTTTTGATTCAGGATCATGGCGATTGACCAAATTCTCATTCGTAGTGATGAATCTACGCACAAAATCCACTTTATCCTTTTTTAAAACGCTCCAAATGTTGATTTAAAATAGATCGTTCCCTGAGCTTCATAATATGTCGCTTATTTGTTGTGAGGATGAAGCTCCAAATGTTGCTGAGAAAGTCGCAATCGATTGTGTTTTTGTTCTATTGTTAGCGAATGCGGCACCCATTGTGCACACAGCTTTCTGAAACCCAAAATTTCACTTAAAATATGGTTCACACTGCCTAATGAGATGTGTACAGCCTCTACTAAATCTTTCTCAGTCAATCGACGATCTTCCAAAACCATATCCTGTATTTTGGCTATGATTTCTGATGTTGATGCGCTTTTTGGACGTCCTTTACATTTATCGTCTTCAAGGCTTGTACGACCACGTTTAAATTCAGCAGCCCATCTTTCTACTGTTCTAGATGTAGGTGAATAATCATTATACACTTTTAACAATCGTTCGTGAACTTCTTTGGTGCTTAACCTTCCAAAAATGAGAATTTTTTATCTGCGCCATATTCAATTTTTTCATTGCTGTGACACGGCGACTCTAAATGGCTTGTAAACAAAGAATAAATTGACAGATTGAAATGAAACTTCACATACGGTCATATGAAGAGTGTACCAACAAAACAAAAAAGTTTTGGACTAGTAGCAACGCCCCCTCTTATCGAACGATAAAACTTACTGAACAACCTGGTACATGGCGAAAATTTCTTCAGGTATGATGTTTTTGAGGGAAGGTTGCCAGCTGCACATAACAGCCAATTTTCGCTCGTAGCAAATGAGAATTCCAGCCATGGTGGCCACTTGTAGAGGAGCTGCACCCTACTTTTTGTCGTTTTTCGCCTTTTTACCCTACGGAATGATCCGTTGGGAAAATGCAGCATACATATTTGTTACTCCATTCATCCTTCACAACTTCCAGTGGGACTTTTTCTGAAACGTCGCGGGCCCTCGAGACTTTCCCGAGTAAGTGTTGATTAGGGCAGGGGTATGTCTGACTTGCTTTTTTTTAACATTGCAGGATGGTATTCTCTGCTCTTATGGGGCTGCATGCGGTTACGAGGCACATTTCGCAGCGTGAGAAATAGTCCAAGATTCTTTGGATAATTATCAATGATGCACACACGAGCGCATATTCCCCCTTGAAATCCTTTGAGAACCCTGATTTCGACTCGGAACATTGCTTCTAATGAATAATTCGAGCATTTACTGATCTTCCTAGAAAATAAATGATTTTCCCCTGCTCAACTCTCTGGTGTCTCATACGTTTCATACAAGGATTGAACAAGATTCATTTTCTAAGAGAGTTTTCTAAGAGTCGTCGAAGAAGTTTCTCTGTACTTCAGTCCTTCGTTTTGACAACTGGAGCACTCTATTATGAGAGCTGCTACTTCACAGCAGGCTGGTGTTCCAGTCACGTCCTCCCGACATGGAATTCAAACGATTTATTCTGACCAGCTCAGGTCTGGGTCTGCTGAGATCTTTTGCAATATTTCGGCTTTGTGGCTGGTCCCCCGTTCTCCTCATCGTGATCGATTGCTCAACGCTCTTCGAGCAGATGGAGTCCCGTAAAAGTATGTTCGGTTAATCGAGAACCTGAACAAAGGAACAACAGCAGCAGTTCGTAAGCCTGTCAGGGTTTACGTCGCCTTTCGAAGTGAAAACAGGAGTAAGGCAAGGAGCTGCAGCAGAACCTTTTCTATTCAGCTTCGCCGTTGATGACATCATGCGTAGAGTTGCAGAACAGTTTCCTGCGGACGTGATCGTAACACCATCAGGACGCTCCCTTGTCGACCTGGAGTACGCCGACGACATTGTGTTATTCGCTGAAAACAACGCAAAACTGCAAAGGATTGTGAACATCGTTTCGAAGTATGCTGCAGTCTTTGTCCAGCTAAATGCGAGCAGATGTGGGTCTCTCAAGGGCCTTAGGTTAGGTCTCCGGGGACCGGAGAGGCGGACTTTTGTGTCCGCCATTTGTCGCTTTGAAATAGATATTAGCAAAGATGTTGAAAAATGTCGAAGACTTTTGAGAAGATTATTATCAGTTTTCGGAAACTGTTTCTCAATAATAAATGTAGGTTTTCATGGGAACTATTGTAGAATCGGCATTAAGCGAGCAGTTCACGCAATATTCGAATAACTTGAATGATTTGGAAAAGGATTGCTTCTGCGCACACCCCTCATTCCAGAATCTTGGTTGGGGAGAAAGTTTGAAACAAGGGACTTTCACAAAAGATAGAGCAGTAAGAGTTCTCAACATTACCCAAATTTCAGAAAAATTCCCGCAGTGGGTCTCGAGATATCAACGGCCGAAAAAAATGGACGAGACCCAAGAAGGAGTGCACAGCGCGCCGGTAAAAGTGGGCGGGACCCAACTGGGAGTGCGTAGGGAGCTGTAAAAATGGTCGGGACCCAAATAGGGGTGCACAGCGCGCCGGTAAAAGTGGGCGGGACCGAACTGGGAGTGCGTAGGGGGCTGTAAAAATGGTCGGGACCCAAGTAGGAGTGCACAGCACGCCGGTAAAAGTGGGCGGGACCCAACTGGGAGTGCGTAGGGGGCTGTAAAAAATGGACGGGACCCAAGTAGGAGTGCACAGCGCGCCGGTAAAAGTGGGCGGGACCCAACTGGGAGTGCGTAGGGGGCTGGAAAAAATGGACGGGACCCAAGTAGGAGTGCACAGCGCGCCGGTAAAAGTGGGCGGGACCCAACCGGGAGTGCGTAGGGGGCTGGAAAAAATGGTCGGGACCCAAGTAGGAGTGCACAGCGCGCCGATAAAAGTGGGCGGGACCCAACTGGGAGTGCGTAGGGGGCTGGAAAAAATGGACGGGACCCAAGTAGGAGTGCACAGCGCGCCGGTAAAAGTGGGTGGGACCCAACTGGGAGTGCGTAGGGGGCTGGAAAAAAATGGTTGGGACCCAAGTAGGAGTGCACAGCGCGCCGGTAAAAGTGGGTGGGACCCAACTGGGAGTGCGTAGGGGCTGGAAAAAATGGTTGGGACCCAAGTAGGAGTGCACAGCGCGCCGGTAAAAGTGGGCGGGACCCAACTGGGAGTGCGTAGGGGGCTGGAAAAAATGGTTGGGACCCAAGTAGGAGTGCACAGCGCGCCGGTAAAAGTGGGCGGGACCCAACTGGGAGTGCGTAGGGGGCTGGAAAAAATGGACGGGACCCAAGTAGGAGTGCACAGCGCGCCGGTAAAAGTGGGTGGGACCCAACTGGGAGTGCGTAGGGGACTGGAAAAAATGGTCGGGACCGAAGTAGGAGTGCACAGCGCGCCGGTAAAAGTGGGTGGGACCCAACTGGGAGTGCGTAGGGGCTGGAAAAAATGGTTGGGACCCAAGTAGGAGTGCACAGCGCGCCGGTAAAAGTGGTCGTGGCCCAAATGGGAGTGCGTAGGGGGCCGGAGAAAGTGGTCGAGACCCAAGTAGGAATGCACAGCGCTCCGGAAAAAAGTGGGCGGGACCCAACTGGGAGTGCGTAGGGGGGCGGAAAAAGTGGTCGAGACCCAAGTAGGAGTGCACAGCGCGCCGGTAAAAGTGGGCGGGACCCAACTGGGAGTGCGTAAGGGGCTGGAAAAAATGGTTGGGACCCAAGTAGGAGTGCACAGCGCGCCGGTAAAAGTGGGCGGGACCCAACTGGGAGTGCGTAGGGGGCGGGAAAAAAATGGTCGGGACCCAAGTAGGAGTGCACAGCGCGCCGGTAAAAGTGGGCGGGACCCAACTGGGAGTGCGTAGGGGGCTGGAAAAAATGGACGGGACCCAAGTAGGAGTGCACAGCGCGCCGGTAAAAGTGGGTGGGACCCAACTGGGAGTGCGTAGGGGGGTGGAAAAAATGGTTGGGACCCGAGCGGGAGTGCACAGCGCGTCGGTAAAAGTGGGCGGGACCCAACTGGGAGTGCGAAGGGGGGCGGAAAAATGGTCGGGACCCAAGTAGGGTGCACAGCGTGCCGGAATAAGTGGGCGGGACTGAACTGGGAGTGCGTAGGAGGGCGGAAAAAGTGGTCGAGACCCAAGTAGGAGTGCACAGCGCGCCGGTAAAAGTGGGCGGGACCCAACTGGGAGTGCGTAGGAGGGCGGAAAAAGTGGTCGAGACCCAAGTAGGAGTGCACAGCGCTCCGGAAAAAGTGGTCGTGGCCCAACTGGGAGTGCGTAGGGGGGCGGAAAAAGTGGACGGGACCCACGTGGGAGTGCACAGCGCGCCGGTAAAAGTGGGCGGGACCCAACTGGGAGTGGGTAGGGGGCCGGAAAAAATGGTCGGGACCCAATTAGGAGTGCACAGCGCACCGGTAAAAGTGGGCCGGATCCAATTGGGAGTGCGTAGGGGCTGGAAAAATGGACGGGACCCAAGTAGGAGTGCACAGCGCGCCGGTAAAAGTGGGCGGGACCCAACTGGGAGTGCGTAGGGGGCTGGAAAAATGGACGGGACCCAAGTAGGAGTGCACAGCGCGCCGGTAAAGTGGGCGGGACCCAACTGGGAGTGCGTAGGGGCTGGAAAAATGGACGGGACCCAAGTAGGAGTGCACAGCGCGCCGGTAAAAGTGGGCGGGACCCAACTGGGAGTGCGTAGGGGCTGGAAAAAATGGACGGGACCCAAGTAGGAGTGCACAGCGCGCCGGTAAAAGTGGGCGGGACCCAACTGGGAGTGCGTAGGGGCTGGAAAAAATGGACGGGACCCAAGTAGGAGTGCACAGCGCGCCGGTAAAGTGGGCGGGACCCAACTGGGAGTGCGTAGGGGGCTGGAAAAAATGGACGGGACCCAAGTAGGAGTGCACAGCGCGCCGGTAAAAGTGGGCGGGACCCAACTGGGAGTGCGTAGGGGCTGGAAAAAATGGACGGGACCCAAGTAGGAGTGCACAGCGCGCCGGTAAAAGTGGGCGGGACCCAACTGAGAGTGCGTAGGAGGCTGGAAAAAATGGACGGGACCCAAGTAGGAGTGCACAGCGCGCCGGTAAAAGTGGGGGGGACCCAACTGAGAGTGCGTAGGGGGCTGGAAAAATGGACGGGGCCCAAGTAGGAGTGCACAGCGCGCCGGAAAAAGGGGGCGGGACCCAACTGAGAGTGCGTAGGGGGCTGGAAAAATGGACGGGACCCAAGTAGGAGTGCACAGCGCGCCGGTAAAAGTGGGCGGGACCCAACTGGGAGTGCGTAGGGGGCTGGAAAAAATGGACGGGACCCAAGTAGGAGTGCACAGCGCGCCGGTAAAAGTGGGCGGGACCCAACTGGGAGTGCGTAGGGGGCTGGAAAAAATGGACGGGACCCAAGTAGGAGTGCACAGCGCGCCGGTAAAAGTGGGCGGGACCCAACTGGGAGTGCGTAGGGGGCTGGAAAAAATGGACGGGACCCAAGTAGGAGTGCACAGCGCGCCGGTAAAAGTGGGCGGGACCCAACTGGGAGTGCGTAGGGGCTGGAAAAAATGGACGGGACCCAAGTAGGAGTGCACCGCGCGCCGGTAAAAGTGGGCGGGACCCAACTGGGAGTGCGTAGGGGCTGGAAAAAATGGACGGGACCCAAGTAGGAGTGCACAGCGCGCCGGTAAAAGTGGGCGGGACCCAACTGGGAGTGCGTAGGGGCTGGAAAAATGGACGGGACCCAAGTAGGAGTGCACAGCGCGCCGGTAAAAGTGGGCGGGACCCAACTGGGAGTGCGTAGGGGGCTGGAAAAAATGGACGGGACCCAAGTAGGAGTGCAGAGCGCGCCGGGAAACGGGGGCGGGACCCAACAGGGAGTGCGTAGGGGGTGGAAACAATGGGCGGGACCCAAGTAGGAGTGCACAGCGCGCCGGTAAAAGTGGGCGGGACCCAACTGGGAGTGCGTAGGGGGCTGGAAAAAATGGACGGGACCCAAGTAGGAGTGCACAGCACGTCGGTAAAAGTGGGCGGGACCCAACTGGGAATGCGTAGGGGTCTGGGAAAAATGGACGGGACCCAAGTAGGAGTGCACAGCGCGCCGGTAAAAGTGGGCGGGACCCAACTGGGAGTGCGTAGGGGGCTGGAAAAAATGGACGGGACCCAAGTAGGAGTGCACAGCACGCCGGTAAAAGTGGGCGGGACCCAACTGGGAGTGCGTAGGGGTCTGGAAAAAATGGACGGGACCCAAGTAGGAGTGCACAGCGCGCCGGTAAAAGTGGGTGGGACCCAACTGGGAGTGCGTAGGGGGCTGGAAAAAATGGACGGGACCCAAGTAGGAGTGCACAGCGCGCCGGTAAAAGTGGGCGGGACCCAACTGGGAGTGCGTAGGGGGCTGGAAAAAATGGACGGGACCCAAGTAGGAGTGCACAGCGCGCCGGTAAAAGTGGGCGGGACCCAACTGGGAGTGCGTAGGGGGCTGGAAAAAATGGACGGGACCCAAGTAGGAGTGCACAGCGCGCCGGTAAAAGTGGGCGGGACCCAACTGGGAGTGCGTAGGGGGTGGAAAAAATGGACGGGACCCAAGTAGGAGTGCACAGCGCGCCGGTAAAAGTGGGCGGGACCCAACTGGGAGTGCGTAGGGGGCTGGAAAAAATGGACGGGACCCAAGTAGGAGTGCACAGCGCGCCGGTAAAAGTGGGCGGGACCCAACTGGGAGTGCGTAGGGGGCTGGAAAAAATGGACGGGACCCAAGTAGGAGTGCACAGCGCGCCGGTAAAAGTGGGCGGGACCCAACTGGGAGTGCGTAGGGGGCTGGAAAAAATGGACGGGACCCAAGTAGGAGTGCACAGCGCGCCGGTAAAAGTGGGCGGGACCCAACTGAGAGTGCGTAGGGGGCTGGAAAAAGTGGACGGGACCCAAGTAGCAGTGCACAGCGCGCCGGTAAAAGTGGGCGGGACCCAACTGGGAGTGCGTAGGGGCTGGAAAAATGGACGGGACCCAAGTAGGAGTGCACAGCGCGCCGGTAAAAGTGGGCGGGACCCAACTGGGAGTGCGTAGGGGGCTGGAAAAAATGGACGGGACCCAAGTAGGAGTGCACAGCGCGCCGGTAAAAGTGGGCGGGACCCAACTGGGAGTGCGGAGGGGCTGGAAAAAATGGACGGGACCCAAGTAGGAGTGCACAGCGCGCCGGTAAAAGTGGGCGGGACCCAACTGGGAGTGCGTAGGGGCTGGAAAAATGGACGGGACCCAAGTAGGAGTGCACAGCGCGCCGGTAAAAGTGGGCGGGACCCAACTGGGAGTGCGTAGGGGCTGGAAAAAATGGACGGGACCCAAGTAGGAGTGCACAGCGCGCCGGTAAAAGTGGGCGGGACCCAACTGGGAGTGCGTAGGGGCTGGAAAAAATGGACGGGACCCAAGTAGGAGTGCACAGCGCGCCGGTAAAAGTGGGCGGGACCCAACTGGGAGTGCGTAGGGGCTGGAAAAAATGGACGGGACCCAAGTAGGAGTGCACAGCGCGCCGGTAAAAGTGGGCGGGACCCAACTGGGAGTGCGTAGGGGGCTGGAAAAATGGACGGGACCCAAGTAGGAGTGCACAGCGCGCCGGTAAAAGTGGGCGGGACCCAACTGGGAGTGCGTAGGGGCTGGAAAAAATGGACGGGACCCAAGTAGGAGTGCACAGCGCGCCGGTAAAAGTGGGCGGGACCCAACTGGGAGTGCGTAGGGGCTGGAAAAAATGGACGGGACCCAAGTAGGAGTGCACAGCGCGCCGGTAAAAGTGGGCGGGACCCAACTGGGAGTGCGTAGGGGCTGGAAAAATGGACGGGACCCAAGTAGGAGTGCACAGCGCGCCGGTAAAAGTGGGCGGGACCCAACTGGGAGTGCGTAGGGGCTGGAAAAAATGGACGGGACCCAAGTAGGAGTGCACAGCGCGCCGGTAAAAGTGGGCGGGACCCAACTGGGAGTGCGTAGGGGCTGGAAAAAATGGACGGGACCCAAGTAGGAGTGCACAGCGCGCCGGTAAAAGTGGGCGGGACCCAACTGGGAGTGCGTAGGGGCTGGAAAAAATGGACGGGACCCAAGTAGGAGTGCACAGCGCGCAGGTAAAAGTGGGCGGGACCCAACTGGGAGTGGGTAGGGGGCCGGAAAAATGGTCGGGACCCAATTAGGAGTGCACAGCGCGCCGGTAAAAGTGGGAGGGACCCAACTGGGAGTGCGTAGGGGCTGGAAAAAATGGACGGGACCCAAGTAGGAGTGCACAGCGCGCCGGTAAAAGTGGGCGGGACCCAACTGGGAGTGCGTAGGGGGCTGGAAAATGGACGGGACCCAAGTAGGAGTGCACAGCGCGCCGGTAAAAGTGGGCGGGACCCAACTGGGAGTGCGTAGGGGCTGGAAAAATGGACGGGACCCAAGTAGGAGTGCACAGCGCGCCGGTAAAAGTGGGCGGAACCCAACTGGGAGTGCGTAGGGGCTGGAAAAAATGGACGGGACCCAAGTAGGAGTGCACAGCGCGCCGGTAAAAGTGGGCGGGACCCAACTGGGAGTGCGTAGGGGGCTGGAAAAAATGGACGGGACCCAAGTAGGAGTGCACAGCGCGCCGGTAAAAGTGGGCGGGACCCAACTGGGAGTGCGTAGGGGGCTGGAAAAATGGACGGGACCCAAGTAGGAGTGCACAGCGCGCCGGTAAAAGTGGGTGGGACCCAACTGGGAGTGCGTAGGGGTCTGGAAAAAATGGACGGGACCCAAGTAGGAGTGCACAGCGCGCCGGTAAAAGTGGGTGGGACCCAACTGGGAGTGCGTAGGGGGCTGGAAAAAATGGACGGGACCCAAGTAGGAGTGCACAGCGCGCCGGTAAAAGTGGGCGGGACCCAACTGGGAGGGGGTAGGGGACTGGAAAAATGGGTGGGACCCAAGGAGGGGTGCACAGCGCGCCGGTAAAAGTGGGCGGGACCCAACTGGGAGTGCGTAGGGGGCTGGAAAAATGGACGGGACCCAAGTAGGAGTGCACAGCGCGCCGGTAAAAGTGGGTGGGACCCAACTGGGAGTGCGTAGGGGTCTGGAAAAAATGGACGGGACCCAAGTAGGAGTGCACAGCGCGCCGGTAAAAGTGGGTGGGACCCAACTGGGAGTGCGTAGGGGGTGGAAAAAATGGACGGGACCCAAGTAGGAGTGCACAGCGCGCCGGTAAAAGTGGGCGGAACCCAACTGGGAGTGCGTAGGGGGTGGAAAAAATGGACGGGACCCAAGTAGGAGTGCACAGCGCGCCGGTAAAAGTGGGCGGGACCCAACTGAGAGTGCGTAGGGGGCTGGAAAAAATGGACGGGACCCAAGTAGGAGTGCACAGCGCGCCGGTAAAAGTGGGCGGGACCCAACTGGGAGTGCGTAGGGGCTGGAAAAAATGGACGGGACCCAAGTAGGAGTGCACAGCGCGCCGGTAAAAGTGGGCGGGACCCAACTGGGAGTGCGTAGGGGCTGGAAAAAATGGACGGGACCCAAGTAGGAGTGCACAGCGCGCCGGTAAAAGTGGGCGGGACCCAACTGGGAGTGCGTAGGGGCTGGAAAAAATGGACGGGACCCAAGTAGGAGTGCACAGCGCGCCGGTAAAAGTGGGCGGGACCCAACTGGGAGTGCGTAGGGGCTGGAAAAATGGACGGGACCCAAGTAGGAGTGCACAGCGCGCCGGTAAAAGTGGGCGGGACCCAACTGGGAGTGCGTAGGGGGCTGGAAAAATGGACGGGACCCAAGTAGAGTGCACAGCGCGCCGGTAAAAGTGGGCGGGACCCAACTGGGAGTGCGTAGGGGCTGGAAAAATGGACGGGACCCAAGTAAGAGTGCACAGCGCGCCGGTAAAAGTGGGCGGGACCCAACTCGGAGTGCGTAGGGGGCTGGAAGAAATGGACGGGACCCAAGTAGCAGTGCACAGCGCGCCGGTAAAAGTGGGCGGGACCCAACTGAGAGTGCGTAGGGGGCTGGAAAAAGTGGACGGGACCCAAGTAGGAGTGCACAGCGCGCCGGTAAAAGTGGGCGGGACCCAACTGGGAGTGCGTAGGGGGCTGGAAAAAATGGACGGGACCCAAGTAGGAGTGCACAGCGCGCCGGTAAAAGTGGGCGGGACCCAACTGGGAGTGCGTAGGGGCTGGAAAAAATGGACGGGACCGAAGTAGGAGTGCACAGCGCGCCGGTAAAAGTGGGCGGGACCCAACTGGGAGTGCGTAAGGGGCTGGAAAAAATGGACGGGACCCAAGTAGGAGTGCACAGCGCGCCGGTAAAAGTGGTTGGGACCCAACTGGGAGTGCGGAGGGGGCTGGAAAAATGGACGGGACCCAAGTAGGAGTGCACAGCGCGCCGGTAAAAGTGGGCGGGACCCAACTGGGAGTGCGTAAGGGGCTGGAAAAAATGGACGGGACCCAAGTAGGAGTGCACAGCGCGCCGGTAAAAGTGGGTGGGACCCAACTGGGAGTGCGTAGGGGACTGGAAAAAATGGTCGGGACCCAAGTAGGAGTGCACAGCGCGCCGGTAAAAGTGGGCGGGACCCAACTGAGAGTGCGTAGGGGGCTGGAAAAAATGGACGGGACCCAAGTAGGAGTGCACAGCGCGCCGGTAAAAGTGGGCGGGACCCAACTGAGAGTGCGTAGGGGGCTGGAAGAAATGGACGGGACCCAAGTAGGAGTGCACAGCGCGCCGGTAAAAGTGGGCGGGACCCAACTGGGAGTGCGTAGGGGGCTGGAAAAAATGGACGGGACCCAAGTAGGAGTGCACAGCGCGCCGGTAAAAGTGGGCGGAACCCAACTGGGAGTGCGTAGGGGGTGGAAAAAATGGACGGGACCCAAGTAGGAGTGCACAGCGCGCCGGTAAAAGTGGGTGGGACCCAACTGGGAGTGCGTAGGGGTCTGGAAAAAATGGACGGGACCCAAGTAGGAGTGCACAGCGCGCCGGTAAAAGTGGGCGGGACCCAACTGGGAGTGCGTAGGGGGTGGAAAAAATGGACGGGACCCAAGTAGGAGTGCACAGCGCGCCGGTAAAAGTGGGCGGGACCCAACTGGGAGTGCGTAGGGGGCTGGAAAAAATGGACGGGACCCAAGTAGGAGTGCACAGCGCGCCGGTAAAAGTGGGCGGGACCCAACTGGGAGTGCGTAGGGGGCTGGAAAAAATGGACGGGACCCAAGTAGGAGTGCACAGCGCGCCGGTAAAAGTGGGCGGGACCCAACTGGGAGTGCGTAGGGGCTGGAAAAAATGGACGGGACCCAAGTAGGAGGGCACCGCGCGCCGGTAAAGTGGGTGGGACCCAACTGGGAGTGCGTAGGGGTCTGGAAAAAATGGACGGGACCCAAGTGGGAGTGCACAGCGCGCCGGTAAAAGTGGGTGGGACCCAACTGGGAGTGCGTAGGGGGTGGAAAAAATGGACGGGACCCAAGTAGGAGTGCACAGCGCGCCGGTAAAAGTGGGCGGGACCCAACTGGGAGTGCGTAGGGGCTGGAAAAAATGGACGGGACCCAAGTAGGAGTGCACAGCGCGCCGGTAAAAGTGGGCGGGACCCAACTGGGAGTGCGTAGGGGGTGGAAAAAAAGGACGGGACCCAAGTAGGAGTGCACAGCGCGCCGGTAAAAGTGGGTCGGACCCAACTGGGAGTGGGTAGGGGTCTGGAAAAATCGACAGGACCCACGTAGCAGGGCACAGCGCGCCGGTAAAAGTGGGCGGGAGCCAACTGGGAGTGCGTAGGGGGCTGGAAAAAATGGACGGGACCCAAGTAGGAGTGCACAGCGCGCCGGTAAAAGTGGGCGGAACCCAACTGAGAGTGCGTAGGGGGTGGAAAAATGGACGGGACCCAAGTAGGAGTGCACAGCGCGCCGGTAAAAGTGGGCGGGACCCAACTGGGAGTGCGTAGGGGCTGGAAAAAATGGACGGGACCCAAGTAGGAGTGCACAGCGCGCCGGTAAAAGTGGGCGGGACCCAACTGGGAGTGCGTAGGGGCTGGAAAAAATGGACGGGACCCAAGTAGGAGTGCACAGCGCGCCGGTAAAAGTGGGCGGGACCCAACTGGGAGTGCGTAGGGGCTGGAAAAAATGGACGGGACCCAAGTAGGAGTGCACAGCGCGCCGGAAAAAGTGGGCGGGACCCAACTGGGAGTGCGTAGGGGGCTGGAAAAAATGGACGGGACCCAAGTAAGAGTGCACAGCGCGCCGGTAAAAGTGGGCGGGACCCAACTGAGAGTGCGTAGGGGGCTGGAAAAATGGACGGGACCCAAGTAGGAGTGCACAGCGCGCCGGTAAAAGTGGGCGGGACCCAACTGGGAGTGCGTAGGGGCTGGAAAGAATGGACGGGACCCAAGTAGGAGTGCACAGCGCGCCGGTAAAAGTGGGCGGGACCCAACTGGGAGTGCGTAGGGGTCTGGAAAAAATGGACGGGACCCAAGTAGGAGTGCACAGCGCGCCGGTAAAAGTGGGCGGGACCCAACTGGGAGTGCGTAGGGGGCTGGAAAAAATGGACGGGACCCAAGTAGGAGTGCACAGCGCGCCGGTAAAAGTGGGCGGGACCCAACTGGGAGTGCGTAGGGGGCTGGAAAAATGGACGGGACCCAAGTAGGAGTGCACAGCGCGCCGGTAAAAGTGGGCGGAACCCAACTGGGAGTGCGTAGGGGGTGGAAAAAATGGACGGGACCCAAGTAGGAGTGCACAGCGCGCCGGTAAAAGTGGGCGGAACCCAACTGGGAGTGCGTAGGGGCTGGAAAAAATGGACGGGACCCAAGTAGGAGTGCACAGCGCGCCGGTAAAAGTGGGCGGAACCCAACTGGGAGTGCGTAGGGGGTGGAAAAAATGGACGGGACCCAAGTAGGAGTGCACAGCGCGCCGGTAAAAGTGGGCGGGACCCAACTGGGAGTGCGTAGGGGGCTGGAAAAAATGGACGGGACCCAAGTAGGAGTGCACAGCGCGCCGGTAAAAGTGGGCGGGACCCAACTGGGAGTGCGTAGGGGGCTGGAAAAAATGGACGGGACCCAAGTAGGAGTGCACAGCGCGCCGGTAAAAGTGGGCGGGACCCAACTGGGAGTGCGTAGGGGGTGGGAAAAATGGACGGGACCCAAGTAGGAGTGCACAGCGCGCCGGTAAAAGTGGGCGGGACCCAACTGGGAGTGCGTAGGGGGCTGGAAAAAATGGACGGGACCCAAGTAGGAGTGCACCGCGCGCCGGTAAAAGTGGGCGGAACCCAACTGAGAGTGCGTAGGGGGTGGAAAAAATGGACGGGACCCAAGTAGGAGTGCACAGCGCGCCGGTAAAAGTGGGTGGAACCCAACTGGGAGTGCGTAGGGGGGGGACTGGAAAAAATGGACGGGACCCAAGTAGGAGAGCACCGCGCGCCGGGAAAAGTGGGCGGAACCCAACTGAGAGTGCGTAGGGGGTGGAAAAAATGGACGGGACCCAAGTAGGAGTGCACAGCGCGCCGGTAAAAGTGGGTGGAACCCAACTGGGAGTGCGTAGGGGTCTGGAAAAAATGGACGGGACCCAAGTAGGAGTGCACAGCGCGCCGGTAAAAGTGGGCGGGACCCAACTGGGAGTGCGTAGTGGGCTGGAAGAAATGGACGGGACCCAAGTAGGAGTGCACAGCGCGCCGGTAAAAGTGGGCGTAACCCAACTGGGAGTGCGTAGGGGGCTGGAAAAATGGACGGGACCCAAGTAGGAGTGCCCAGCGCGCCGGTAAAAGTGGGCGGGACCCAACTGGGAGTGCGTAGTGGGCTGGAAGAAATGGACGGGACCCAAGTAGGAGTGCACAGCGCGCCGGTAAAAGTGGGCGTAACCCAACTGGGAGTGCGGAGGGGGTGGAAAAATGGACGGGACCCAAGTAGGAGTGCACAGCGCGCCGGTAAAAGTGGGCGGGACCCAACTGGGAGTGCGTAGGGGCTGGAAAAAATGGACGGGACCCAAGTAGGAGTGCACAGCGCGCCGGTAAAAGTGGGCGGGACCCAAGTGGGAGTGCGTAGGGGGTGGAAAAAATGGACGGGACCCAAGTAGGAGTGCACAGCGCGCCGGTAAAAGTGGGCGGGACCCAACTGGGAGTGCGTAGGGGGCTGGAAAAAATGGACGGGACCCAAGTAGGAGTGCACAGCGCGCCGGTAAAAGTGGGCGGGACCCAACTGGGAGTGCGTAGGGGGCTGGAAAAATGGACGGGACCCAAGTAGGAGTGCACAGCGCGCCGGTAAAAGTGGGCGGGACCCAACTGGGAGTGCGTAGGGGGCTGGAAAAAATGGACGGGACCCAAGTAGGAGTGCACAGCGCGCCGGTAAAAGTGGGCGGGACCCAACTGGGAGTGCGTAGGGGGCTGGAAAAAATGGACGGGACCCAAGTAGGAGTGCACAGCGCGCCGGTAAAAGTGGGCGGAACCCAACTGGGAGTGCGTAGGGGGTGGAAAAAATGGACGGGACCCAAGTAGGAGTGCACAGCGCGCCGGTAAAAGTGGGCGGGACCCAACTGGGAGTGCGTAGGGGCTGGAAAAAATGGACGGGACCCAAGTAGGAGTGCACAGCGCGCCGGTAAAAGTGGGCGGGACCCAACTGGGAGTGCGTAGGGGCTGGAAAAAATGGACGGGACCCAAGTAGGAGTGCACAGCGCGCCGGTAAAAGTGGGCGGGACCCAACTGGGAGTGCGTAGGGGGCTGGAAAAAATGGACGGGACCCAAGTAGGAGTGCACAGCGCGCCGGTAAAAGTGGGCGGGACCCAACTGGGAGTGCGTAGGGGCTGGAAAAATGGACGGGACCCAAGTAGGAGTGCACAGCGCGCCGGTAAAAGTGGGCGGAACCCAACTGGGAAAGCGTAGGGGCTGGAAAAAATGGACGGGACCCAAGTAGGAGTGCACAGCGCGCCGGTAAAAGTGGGCGGAACCCAACTGGGAGTGCGTAGGGGCTGGAAAAAATGGACGGGACCCAAGTAGGAGTGCACAGCGCGCCGGTAAAGTGGGCGGGACCCAACTGGGAGTGCGTAGGGGGCTGGAATAAATGGACGGGATCCAAGTAGGAGTGCACAGCGCGCCGGTAAAAGTGGGCGGGACCCAACTGGGAGTGCGTAGGGGGCTGGAAAAAATGGACGGGACCCAAGTAGGAGTGCACCGCGCGCCGGTAAAAGTGGGCGGAACCCAACTGGGAGTGCGTAGGGGGTGGAAAAAATGGGCGGGGCCCAAGGAGGAGGGCACAGGGCGCCGGTAAAGTGGGCGGAACCCAACTGGGAGTGCGTAGGGGGCTGGAAAAATGGACGGGACCCAAGTAGGAGTGCACAGCGCGCCGGTAAAAGTGGGCGGAACCCAACTGGGAGTGCGTAGGGGGTGGAAAAAATGGACGGGACCCAAGTAGGAGTGCACAGCGCGCCGGTAAAAGTGGGTGGGACCCAACTGGGAGTGCGTAGGGGTCTGGAAAAATGGACGGGACCCAAGTAGGAGTGCACAGCGCGCCGGTAAAAGTGGGTGGGACCCAACTGGGAGTGCGTAGGGGCTGGAAAAAATGGACGGGACCCAAGTAGGAGTGCACAGCGCGCCGGTAAAAGTGGGCGGGACCCAACTGGGAGTGCGTAGGGGGCTGGAAAAAATGGACGGGACCCAAGTAGGAGTGCATAGCGCGCCGGTAAAAGTGGGCGGAACCCAACTGGGAGTGCGTAGGGGCTGGAAAAATGGACGGGACCCAAGTAGGAGTGCACAGCGCGCCGGTAAAAGTGGGCGGAACCCAACTGGGAGTGCGTAGGGGCTGGAAAAATGGACGGGACCCAAGTAGGAGTGCACAGCGCGCCGGTAAAAGTGGGCGGAACCCAACTGGGAGTGCGTAGGGGCTGGAAAAATGGACGGGACCCAAGTAGGAGTGCACAGCGCGCCGGTAAAAGTGGGCGGAACCCAACTGGGAGTGCGTAGGGGCTGGAAAAAATGGACGGGACCCAAGTAGGAGTGCACAGCGCGCCGGTAAAGTGGGCGGAACCCAACTGGGAGTGCGTAGGGGCTGGAAAAAATGGACGGGACCCAAGTAGGAGTGCACAGCGCGCCGGTAAAAGTGGGCGGAACCCAACTGGGAGTGCGTAGGGGCTGGAAAAATGGACGGGACCCAAGTAGGAGTGCACAGCGCGCCGGTAAAGTGGGCGGGACCCAACTGGGAGTGCGTAGGGGCTGGAAAAAATGGACGGGACCCAAGTAGGAGTGCACAGCGCGCCGGTAAAAGTGGGCGGGACCCAACTGGGAGTGCGTAGGGGCTGGAAAAAATGGACGGGACCCAAGTAGGAGTGCACAGCGCGCCGGTAAAAGTGAGCGGGACCCAACTGGGAGTGCGTAGGGGCTGGAAAAAATGGACGGGACCCAAGTAGGAGTGCACAGCGCGCCGGTAAAAGTGGGCGGAACCCAACTGGGAAAGCGTAGGGGGCTGGAAAAATGGACGGGACCCAAGTAGGAGTGCACAGCGCGCCGGTAAAGTGGGCGGGACCCAACTGGGAGTGCGTAGGGGGCTGGAAAAAATGGACGGGACCCAAGTAGGAGTGCACAGCGCGCCGGTAAAAGTGGGCGGGACCCAACTGGGAGTGCGTAGGGGGCTGGAAAATGGACGGGACCCAAGTAGGAGTGCACAGCGCGCCGGTAAAAGTGGGCGGAACCCAACTGGGAGTGCGTAGGGGGCTGGAAAAATGGACGGGACCCAAGTAGGAGTGCACAGCGCGCCGGTAAAAGTGGGCGGAACCCAACTGGGAGTGCGTAGGGGGCTGGCAAAAATGGACGGGACCCAAGTAGGAGTGCACAGCGCGCCGGTAAAAGTGGGCGGGACCCAACTGGGAAAGCGTAGGGGCTGGAAAAAATGGACGGGACCCAAGTAGGAGTGCACAGCGCGCCGGTAAAAGTGAGCGGAACCCAACTGGGAGTGCGTAGGGGCTGGAAAAATGGACGGGACCCAAGTAGGAGTGCACAGCGCGCCGGTAAAAGTGGGCGGAACCCAACTGGGAGTGCGTAGGGGGCTGGAAAAATGGACGGGACCCAAGTAGGAGTGCACAGCGCGCCGGTAAAGTGGGCGGGACCCAACTGGGAGTGCGTAGGGGCTGGAAAAAATGGACGGGACCCAAGTAGGAGTGCACAGCGCGCCGGTAAAAGTGGGCGGAACCCAACTGGGGAAAGCGTAGGGGTCTGGAAAAAATGGAGGGGACCCAAGTAGGAGTGCACAGCGCGCCGGTAAAAGTGGGCGGAACCCAACTGGGAGTGCGTAGGGGGTGGAAAAAATGGACGGGACCCAAGTAGGAGTGCACAGCGCGCCGGTAAAAGTGGGTGGAACCCAACTGGGAGTGCGTAGGGGTCTGGAAAAAATGGACGGCACCCAAGTAGGAGTGCACAGCGCGCCGGTAAAAGTGGGTGGAACCCAACTGGGAGTGCGTAGGGGTCTGGAAAAAATGGACGGGACCCAAGTAGGAGTGCACAGCGCGCCGGTAAAAGTGAGCGGGACCCAACTGGGAAAGCGTAGGGGCTGGAAAAAATGGACGGGACCCAAGTAGGAGTGCACAGCGCGCCGGTAAAAGTGAGCGGAACCCAACTGGGAGTGCGTAGGGGGCTGGCGAAAATGGACGGTACCCAAGTAGGAGTGCACAGCGCGCCGGTAAAAGTGGGCGGAACCCAACTGGGAGTGCGTAGGAGGCTGGCAAAATTGGACGGGACCCAAGTAGGAGTGCACAGCGCGCCGGTAAAAGTGAGCGGAACCCAACTGGGAAAGCGTAGGGGGCTGGAAAAAATGGACGGGACCCAAGTAGGAGTGCACAGCGCGCCGGTAAAAGTGAGCGGAACCCAACTGGGAGTGCGTAGGGGGCTGGCGAAAATGGACGGTACCCAAGTAGGAGTGCACAGCGCGCCGGTAAAAGTGGGCGGAACCCAACTGGGAGTGCGTAGGGGGCTGGCAAAATTGGACGGGACCCAAGTAGGAGTGCACAGCGCGCCGGTAAAAGTGGGCGGAACCCAACTGGGAGTGCGTAGGGGGCTGGCGAAAATGGACGGTACCCAAGTAGGAGTGCACAGCGCGCCGGTAAAGTGGGCGGAACCCAGCTGGGAGTGGGTAGGGGTCTGGAAAAAATGGACGGTACCCAAGTAGGAGTGCACAGCGCGCCGGTAAAAGTGGGCGGAACCCAACTGGGAAAGCGTAGGGGGCTGGAAAAAATGGACGGGACCCAAGTAGGAGTGCACAGCGCGCCGGTAAAAGTGAGCGGGACCCAACTGGGAAAGCGTAGGGGCTGGAAAAAATGGACGGGACCCAAGTAGGAGTGCACAGCGCGCCGGTAAAAGTGGGCGGAACCCAACTGGGAGTGCGTAGGGGGCTGGCAAAATTGGACGGGACCCAAGTAGGAGTGCACAGCGCGCCGGTAAAAGTGAGCGGAACCCAACTGGGAAAGCGTAGGGGGCTGGAAAAAATGGACGGGACCCAAGTAGGAGTGCACAGCGCGCCGGTAAAAGTGAGCGGAACCCAACTGGGAAAGCGTAGGGGGCTGGAAAAAATGGACGGGACCCAAGTAGGAGTGCACAGCGCGCCGGTAAAAGTGAGCGGGACCCAACTGGGAAAGCGTAGGGGGCTGGCAAAATTGGACGGGACCCAAGTAGGAGTGCACAGCGCGCCGGTAAAAGTGAGCGGGACCCAAATGGGAAAGCGTAGGGGGCTGGAAAAATGGACGGGACCCAAGTAGGAGTGCACAGCGCGCCGGTAAAAGTGGGCGGAACCCAACTGGGAGTGCGTAGGGGGCTGGCAAAATTGGACGGGACCCAAGTAGGAGTGCACAGCGCGCCGGTAAAAGTGAGCGGAACCCAACTGGGAGTACGTAGGGGGCTGGCAAAATTGGACGGGACCCAAGTAGGAGTGCACAGCGCGCCGGTAAAAGTGAGCGGAACCCAACTGGGAGTGCGTAGGGGGCTGGAAAAAATGGACGGGACCCAAGTAGGAGTGCACAGCGCGCCGGTAAAAGTGGGCGGGACCCAACTGGGAGTGCGTAGGGGGCTGGCAAAATTGGACGGGACCCAAGTAGGAGTGCACAGCGCGCCGGTAAAAATGAGCGGGACCCAACTGGGAAAGCGTAGGGGGCTGGAAAAAATGGACGGGACCCAAGTAGGAGTGCACAGCGCGCCGGTAAAAGTGGGCGGAACCCAACTGGGAAAGCGTAGGGGGCTGGAAAAAATGGACGGGACCCAAGTAGGAGTGCACAGCGCGCCGGTAAAAGTGGGCGGAACCCAACTGGGAAAGCGTAGGGGGGCTGGAAAAAATGGACGGCACACAAGTCGGAGTGCACAGCGCGCCGGTAAAAGTGGGCGGAACCCAAGTGGGAGTGCGTAGGGGGATGGAAAAAATGGACGGCACCCAAGTAGGAGTGCACAGCGCTCCGGTAAAAGTGTGCGGAACCCAACTGGGAGTGCGTAGGGGGCTGGCAAAAAATGGACGGGACCCAAGTAGGAGTGCACAGCGCGCCGGTAAAAGTGGGCGGAACCCAACTGGGAGTGCGTAGGGGCTGGCAAAAATGGACGGGACCCAAGTAGGAGTGCACAGCGCGCCGGTAAAAGTGGGCGGAACCCAACTGGGAGTGCGTAGGGGGCTGGAAAAAATGGACGGGACCCAAGTAGGAGTGCACAGCGCGCCGGTAAAGTGGGCGGAACCCAACTGGGAAAGCGTAGGGGCTGGAAAAAATGGACGGGACCCAAGTAGGAGTGCACAGCGCGCCGGTAAAAGTGAGCGGAACCCAACTGGGAGTGCGTAGGGGCTGGCGAAAATGGACGGGACCCAAGTAGGAGTGCACAGCGCGCCGGTAAAGTGGGCGGAACCCAACTGGGAGTGCGTAGGGGGCTGGCAAAATTGGACGGGACCCAAGTAGGAGTGCACAGCGCGCCGGTAAAAGTGGGCGGAACCCAACTGGGAAAGCGTAGGGGCTGGAAAAAATGGACGGGACCCAAGTAGGAGTGCACAGCGCGCCGGTAAAAGTGAGCGGAACCCAACTGGGGAAAGCGTAGGGGCTGGAAAAAATGGACGGGACCCAAGTAGGAGTGCACAGCGCGCCGGTAAAAGTGAGCGGAACCCAACTGGGAGTGCGTAGGGGCTGGAAAAAATGGACGGGACCCAAGTAGGAGTGCACAGCGCGCCGGTAAAAGTGGGCGGAACCCAACTGGGAGTGCGTAGGGGGCTGGCAAAATGGACGGGACCCAAGTAGGAGTGCACAGCGCGCCGGTAAAAGTGGGCGGAACCCAACTGGGAAAGCGTAGGGGCTGGAAAAAATGGACGGGACCCAAGTAGGAGTGCACAGCGCGCCGGTAAAAGTGAGCGGAACCCAACTGGGAAAGCGTAGGGGCTGGAAAAAATGGACGGGACCCAAGTAGGAGTGCACAGCGCGCCGGTAAAAGTGAGCGGGACCCAACTGGGAGTGCGTAGGGGCTGGAAAAAATGGACGGGACCCAAGTAGGAGTGCACAGCGCGCCGGTAAAAGTGGGCGGAACCCAACTGGGAGTGCGTAGGGGGCTGGCAAAAATGGACGGGACCCAAGTAGGAGTGCACAGCGCGCCGGTAAAAGTGAGCGGAACCCAACTGGGAAAGCGTAGGGGCTGGAAAAAATGGACGGGACCCAAGTAGGAGTGCACAGCGCGCCGGTAAAGTGAGCGGAACCCAACTGGGAGTGCGTAGGGGCTGGAAAAAATGGACGGGACCCAAGTAGGAGTGCACAGCGCGCCGGTAAAGTGGGCGGAACCCAACTGGGAGTGCGTAGGGGGCTGGAAAAAATGGACGGGACCCAAGTAGGAGTGCACAGCGCGCCGGTAAAAGTGGGCGAAACCCAACTGGGAAAGCGTAGGGGCTGGAAAAAATGGACGGGACCCAAGTAGGAGTGCACAGCGCGCCGGTAAAAGTGAGCGGAACCCAACTGGGAGTGCGTAGGGGGCTGGCGAAAATGGACGGTACCCAAGTAGGAGTGCACAGCGCGCCGGTAAAAGTGGGCGGAACCCAACTGGGAAAGCGTAGGGGGCTGGAAAAAATGGACGGGACCCAAGTAGGAGTGCACAGCGCGCCGGTAAAAGTGGGCGGAACCCAACTGGGAAAGCGTAGGGGGCTGGAAAAAAATGGACGGGACCCAAGTAGGAGTGCACAGCGCGCCGGTAAAAGTGAGCGGAACCCAACTGGGAAAGCGTAGGGGCTGGAAAAAATGGACGGGACCCAAGTAGGAGTGCACAGCGCGCCGGTAAAAGTGAGCGGAACCCAACTGGGAAAGCGTAGGGGGCTGGAAAAAATGGACGGGACCCAAGTAGGAGTGCACAGCGCGCCGGTAAAAGTGAGCGGAACCCAACTGGGAAAGCGTAGGGGGCTGGAAAAAATGGACGGGACCCAAGTAGGAGTGCACAGCGCGCCGGTAAAAGTGAGCGGGACCCAACTGGGAAAGCGTAGGGGCTGGAAAAAATGGACGGGACCCAAGTAGGAGTGCACAGCGCGCCGGTAAAAGTGGGCGGAACCCAACTGGGAGTGCGGAGGGGGCTGGCAAAATTGGACGGGACCCAAGGAGGAGGGCACCGCGCGGCGGGAAAAGTGGGCGGAACCCAACTGGGAGTGCGTAGGGGGCTGGCAAAATTGGACGGGACCCAAGTAGGAGTGCACAGCGCGCCGGTAAAAGTGAGCGGAACCCAACTGGGAGTGCGTAGGGGGCTGGAAAATGGACGGGACCCAAGTAGGAGTGCACAGCGCGCCGGTAAAAGTGGGCGGAACCCAACTGGGAGTGCGTAGGGGGCTGGCAAAATGGACGGGACCCAAGTAGGAGTGCACAGCGCGCCGGTAAAGTGGGCGGGACCCAACTGGGAGTGCGTAGGGGGCTGGAAAAAATGGACGGGACCCAAGTAGGAGTGCACAGCGCGCCGGTAAAAGTGGGCGGAACCCAACTGGGAAAGCGTAGGGGCTGGAAAAATGGACGGGACCCAAGTAGGAGTGCACAGCGCGCCGGTAAAAGTGAGCGGAACCCAACTGGGAAAGCGTAGGGGCTGGAAAAAATGGACGGGACCCAAGTAGGAGTGCACAGCGCGCCGGTAAAAGTGAGCGGGACCCAACTGGGAAAGCGTAGGGGGCTGGAAAAAATGGACGGGACCCAAGTAGGAGTGCACAGCGCGCCGGTAAAAGTGAGCGGGACCCAACTGGGAAAGCGTAGGGGGCTGGAAAAAATGGACGGGACCCAAGTAGGAGTGCACAGCGCGCCGGTAAAAGTGAGCGGAACCCAACTGGGAGTGCGTAGGAGGCTGAAAAAAAGGCTCGGGACCCAAGTAGGAGTGCACAGCGCGCCGGTAAAAGTGGGCGGAACCCAACTGGGAAAGCGTAGGGGGCTGGAAAAAATGGACGGGACCCAAGTAGGAGTGCACAGCGCGCCGGTAAAAGTGAGCGGAACCCAACTGGGAAAGCGTAGGGGGCTGGAAAAAATGGACGGGACCCAAGTAGGAGTGCACAGCGCGCCGGTAAAAGTGGGCGGAACCCAACTGGGAGTGCGTAGGGGGCTGGCAAAATTGGACGGGACCCAAGTAGGAGTGCACAGCGCGCCGGTAAAAGTGGGCGGAACCCAACTGGGAGTGCGTAGGGGGCTGGCGAAATTGGACGGGACCCAAGTAGGAGTGCACAGCGCGCCGGTAAAAGTGAGCGGAACCCAACTGGGAAAGCGTAGGGGGCTGGAAAAAATGGACGGGACCCAAGTAGGAGTGCACAGCGCGCCGGTAAAAGTGGGCGGAACCCAACTGGGAGTGCGTAGGGGGCTGGCAAAATTGGACGGTACCCAAGTAGGAGTGCACAGCGCGCCGGTAAAAGTGGGCGGGACCCAACTGGGACTGCGTAGGAGGCCGAAAAAAATGCTCGGGACCCAAGTAGAAGTGCACAGCGCGCCGGTAAAAGTGGGCGGAACCCAACTGGGAGTGCGTAGGGGGCTGGCAAAATTGGACGGGACCCAAGTAGGAGTGCACAGCGCGCCGGTAAAAGTGGGCGGAACCCAACTGGGAAAGCGTAGGGGGCTGGAAAAAATGGACGGGACCCAAGTAGGAGTGCACAGCGCGCCGGTAAAAGTGAGCGGAACCCAACTGGGAAAGCGTAGGGGGCTGGAAAAAATGGACGGGACCCAAGTAGGAGTGCACAGCGCGCCGGTAAAAGTGAGCGGGACCCAACTGGGAAAGCGTAGGGGCTGGAAAAAATGGACGGGACCCAAGTAGGAGTGCACAGCGCGCCGGTAAAAGTGGGCGGAACCCAACTGGGAGTGCGTAGGGGGCTGGCAAAATTGGACGGGACCCAAGTAGGAGTGCACAGCGCGCCGGTAAAAGTGAGCGGGACCCAACTGGGAAAGCGTAGGGGGCTGGAAAAAATGGACGGGACCCAAGTAGGAGTGCACAGCGCGCCGGTAAAAGTGGGCGGAACCCAACTGGGAAAGCGTAGGGGGCTGGAAAAAATGGACGGGACCCAAGTAGGAGTGCACAGCGCGCCGGTAAAAGTGAGCGGGACCCAACTGGGAAAGCGTAGGGGGCTGGAAAAAATGGACGGGACCCAAGTAGGAGTGCACAGCGCGCCGGTAAAAGTGGGCGGAACCCAACTGGGAAAGCGTAGGGGGCTGGAAAAAATGGACGGGACCCAAGTAGGAGTGCACAGCGCGCCGGTAAAAGTGGGCGGAACCCAACTGGGAAAGCGTAGGGGGCTGGAAAAAATGGACGGGACCCAAGTAGGAGTGCACAGCGCGCCGGTAAACGTGAGCGGAACCCAACTGGGAGTGCGTAGGAGGCTGAAAAAAATGCTCGGGACCCAAGTAGGAGTGCACAGCGCGCCGGTAAAAGTGGGCGGAACCCAACTGGGAGTGCGTAGGGGGCTGGCAAAATTGGAGGGGACCCAAGTAGGAGTGCACAGCGCGCCGGTAAAAGTGGGCGGAACCCAACTGGGAGTGCGTAGGGGGCTGGCAAAATTGGACGGGACCCAAGTAGGAGTGCACAGCGCGCCGGTAAAAGTGGGCGGAACCCAACTGGGAGTGCGTAGGGGGCTGGCAAAATTGGACGGGACCCAAGTAGGAGTGCACAGCGCGCCGGTAAAAGTGAGCGGAACCCAACTGGGAAAGCGTAGGGGGCTGGAAAAAATGGACGGGACCCAAGTAGGAGTGCACAGCGCGCCGGTAAAAGTGAGCGGAACCCAACTGGGAGTGCGTAGGAGGCTGAAAAAAATGCTCGGGACCCAAGTAGGAGTGCACAGCGCGCCGGTAAAAGTGGGCGGAACCCAACTGGGAGTGCGTAGGGGGCTGGCAAAATTGGACGGGACCCAAGTAGGAGTGCACAGCGCGCCGGTAAAAGTGGGCGGAACCCAACTGGGAGTGCGTAGGGGCTGGCAAAATGGACGGGACCCAAGTAGGAGTGCACAGCGCGCCGGTAAAAGTGGGCGGAACCCAACTGGGAGTGCGTAGGGGGCTGGCAAAATCGGACGGGACCCAAGTAGGAGTGCACAGCGCGCCGGTAAAGTGAGCGGAACCCAACTGGGGAAAGCGTAGGGGCTGGAAAAAATGGACGGGACCCAAGTAGGAGTGCACAGCGCGCCGGTAAAAGTGAGCGGGACCCAACTGGGAAAGCGTAGGGGGCTGGAAAAAATGGACGGGACCCAAGTAGGAGTGCACAGCGCGCCGGTAAAAGTGGGCGGAACCCAATTGGGAAAGCGTAGGGGGCTGGAAAAAATGGACGGGACCCAAGTAGGAGTGCACAGCGCGCCGGTAAAAGTGGGCGGAACCCAACTGGGAGTGCGTAGGGGGCTGGCAAAATTGGACGGGACCCAAGTAGGAGTGCACAGCGCGCCGGTAAAAGTGGGCGGAACCCAACTGGGAGTGCGTAGGGGGCTGGCAAAATTGGACGGGACCCAAGTAGGAGTGCACAGCGCGCCGGTAAAAGTGGGCGGAACCCAACTGGGAGTGCGTAGGGGGCTGGCAAAATTGGACGGGACCCAAGTAGGAGTGCACAGCGCGCCGGTAAAAGTGAGCGGAACCCAACTGGGAAAGCGTAGGGGGCTGGAAAAAATGGACGGGACCCAAGTAGGAGTGCACAGCGCGCCGGTAAAAGTGAGCGGGACCCAACTGGGAAAGCGTAGGGGCTGGAAAAAATGGACGGGACCCAAGTAGGAGTGCACAGCGCGCCGGTAAAAGTGAGCGGGACCCAACTGGGAAAGCGTAGGGGGCTGGAAAAAATGGACGGGACCCAAGTAGGAGTGCACAGCGCGCCGGTAAAAGTGGGCGGAACCCAACTGGGAAAGCGTAGGGGGCTGGCAAAATTGGACGGGACCCAAGTAGGAGTGCACAGCGCGCCGGTAAAAGTGAGCAGGACCCAACTGGGAAAGCGTAGGGGCTGGAAAAATGGACGGGACCCAAGTAGGAGTGCACAGCGCGCCGGAAAAAGTGGGCGGAACCCAACTGGGAAAGCGAAGGGGGCTGGAAAAAATGGACGGGACCCAGGTAGGAGTGCACAGCGCCCCGGTAAAAGTGAGCGGGACCCAACTGGGAAAGCGTAGGGGGCTGGAAAAATGGACGGGACGGAAGTAGGACTGCACACCGCGCCGGACACAGTGGGCGGAACCCAACTGGGAAAGCGTAGGGTGCAGGAAAAAATGGAGGAGACCCAAGTAGGAGTGCAGAGCGCGCCGGTAAAAGTGGGCGGAACCCAACTGGGAGTGCGTAGGGGGCTGGCGAAAATGGACGGGACCCAAGTAGGAGTGCACAGCGCGCCGGTAAAAGTGGGTGGGACCCAACTGGGAGTGCGTAGGGGTCTGGAAAAAATGGACGGGACCCAAGTAGGAGTGCACAGCGCGCCGGTAAAAGTGGGTGGGACCCAACTGGGAGTGCGTAGGGGGCTGGCGAAAATGGACGGGACCCAAGTAGGAGTGCACAGCGCGCCGGTAAAAGTGGGTGGGACCCAACTGGGAGTGCGTAGGGGGCTGGCGAAAATGGACGGGACCCAAGTAGGAGTGCACAGCGCGCCGGTAAAAGTGGGCGGAACCCAACTGGGAGTGCGGAGGGGGCTGGCGAAAATGGACGGGACCCAAGTAGGAGTGCACAGCGCGCCGGTAAAAGTGGGTGGGACCCAACTGGGAGTGCGTAGGGGTCTGGAAAAAATGGACGGGACCCAAGTAGGAGTGCACAGCGCGCCGGTAAAAGTGGGCGGAACCCAACTGGGAAAGCGTAGGGGGCTGGAAAAAATGGACGGGACCCAAGTAGGAGTGCACAGCGCGCCGGTAAAAGTGGGCGGAACCCAACTGGGAGTGCGTAGGGGGTGGAAAAAATGGACGGGACCCAAGTAGGAGTGCACAGCGCGCCGGTAAAAGTGGGTGGGACCCAACTGGGAGTGCGTAGGGGTCTGGAAAAAATGGACGGGACCCAAGTAGGAGTGCACAGCGCGCCGGTAAAAGTGGGCGGAACCCAACTGGGAAAGCGTAGGGGGCTGGAAAAAATGGACGGGACCCAAGTAGGAGTGCACAGCGCGCCGGTAAAAGTGGGCGGAACCCAACTGGGAGTGCGTAGGGGGCTGGCGAAAATGGACGGGACCCAAGTAGGAGTGCACAGCGCGCCGGTAAAAGTGGGTGGGACCCAACTGGGAGTGCGTAGGGGTCTGGAAAAAATGGACGGGACCCAAGTAGGAGTGCACAGCGCGCCGGTAAAAGTGGGTGGGACCCAACTGGGAGTGCGTAGGGGTCTGGAAAAAATGGACGGGACCCAAGTAGGAGTGCACAGCGCGCCGGTAAAAGTGAGCGGGACCCAACTGGGAAAGCGTAGGGGGCTGGAAAAAAAAGGACGGGACCCAAGTAGGAGTGCACAGCGCGCCGGTAAAAGTGAGCGGAACCCAACTGGGAAAGCGTAGGGGGCTGGAAAAAATGGACGGGACTCAAGTAGGAGTGCACAGCGCGCCGGTAAAAGTGGGCGGAACCCAACTGGGAAAGCGTAGGGGGCTGGCGAAATTGGACGGGACCCAAGTAGGAGTGCACAGCGCGCCGGTAAAAGTGAGCGGGACCCAACTGGGAAAGCGTAGGGGGCTGGAAAAAATGGACGGGACCCAAGTAGGAGTGCACAGCGCGCCGGTAAAAGTGGGCGGAACCCAACTGGGAAAGCGTAGGGGGCTGGAAAAAATGGACGGGGCCCAAGTAGGAGTGCACAGCGCGCCGGTAAAAGTGAGCGGGACCCAACTGGGAAAGCGTAGGGGGCTGGAAAAAATGGACGGGACCCAAGTAGGAGTGCACAGCGCGCCGGTAAAAGTCGGCGGAACCCAACTGGGAAAGCGTAGGGGGCTGGAAAAAATGGACGGGACCCAAGTAGGAGTGCACAGCGCGCCGGTAAAAGTGGGCGGAACCCAACTGGGAGTGCGTAGGGGGCTGGCGAAAATGGACGGGACCCAAGTAGGAGTGCACAGCGCGCCGGTAAAAGTGGGTGGGACCCAACTGGGAGTGCGAAGGAGGCTGGCGAAAATGGACGGGACCCAAGTAGGAGTGCACAGCGCGCCGGTAAAAGTGAGCGGGACCCAACTGGGAAAGCGTAGGGGGCTGGAAAAAATGGACGGGACCCAAGTAGGAGTGCACAGCGCGCCGGTAAAAGTGGGCGGAACCCAACTGGGAGTGCGTAGGGGGCTGGCGAAAATGGACGGGACCCAAGTAGGAGTGCACAGCGCGCCGGTAAAAGTGGGTGGGACCCAACTGGGAGTGCGTAGGGGGCTGGCGAAAATGGACGGGACCCAAGTAGGAGTGCACAGCGCGCCGGTAAAAGTGAGCGGGACCCAACTGGGAAAGCGTAGGGGGCTGGAAAAAATGGACGGGACCCAAGTAGGAGTGCACAGCGCGCCGGTAAAAGTGGGCGGAACCCAACTGGGAAAGCGTAGGGGGCTGGAAAAAATGGATGGGACCCAAGTAGGAGTGCACAGCGCGCCGGTAAAAGTGGGCGGAACCCAACTGGGAAAGCGTAGGGGGCTGGAAAAAATGGACGGGGCCCAAGTAGGAGTGCACAGCGCGCCGGTAAAAGTGAGCGGGACCCAACTGGGAAAGCGTAGGGGGCTGGAAAAAATGGACGGGACCCAAGTAGGAGTGCACAGCGCGCCGGTAAAAGTGGGCGGAACCCAACTGGGAGTGCGTAGGGGGCTGGCGAAAATGGACGGGACCCAAGTAGGAGTGCACAGCGCGCCGGTAAAAGTGAGCGGGACCCAACTGGGAGTGCGTAGGAGGCCGAAAAAAAATGCTCGGGACCAAAGTAGGAGTGCACAGCGCGCCGGTAAAAGTGGGCGGGACCCAACTGGGAAAGCGTAGGGGGCTGGCAAAATTGGACGGGACCCAAGTAGGAGTGCACAGCGCGCCGGTAAAAGTGGGTGGGACCCAACTGGGAGTGCGTAGGGGGCTGGCAAAATTGGACGGGACCCAAGTAGGAGTGCACAGCGCGCCGGTAAAAGTGAGCGGGACCCAACTGGGACTGCGTAGGAGGCCGAAAAAAATGCTCGGGACCCAAGTAGGAGTGCACAGCGCGCCGGTAAAAGTGGGCGGGACCCAACTGGGAAAGCGTAGGGGGCTGGAAAAAATGGACGGGACCCAAGTAGGAGTGCACAGCGCGCCGGTAAAAGTGGGCGGGACCCAACTGGGAAAGCGTAGGGGGCTGGAAAAAATGGACGGGACCCAAGTAGGAGTGCACAGCGCGCCGGTAAAAGTGGGCGGAACCCAACTGGGAGTGCGTAGGGGGCTGGCAAAATTGGACGGGACCCAAGTAGGAGTGCACAGCGCGCCGGTAAAAGTGGGCGGGACCCAACTGGGAAAGCGTAGGGGGCTGGAAAAAATGGACGGGACCCAAATACAATACCCACCTTAATTCTTGTAAAAAAGACGCAGAAGACGCGGAAGCGCGTCTTTTTCGTCTTTTCGTCATAACTTCGTTGCTAGCGGACTAAAGTGAATAGAAAGTTATATCAATCGACTCAAGACGTCGAGACGAACACAATGATCTGATTTTCAATGTTCGAGTGATAAATTTGTCATCCTTCATTTGCTGAAGTACCTAAGGCGAGCCCTAAACGGGCGAGTCTCCGCTAATTGCGCTGAGTTATTAACGAGCAGTGTATTGTATGGCGCCGTTTACGCACCAAAGCCAAGCCTGATATATATCGGAATCTTACAAGAATTCAAATAGAACCATCTCTAACTCAAAACGATTCTATAGAAACTCCATTCAGAGTACTTCAAAGCAATGGAATACTCGCCCTAATTTTCTCAGAGAAGTCACGAAAGTCGTATCTTTTGCGACTTCTAATTGATTGCAGTTTTTGGAAAATCTGAATCCGTTTTAAATTCTGAAAATTCTGAATTCGATTAAAGTTTATTTCTGATATTGAAATCTAGAGCATTTTCCAATTACCGAACATTTCAAATTTATTTCAATTTTTTAAAATTTCTAATTTATTGAAAAACCTAACTCATTATGGAAATCTCTAATTTATGAAATAACGGAAAATTCTACATCACTTCAATTTAAAAAAAATCTGAATTTAGTCCAAATTGTAAATAATCTGAAATCATTTCAAATTATTTCTCATATTCAACATCCGAATTTTTTTTCAAGTTTTAGAAATTCGGAATTTATTTCAAATTGTGAATTTTCGAATTGTTGTTTCTGAGAATTTCTAATTTATTCCAACTCTTGAATAATATGAATTTAGTTCAGGTGATGAAAAATCTGAATTTCACTCAAGTTGATTTCTGATTTTGGAATACCAAATTTTCATAAGTTATAAAAGAAATCCTAAGTTACTCCAAGTTTAAATTTTTTTTATTTTATTTCAATCTTCGGAAAATCTAAACTTAGTTCAATTTTTGAAATTTTTTATCTGACTCGAATTTTTGAGTTTCACTCAAGTTTTGGACTCAATTAATATTTTGAAAGTTGAAACTTTGCCGCGAATTTCAAGTATTTACTTTTCTTATTAAAATCAGGCATTTTGACGCAACACACAGCCCGATTGACATGAACTGCGGACAGGGAGTGTCTACAGATCCGATAAGGTCAATTAGAGGTTTCCTGAGGCCTACTTCACACCTAGAAAGCCACCCCATCAAGTATTAATTTGAATGCAGGTCAGTGTAGGAGGAACGCCGGAGTGCCTCATACACTAGAGCTTGCATTTAGCTTGGTCCGAACTGCTCGTTCTATACTCCCCGAAGTGTTGGTTACTATCACAACAATACGCATTCTCCCCATGGAATTGCTTCTGACCAATGCTTCTCCCAGATGCACTGATTTGATAATTCATTAGAGTTTTCATGTTTCCATGTACTTATGAAACCTTTTCCTGATCAGCAATAAAAATTTATATGTTCCTTTTTGCAAAGGACAATCAAAATGCAGGGTGGATGTATCTTTTCTATCTCTCTATCTCAATTTTATGAAAGCGGAGATTTATGATGTTGATGCTTTTTGTGAAAAAAATCAAGAAAACTCGAGTTCGAATTTGTTTCAATTTTTTAACAAAGCTAATTTATTTCAGTTTTTACTGTGATTTCCATTTTTGGAAAATTTGAATAAAATTCGAGTTACCTTATAATTTATTTCATTTTAAGGAAAATGTTTATTTAATTCAAATTTGAAAATTATTTATTTGATTACAATTTTCGAATTTCAATGAAATTTCAAACCTAATTCAAGCTTTGATAATGGAGGCTTTGTCGATAAGCCTAAGTATTGGCCTTCTCTTTCCGAATAGAGGATTTTAACACAGTACAGGAATTCGGCCCACCACGCCTACCGTGAGATCCTGGGCCCCTCAAATGTGGTGGAATTGGTGGCCGCGCTACTCCTCAGCTGAACCATCTCGCCACCCACAGCACCAATCGATCGCCACAGAGACCAACCAATGTCGAGGATCAAGTGATCACGTCCAATATGAATTCTTCATATTGGTTACACATAGAAAACAGTTTGAACTGAGTATTAGAAGATTCTGAATTTTATTCATTTTTTTCTGATTTTGAAAATCCTTTTTTTTCCAATTTCAAATTGACTGAAGTGGTTCAATTTTTGTTTTCTTTTGATTTTATTCTACTTTATGGAAATTTTTAATTTATTTCATTTTAGAGAAAAAACTTAATTCAATTTTGGGAATTATTAGTTTGATTACAATTTTCGAATTTCAATGAAATTTTAAAAGAGAAGGCCAATACTTAGGCTTATCGACAAAGCCTCCATTATCAAAATTTGAATTAGGTTTAAAATTTCATTGAAATTCGAAAATTGTAATCAAACTAATAATTCCCAAAATTGAATTAAGTTTTTCTCTAAAATGAAATAAATTAAAAATTTCCATAAAGTAGAATAAAATCAAAAGAAAGCAAAAAATGAACCATCTGAGCCAAAACGACGTTTCCGACGCGCTTTCGCGTCGCCGACGCGTTTTAGGACACATGTTATGAGCGGTATTGTAGGATCGCACTACGCCGCTCCTCTCGGCGGCAATAGTATAGACGCCGCCTAAGATCAATGGTATACATTGTCGCTGCCATGAACGACAGTCATGGCATTAAGCACAAATCGTGGCGGGACCAGCATCAGCGCAATCGCACCGGCCGTCGTGGGAACAGTTGTCGCGTGTCCGTCGCAGCGACGTGTCGTGGAGGACTGACATACCGCAAATGTGCCGATGCCTGTCGTTGTCACTGTCGCAGTCGCTGCGCACACAGCGACAGATTTAAAGGACGGGAGGCGGTCGCTGTGCAGAGCGACGCGACCTCGTGTCGCAAAAGTATACCATTGGCCTAACGCCCTTTTCATACCGCGGCGGCAAAAGCGCTAAAGGGCGTAAGGGTTTCAAGCTCGCGTGTTCAGAACTCCCCCTCCCCCCACCTGAAGTCGTGCAAGCTCGGCAGCAGCAAATTTGCCTAGGCCGGGCCGTGGCGTAGTAGTAGGTCTTGAGAGCGGCGCTAGGGTCTCGGCGCTTGGGTGCGATAAGAGGGATAGTGATGGTCAAGTCTCGCCTGCACCCAAGCGTCTTGTGCTAAACGCGCGTGACGCGCTTGCGGAGACTATGAATACTCCAGCGGCGAGCGGATTAAAATGGGCCCCAACTTTGCCGATCAAGAAAAATCAGTACATGCGATCCACTATCATAGTAGCAGAAGATAGGGCTAAAATTAATTATCATTAAACGGAATGAAATTGAAGACGGATTATTAATGAGATTGACGAAAAAGTTGTTACGGCCACCGCCATGGCGGAGCGGGCGTCACGCGCGTGTTGCGCTGGCGTTGAGTAGTATTAATAGCGCCTAACATTTTGGAAGGCTTTCTTAACCAGTTCCGACATAATCCAACCCCAGGGACAGATTCTGCAGCCATCCTGTTAAAAAATGGTTTGAGATTAAGAGTAAGACGAACCGATAAATATTTCTACAAAGTGATAGTCACAGTAAATGACAGCTCAAAACTTATTTCGAAAATCGAAGTTATCATTAGTGAATTCGAGAAAATTTATCCGAAAAATAGAAAAAATTACTCGAAAATTCGAAAATTTTGTTTTTCGAATATACTCGAAAATTTGAAATTCGAAAAATCAGTTTTTCGAATTTATTCGGAAATTTGAAATTCGAAAAACATAATTTTCGCAAATATTCGAAAATTCGAAAATTTTTACAGTTTTGCCCAAGTATAGTATGTATGTATGTATGTATGTATGTATGTATGTATGTATGTATGTATGTATGTATGTATGTATGTATGTATGTATGTATGTATGTATGTATGTGTGTATGTATGTATGTATGTACCCTCCGGTTCCGGGCCTGATTTAGTGTGTGCAATTGCGGACTCGCGTCCTGGGGCGCGACGCATCGCTTTCGTACGAGCTGAAAAAGAAGTGAGAATCAAGAAAAAAGCAGGGAGAGTCAAGGATATTTCAGCATGATCAGCTGATGAGGGGCGGGCACGGAAGCTCGTACGAAAGCGATGCGTTGAACCCCCACGGCGCAAGTCCGCAATTGCACACATTAAATCAGGCCCGGAACCAGAGGGTATGTAACCTTCATTTCCAAGCTACTCGCACTCGTATTATCACAATCGTAGATGCGAAGCGGTTGTTCTTCGAGAAACTCAAGTGTGAAAATGCAGATATCATTCTCAAAACCGCACCACTCTTTGTGATAGTAATGCACAAAACTGCGAGTAGCGGGGAAATGGATGTTATGTATTTATGTATGTAAACTGCATGATTCGATTACGAATTAAAATTTTATGGTCGGTTTGTCTGCTCTGAAAAGTAAAATAAAATAAAAATATTAGGGGAGGGAGGTAGCGCCGTAGATGTCCAAGACAATGGTCTGCTTGACCCCGTTTTGAAGGTTTGCGAACGAAATTGATCGTGTATTCTGCTCCTTAACACATATTTTATATGACTTCTGAATGTGCCGTTATATGAATTTGAATAGTTCGCTGCTTCTGTCTTCATCCTACATACATGCGTTATAGAGATGGAAGCTTTTTCTTCCTATGCGTTTTCCTGTTTCCGAGAGGTGGAGTGGGCTGTTGAGCTCAGAACGGAAGCAGGATATGAGTGCTGAGCGACACACAATCGTTCAGCTAATTAATAAGAATAGAGTCAGTCTGAGTGGAAAATGGATTTTCTCCTTGGCAGCTCTGGCGAGTGAATCGGCCTTAAATGCATGTCCGTTCTGTCTGCTCCTCTTTACCACGCAAAACTCTACGTCAGAACAATTGTGGAGTTGATAGTTAGAAAATCTTCAGTTCCATCTGAACCCTTTTGCTCGTACTACATCAATCCTGGTAGCGTAGACGAAGAGAAGGGGATCTTGGTCGGGCTTCAATCGGATGTTGTAGTTCAGCACGATGTATCCTCCTCATTCAATGTTGTTCGTCCCTTTTAGATATGGACGGACCACTCGAGCCTCCGTCCGTCCGTCCAGCTGTTATGCTTGCTCGGGCACTCTCAATTCTGAGCACTTTCTCTGCCAGCTACGAGTGCCTTCAGCCTGTGTGAAATGCTGGCAGTTGCTGTTGTGGGCCTGACTCTGACTAGTTAACCGTTCACCCTCACTCACCTCACCCTACACTTACACACATCTGCCCCTCACCCTCATCAATATTTACATTTTCATATCCGCCCTATATTCCACGTCTTTTTTTGTCACATCTTGATTACCATACATCTTTATCTGCTTGGAACACTTCTTGAGTTGAGCATAATCTTTTAGATTCCGCTATGCATCAGCAGCGTTCTTGAGGTTTCTAGTGTGCCTCCGCATGTATCTCATGTATCCCTTTTGTAGGTTTTCCGTGCACATAATTCCTGCTTATAATTGAGCCCAAACGGGTTGTATTATCACAATCGTGCATGCGAAGCGGCTGTTTTTTGAAGACTCTAACTGGTAAAATGAAGGAGTCATTCTCAAAACCGCACCACTTCCATGATAGTGATACAGAAAACTGCGAGTAGCGGGGAAATGAAACATATGCAATGAGCGGTATTAATGGCAAAGAAATCATGGGCTAACGAATCACGAATTGTTGCTCATTTTTGCGGAGTTTTTGGGTGAATTTTGCATTTATGCGGATCTTCTCTCCAAAGAAATCTAACGCTATTTACAGAAGACTCAAAATGGCTTGTCTTGCATTCTACCAGGTTGTTCAATAAGTTTTGTCGTTCAATAAGAGAGGGCGTTGCTACTAGCCCAAAAAATTTTTTGTTTTGCTGCTACACTCTTCATATGAACGTATGTGAAGTTTCATTTCGATCTGTCTATTCATTCTTTGTTTACAAGCCATTTAGTGTCGCCGTGTCACAGCAATGGAAAAAATTGAATATCGTGCAGCGATAAAGTTCTTATTTTGGAAGGTGTAGCACCAAAAGAAATTCACGAACGAATGTTAAAAGTGTATAATGATTGTTCACCTACAATTAGAACAGTAGAAAGATGGGTTGCTGAATTTAAACGTGGTCGTACAAGCCTTGAAGGCGATCCACGTGAAGGACGTCCAAAAAGCGCATCAACACCAGAAATCATAGCCAAAATACAGGATATGCTTTTGGAAGATCGTTGATTGACTGAGAAAGATTTAGTAGAGGCTGCACACATCTCATTAGGCAGTGTGAACCGTATTTTAAGTGAAATTTGGGGTATTAGAAAGCTGTGTGCACAATGGGTGCCGCATTCGCTAACAATGGAACAAAACACATTCGAATGCAACTTTCTCAGCAACATTTGGAGCGTTTTAAAAACGATAAAGTGGATTTTGTGCGCCGATTCATCACTATAGATGAGACTTTGGTATATCAACATGATCCTGAATCAAAACAAGAGGCTAAAGAGTGGTGTGAACCTGGTTGTTCGGTTTCGAAATGAGTTCGTGTCCGGAAATCGGCCAAGAAGGTTATGGCATCAGTTTTTTTTGGGATGCGAAAGGAATTTTGTTAGTGATTGCTCACAAACTGGTAAAACAATTAATTCTGAACTTTTTGCAACCTTTTGGACGAGTTGAAGGAAAAAAATCGTGAAAAAAGACCCGGTTTGCAGAAGAAAAAATCCTTTTTTATCAGGACAATGCACCGTGTCACAAGAGCATTTTGACAATGGCTAAAATTTCCCACTTCAGGGATGGGGTCCACAGATTGGGGGATCGTTTGAGCACGTGTATTAATGTTCAGGGAGATTTTACTGCATAATAAAGTGTACTTTGAACAATAATATTGTGTTTTTCTTGTCGAACGACAAAACTTATTGAACAACCTGGTAGCGAGAGCGAGTGAGCTGTACAGCCGACCACCTCCTGGGTCCAGCAACGGACTCTCGCACATCTCAAAATTCGGTTTCTCCCGTTGCTTCGTGTTTTGTTCTTCGTCTAAGTGTATTTATTGGAAAGTTATTTTCTGTTCCACTAAGCAATGCGCCTTTTTTCCAAGCCGAACCTGAAAGTCTAGGCAAAAAAATCATTTTTAACTTCTGGTCCAATTCGTCTTTCTGGCGAATGCTGAAATGTGACAGAGAATATTTATTTGTTTATTTATTTATTTATACTTATTTATTCATTAGTATAACAGAGGATGGCATGAAATTGGTTTATGTAGATTCAAGACACAAAAAAGAAAAACAGAGTACTTTATGAAACATGATCATGGTCGAACGACTCAAATTTTCTCGAACTACATACATAGATGTACCTTCGTAGGATGCTTAGGAAAACTCTAATATCAAATGAATGATAGCCGAATTTTTCGCCAAAAAATGTTTTGTGTCCTGTTAGTAACTACAAATGTATACTCTGTTTATACCGGAGTGCACAAACTCGTGGTCCTCCACTGGTCCTCTACTGCCCCCCCCCCTACTAAGGTAATCGACGCTTTCTCAGCCGACCCCTTTAAACAAAATTTGATATTCAAGGACTGAAATTTTTTAAGTGCAAAAAGTTTTTGAATATCGGCTTTTAAAGGCAGCAGACACGCTCGAAAAAGTTGTTGAGATAACTGCGCTACTTGGGTCGTATGGCCCCTAGTAGAACGCTCCCGCCGAAGGAAGCGTCAAAAACGAGTGAAAACTACTAAATTTCAGCAATGCAAATCTAAAAATCTCTGCAACCCCGCCCCAAAATACAAATTCGTCCAGATTGATAGTAGTAATCCGGTCACTTTGGCTGGTTTTCGATGCTTCCAACGAGGTTAACGCTCCAGTACAGGCTGTAAGAGTACATCGGCTTCTCCATCTCAACCGTTTTATTGCTAATATTCGCTGTTTCAACAGCGCGCGGTAAAACTCGTCCACTTTCACCCGATAACAAAATACTCAGAACTTTCTGGGAAAGCTTACTGCGTGTAATTGGGCCGAATATAGGCTTCGCCCGTCTAATTCACCAGAATTTCACGGTTTTAGCCTTCCTGCGAGTTTAAAACTCGTCGTAAGCATGCATCGCCCATGTATGGTTAATGCGTCGTTTTCTAAGCTCGCACTAAGCTTTACCTGGAGTTGATTAGGTGTCGGAAGCCTAACGGAATACCGAATAGTGGCGCAAGGCAAACAAAGGGGCTATAGACGCGGTAAGCTTGCGATAAAGGCATGAACAAGAATCCTACGTATCGATTTTCGAAGGGTCTAACGTGTCTCTGCTACCACTCACAGGAAAGAATGCAAGCATCCGGCCATGAAGTTGTTCATCATTCTCCTTCCTTTTCTCCTCCTTTTTCTTCGCTTTCATTGCCTTTAAATCCTCGACTCAAAGGTTGTGTTCACGATAGTTTTCTATTTTAAGATTACAACTCGATCATTAGGTGTATTCAAAATGAAGAAAAATTGGAATTCAGTACTCTCACTCAGCCCCATTACTTTTAGAGTAACTGTTCGTGGGGACAATAGAAACTTTCTGCCACCGGCCGCAGTAAATTCCTGATTTTCTTTTGTTCCTTTCTTTTCACCGGACCCTAATGTCTGCACTCTGGAAAATCAAATCATTTATGTAATCAGTACTGTTTTGTATAATATGGTTTGTATCCCATCTCTAGGAAACCGCGATGCAGCTATTATCTCGCTATCTTGGAAGTTGTATATCCATTTCTAACATCTTCTTCTCTTAAATAACTGCTCGACCTTGTGATACATATATCTATCATACTGGCCGTCGCTGCTTCCCCTTCTAGGGATTAACGACATAAACATTCATTTTTGGTTCACCCATTATTCGTCGGTCAAAATCCCTTTGTTCTACTGGGAAACTAGTCTTAAAGGCAGTGTAAACGGTGAGAATCGTTTTTCTGCTTTTCCGCCTATCTTGTAGGCGGTCCCATGTTGATTCCAATGATGTTTTTGGAATCGCACAAGACCTTCTAGGAACGGAATTATGGTCCCTAAAAAATTGAACTAGGGAAGCATGGTGGACGAGTTGTCCGAGGCTTGTAACTTCCGTCTCTATCAGCCGCTGTATGCGAGCTGACCTGAAGTAAAGAGAGAAGATGAGAATGAAGGGGAAGTACGGGGCTATTGATCGGAAACCATCGCTCATCTCACAATCTCGAGCATTCATTTGTTCACGTCGGTGGGCGTGGAAAGTGAATCTGGGTGTGATCTGGGTGTGACGAGCTGACGGGTGTCCAACTTTGGGGCCATAGAGGACCGTTCCGAGCTCACTTTTTCTTAGTTTTTCAACCGCAGCTGCCGATCTCCACCAAAAGATCAGACATGGTTATTATCGTGGACACTGCCTTTAAAGGCAGCATACACGCTCGTAAACGTAATTGAGATAACTACGGAAATAGAATGGTATGGCCCAGATTACAACGCCTACGCATTTGAAGTGTTAAAAATGACCCGCAATGCCGCTACATAGTTAGAAGTTGGCCCGCCCTGTGTTTTCACGGCCCTGTATTTCCCCTTTTACCTGCAACGCAAGATTGCTGGGTCATATTCACCGTCGCTAATGTTGGTAGGTTGCCTAACAAGTTAACCACACACGTCACTGACGTCGAAGATGACCCAGCAACCCTGCTTTGGAGCAAGAGCAAATACAGGGGGCGTGAAAATACAGGGCGGGGCTAACTTCTAACTTATGTAGCGGCAGTTTGGGTCATTTTTGACACTTCAAAATGCGTAGGCATTGTGCTGTAAGCCATACGGTTCGATTCACATTGTTAAGCCAACCAAGTTTACGAGCGAGTATGCTGCCTTTAATCAGAAAATGATGTCACTGGAATGAGGCGTGTTGGTCGTCTCAGCAGTTTCTTCGTGATTTTAGCAATTTATGACGTGCGGCGCATTCTTCCAACTGAGAAGCTCGGCAACTGAAATCGTCGAAAACACTGACTGCCCTTCAAGGCAGTGTTACGATAATCTTCAATTCCGAGATTATCTGCTAGATCAATTGCTTGGCTTTCGGATAGAGCTGAAATAATGCCAAAACTGAGAAAAACGCGCCAGAAATACCTGAAAAGCTGTAATCTCATCCCGCCTCTTCACTCTCACTGGAACTGTTTGTTGTAACAATGTAATCTTTTGCGGACCCGTCCTTCGAAACTCTTTACTCTCGTTTGCTCCGTCCTTCCTTTCGGATCCAAACTATTACTGTTTTGCTTAAAATATTCTTCCATTTTCGATGAACCTCCTTTTTCACCGGTGACGACCACCAGAAACATGTTCATACGACCGGACAGCTAGTCCGGACCAGGAAACAGTATCACTGAAATAAGGCGTTTTAGTGCGTTTTCCGCCGTTTCTTCGTAATCAAGGTAATACTGGGTGGCTAAGGCATTGTTTTAAGTCGGAAACTCGAGAACGAAAATCATCGTCAACGCGGCCTTTATGTCATTCTAGCGAGGGAAATTTTCGAAGAGACCTGAAGCAAGCCGACGAGCCATGTCAGCCTGAGAACCGAAATCGTCGGTACACTTTTTTCACCTTCGTTGTAGCAGTCGTCGAGCCGAACTTTGACCCCAACGAGATCACATTGACAGAAGAGGGATTCTATCAAAAAAGGGTTCCTCTAAGCAAAAGTGGTTTGATGCAGGCAGAAACATTCCAACAAAGGAGAAAAAGTGGGGCAACGGGAGACAACAAAAAATGAACAATATATTCTCGAAGCGATATCGTAGATACAGCTCAACCTCAGGAACGTTTTTCTGCTTATCTAAGAAGGCGGTATCACGCTGAACCCAATGATTCCAAAATTTAGCGGCGAAAGCATGGCGGACGAGTTGTCCAAGGCTCGTAATTTCCCTCATTTGCAACCGATTTCTGCGAGCTGGCTTGAATGAAGAAGAAGGCTGAAAATAAAAGGAAGAACGGAACATCTGATCGAAAACCATCGCTCATCTCGCCACTGTTGACCTTATTGTGGGAGCGCTAGAGTGGCTTCTTCCTATAACTCGCTTATTCGGAAGAATTGAGAGCTCGCACTTGGCAGGTGTTATATAGGGTGGGTCTACTTACCAAATATGTATATGGGAGTCTCGTATTTCTTACCTGGGGTTGGACTGTACCTTTAAAGGCAGAATGCACGCTCACAATCATGGCTGAGATTGCAGCATGAATAGGCTCGCGCGGCCCCTACCATGTTGTCCACGAAGTGTTAGGCATCGAAATCTATCTAGGATGACGTATCCAAGCATTCTTGCCTCACAAGTCTGTATTCCCCCCCTATTCAAGTAACATAACGAAATGTGAAACTTGAGATTTTCCCTCATTTGCAACATAACGAAATGTGAAACCTTCACTAATTTTAAGCTATAACAAGGTCAAATCGAAGTCTAAGAGATAAGCAGCTTGATTTACCGCAGTATGCTTACATACCGAATAATTATTATCCACTTTCAAGATTTCCGCTCTACTTCGACTGGCTTTTGAAGTAGGAGATCTCTCCGGTAGGCAGACGACGTGCTGTGCTCCTGTTTCACAAACTGTTTTTCTCGTAGAGTCCCATTTTACAGTACTATCCCTCAGATATATCACATGATTTCTCAAAGTTCACTTCTTCTTAGGGGTGAGAAAATACAGGCTCACGAGACGGAAATCCTCATATATTATCGTCCTAAATAGTGTTTGGTGCTTCAAGCTCTGTTGACTACATGGAAGGGGGTGTGCGCACCCATTTATGTTGTTAGTTCGACAGTGTTTGTTCGCGTGTATGCTGCCTTCGAAGCACCGCTGAATTAGGCTGAGCGCAGCATTAAAGTAAGCTTAGTGCAGTTTTAATAAATCTTTTGCGCAGCCTTGAAGTAGGATGAATGCAGCCTTGAGGTAAGGTTGATGCGCGTTTCAAGTAAGCTCAGTGCTGCTTTGCAGTATCCTATGCAAAGCCTTGACGTAGGATGGGTGCAGCACGGAAGTAAGCTTATTGTACGTTCGAGGAAAGGTTGCTGCGCCTTCAATGAAACTAGGTTGAAGCAATCAACCTAGATACTCTAAAGCCGTAGAAAGCTTTCCCAGAGAGTTCTGAGTAACCGTTATTCATCTATTTGCGCACAGTTTTCGTTCGTTTTGTCTTCAGTTCCCAATACGACCAGCTCCAAACCTTTGATTTATGTCATAAAATCGATACCATTTCTGAGCGTGTCTGCTGCCTTTAATGTTCAAAGTAAACAATTATAGATGAAAGAAAACTTAGTATTCTGTCTTTACGCTGTTTTATGGAAATTCAGATATTTAAGTTCAATTGAATCGTTACCTTCTTTCTGCATATCATAATCGTTTTTTTTTGGCTGTTATTCACGTCTTCCCTCTGTTTGATGCCTTCAAAAATCTGCGTCAGCTTGGCATTCCTTTCGTTAAAGGCAGTGTTAACGATAAAAGTCGTTTTTTTTTGTTTTCCGCCCATCTTGAAAACGGTCCCATGCTGATTTCAATGATGTCCCTGTAATCGTACAATACCCCCGGAAACGGAGTTATGGCACCTCGAAATTCAGCAAGGGAAGCATTGTGGACGAGTTGTCCGAGGCATGTAACTCCCGTTTTTTGCAGCCGATGTGTGCGAGCTGATCTGAGTGAAGAGAGAAGTTGAGAATGAAGGAGAGAACGGGGCTTTTGATCGGAAACCATCGCTCATCTAACCACGAATTCAGGGCAACTGTTATAGGACGTGGGCGGAGTGGCCCAATGGGTTGGCTGGCCCACGAGATTTTCACCTTCTTACCGACCGCTTTTCGTCGAACTTCCGTTCTCAATCTTCCTAGAGGGACCAAGAGCTTACGTTTTAGCCAAAAAAACGTGCAACTTTTTCTTCGTGAACACTGCCTTTAAAGGGACAGTCTAGCCTCAAAATCGTTTTTTTTTTGTTTTTCTGCCTATCTTGAAAACGGTCCCTTGCTGATTCCAATGATGTCTCTGGAATCGCTCAAGACCCCCTGCAAGCAGAGTTATGGTCCCTCAAAAATTGAGCTGCAGAAGCATGGTGGACGAGTTGTCCGAGACTTGAAAGTTCCGTTATTTGCAACCGATGTGTCCGAGCTGGCCTGAGCAAAGAGAGAGGCCGAAAATGAAGGGAAGAACGGGGCTATTTGCCGAAAACTATCGCTTATCTCACCACTGTTGAGCTCGAAAGATCGTAAAAGGGGCGTGACAAGGTGGCTTGTGGAGGTGAGCGCCCAGAATGGCTTCCTCCTTTAACTTGCTTGTCCGCAGGAATTTCTCAGGCAAAAAGTCGGACTTACCGCGAAGAAGACTAGGGCCGATCGCGTGATCAACGGCGATCAACCCGCATTTTGTGCGCGGTTAGCGCTAAAAGGCCAGGCGGTCGGTCCGCCTAGAAGAGAATCGGACTTATCGCGAACAAGACTAGGGCCGATCGCGTGATCAACGGCGATCAACCCGCAATTTGTGCGCGGTTAGCGCTAAAAGGCTAGGCGGTCGGTCCGCCCACACGAGAATCGGACTTATCGCGAGTATCCTAAGAAGCCTCAGCCGTATTAATCCCTGGGGTCGTATGCATGAACGCACTCGACGAGATTAGGTAACGTGCGGGGAAGGCACTGACCAATGACGGAGCGCCGCTGATCAATCGCCCTTGATCAGCGGCTCTCCGTCACTGGTCAATGCCTTCCCCGCACGTTACCTAATCTCGTCACGTGCGTTTATGCATACGGTCCCTGCCCGCGGTAAACGAGATGGAGGCACCGATGCATGCACGCTCGACCACGAGTGACCTTCAAAACAAAAAAGAATCCCGACACCTTTTTCAAATCCTAAAGCACTTTTTCGCGATGTGCGCACTCCTAACGAAGCCCCGCCCACTTTCCGGAACTCTGAACACGTCTTTGAAATCCCTTACACACGTCCAACAACGATCCGCACACCTTTTTCCGAATCCCTATGCACTTTTTCGCCGTTGTGCGCACTTCTACCGAAGCCCCGCCCACTTCTCACCCCATTAAATACACGCCTTCAGAGCACTTTCCACAATTCTATTCATTTGCCCGAATCCTCGTACACTTAACACAAATGTGCCCACGACCAACAACCCTGCGCTCAACACACCTAGTCGTTTCCAATACACAGCATTGTCATATTCACTAATAATACTACTAAAACAATGCAGTCAATAAAAAATACAAGTAGAACCACAGGAAATACCACGGGAACACAGAAGGATGACGCGGAGAGGAAGAAAAACAAACAAAAACATTAGTAAAACAAAAAAACCAAGCACCGCAGCAAAAATATTTTGAAATCAGGCGTGGAGTTGACGGGTTCTCGGCCCGTGCACACCAAACATTTTCCCTCACGTCTGCGCGCGGTCGGTCCTAAAGTTGCGCGGTTGCTGCCCGCTTTGCAAAGTTGCGCGCGGTCAACCGGATCGCGAAGCGGTTGTACCGCTATATTCCGCCCAGTTCGCAAAATTGTTCACGGTCAGTCGTAATTGATTTATTGTCGCGGTTCCAGCGCGCGGTCAGTTCTATACTCCACTTTTTGCTCGCGATAAGTCCGCATTTTTGTCTGAGTGAGAGCTCGCACTTGACAGGTGCCATACATGGCGCATCTACTTCACAATCATGTGAAAATATCAGATTTCGTCCCTGAGCTTGGACTGTGCCTTTAACTCATGACTGTGTGTATACTCATGTTTTTCAACCTTCTTTTCAGAGATGTAGACTCTGGTCCATTTCAAGTGAATTCCTGTTTTCCATCATCACAGCGCGGAGCGGTGGCTCTTTCGTCTTTAACTCCTTATCACAAATTATATTTCGCCGAGGCCCACCGCTCCGCTGCCGGTGATAATCGAAATCTACAGGTCACTAGGGATTTACCAGATCTTGCTTTTATTAGTGTATTTCAAATAGAGATCTACTGATAGTTAAGTACAAAGATGCGTAGTTGAAAATTTAAATATTTTATTCAGTTATGCATTCTTCGTCATTCTTCAGATCAGCGAACTTGACTAGTTTACACTAATAGACGAGTTTACGACTAGGTGAAATTAATCAGATCCCGAAATAGGGTTGTTTTTTCAGCGTGTAATTCATATCTCAGCCGCCTTAAAAATGAACAGTTTTGTTTGGTAAAAAGTAGTCACCGTGCTGCAATAGCGCCATGTGCAGCTGCGAACCGAAATTTCACTCCGATTAGGACAGTGCAAGTAAAACACATGGTGTGCGTATGAACAGGGTGCGGACTATAGTTGTACACGAACGAAATTTTCGAAAAATTTTCGAAAGATTTTTAGAAATTTTTTTCGTTCGTTTTCGTTCGTTCTAAAATTCGAAAAAATTTCGTCGAACGAATTTTTTTTCAAATTCCGTTCGTTCGAAATTTCGTCGAACGAAATTTTTTCAAATTTCGTTCGTTCGAAATTTCGTCGAACGAATTTTTTTTCAATTGCGTTCGTTCGAAATCCGTTTTTTCGAAATTCGTTCGTTCGGAAAACCTTCGAACAAATTTTGAAAAAAATTTCGAAATTTCCGACAAATTTCGAAAAAAGTTCGAAATTCTCGAAAATTTTCGAAAAAAAAAAACGAAATTTCGAAAAAAAATCGAAATTTCGATTAGTTTCGAATTTCGTTCGTTCGACCTCCGGAATTTCGAAAGTTTTTCGAAATCCGTTCGTTCGAAATTTATCCAACGAAAATTTTTTGATTTTCGTTCGTTCGAAAACTTTTCGAACGAAAATTTTTCGATTTTCGTTCGCTCGAAACTGTTTCGAACGAAATTTTTTCATTTTTCGTTCGTTTGAAATCATTTTTCGTCCGTTCGAAACTATTTCGAACGAAAAAATTTCGATTTTCGTTGGTTCGACATTTTTTTCGAAATTGTACAACTATAGTGCGGACCATAGGTTCGTTGGGGTGGAGACAGCGGTCCGAGAAGTGAAGGTTGTTTAGGATACCTGACAAGGGAATTGTTTAGAGTGGTAAGCGCATCTGCTAAAACGACTAGTATCGTTAGTATCTCTTGTGACTCAATAGTAAAACTGCGCAGTATCCAGCCCCGAGCTGCAGGTTCCAAGAAGTTACAAGCTTAAAAAGTCGTTTTTTATGCTCTTTCTACCCTCCAAAAAAGGCATTAATCTTCGGAAAATCCGGAAACGGACCCCATAAATGTGTTCAGCGCCCAAAACTACTCCGGTGAGCAAAATTTGGGTGAAGGCGCATTTTCCATATTTTGTCCAGACTGACAGCGTTTTGGACTTTCGGGTGAGCGTTTATTTATACCGATTAGAGGGCTCTGGAAGCGTTTTAGAAAAATGTTCCAGATTTGACTTGAAATTCCCCCAGGGGGGTTTTTGGGGGCGCTGATTACGATTCTGTAGTTTATCAGTCGATTTTCCAAAGTTTTCGGCTAATTTTGTTTAAAGCTTCCCAACCGGGGAGAATTTTGAGGGAAAAACGCCACTTTCGAGATTTTCGGAGTGCTACGGTAGATTACGGTGGGCATACGGTAGTTTGGTCAAAATCTCAGATTTAACTCAAAAATTGTATACGGGGGTTACTCGGGGTGGAGACTACGAATATAACGTCCGTTTGTCGAGTTTCGAAACACTACGGTGGGTTTTGCCCCCTAAATGAGATGTTACCTACCGTTTCCTACAGTAAACCTCAAAATTTCGACAAATGGACTCCAGATTCGTGTTCACCACCCTAGATTACCCCTACATACAAGCTTTGAGCTAAATCCGAGAAATTTTTTTTAAATCGCGAAAAAATGCCTGATGGGGTACCCTTGCCTGTTCGGGAGGCTTGAAAAATGCTCATAACTTTTTTGAACCTGCAGCACGGGGCGGGATACTGCGCAGTTTTACTATTGAGCCAGAAGAGATACTAACGATACTAGTCGTTTTGTCACGCAGTCTCGCAGTTCTCTGTGTGTTTGTTTGACCGTTTAATCGGCTTGACTTTCAGACGGGCGACCTTACGGGTACGGGCTAAGAGCGCGCAGAACGCCGTAGAGAGTGTGTGGGTCCTAAGTGTGATTTCGCAAAGAGCCGTAGAAAGTCTGCGGGACCCAGTGGTAGTGCGCCGGACGCCGTAGTAGGTGTGTGGGACCCAAGTGGAAGTGAGCGGGACGCCGTAAAAAAATGTGCGGGACCCAGGTGGTGCTGCGCAGGACGACGTAGAAAGTTTGTGGGACCCAAGTGGAAGTGCGCCAGACGCCGTAGAAAGTGCGTGGGACCCAAGGTAAAGTGCGCCGGACGCCGTAGAAAGTGTGTGGGACCCAAATGCGAGTGCGCCAAACGCCGAAGACAGTGTGTGGGACCCAAATGCGAGTGCGCCAAACGCCGAAGAAAGTGGGCCGGACCCAAGTGGGAGTGCTCAGGACGCCATAGAAAATGAGCGGGACTCAAGGTAGAGTGTGCCGGACGCCGTAGAAAATGTGCGGGACCCAAGGTAGAGTGCTCCAGACGCCGCAGAAAGTATGCGGGACCCAAATGCGAGTGCGCCGAACGCCGAAGAACGTGTGCGGGACCCACGTGGAAGTGCGCCGGACGTCGTAGGAAGTGTGCGAGATCCAAGTGGAAGTGCGCCAGACGCCGAAGGGAGTATGCGGGATCCAAGGTAGAGTGCGCCGGACACTGTAGAAAGTAGAACTGTAGAAAGTGTGTGGGACCCAGGCCGGAACTGTAGAAAGTGTGTGGGACCCAAGTGGGAGTGCGCCAGACGCCGTAGAAAGTGTGTGGGACCCAAGGTAAAGTGTGCCGGACGCCGTAGAAAATGGGCGGGACCCAAGGTAGAGTGCGCCAGACGCCGCAGAAAGTATGCGGGACCCAAATGCGAGTGCGCCGAACGCCGAAGAAAGTGTGCGGGATCCAAGTGGAAGTGCGCCGGACACTGTAGAAAGTGTGTAGGACCCAAGTGGGAGTGCGCCAGACGCCGTAGAAAGTGTGTGGGACCCAAGGTAAAGTGTGCCGGACGCCGTAGAAAATGTGCGGGACCCAAGGTAGAGTGCGCCGGACACTGTAGAAAGTTTGTGGGACCCAAGTGGGGGTGCGCCAGACGCCATAGAAAGTGTGCGGGACCCAAGGTAGAGTGCGCCGGACGCCAGATAAAGTATGTTGGACCCAAATGCGAGTGCGCCGAACGCCGAAGAAAGTGTGCGGGACCCAAGTGGAAGTGCGCCAGACGCCGTAGGGAGTATGCGGGATCCAAGGTAGAGTGCGCCGGTCACTGTAGAAAGTGTGTAGGACCCAAGTGGGAGTGCTCAGGACGCCATAGAAAATGAGCGGGACCCAAGTTAGAGTGCGCCAGACGGCGCAGAAAGTATGCGGGACCCAAATGCGAGTGCGCCGAACGCCGAAGAAAGTGTGCGGGACCCAAGTGGAAGTGCGCCAGACGCCGAAGGGAGTATGCGGGATCCAAGGTAGAGTGCGCCGGTCACTGTAGAAAGTGTGTGGGACCCAAGTGGGAGTGCGCCGGACGCCGTAGAAAGTGTGTGGGACCCAAGGTAAAGTATGCCGGACGCCGTAGAAAATGTGCGGGACCCAAGGTAGAGTGCGCCAGACGCCGCAGAAAGTATGCGGGACCCAAATGCGAGTGCGCCGAACGCCGGAGAAAGTGTGCGGGATCCAAGTGGAAGTGCGCCGGACGTCGTAGGAAGTGTGCGGGATCCAAGTGGAAGTGCGCCAGACGCCGTAGGGAGTATGCGGGATCCAAGTGGGAGTGCTCAGGACGTCATAGAAAGTGAGCGGGACCCAAGGTAGAGTGTGCCGGACGCCATAGAAAATGTGTGGGGCCCAAGTAGGAGTGCGCCGTACGTCGTAGGAAGTGTGCGGGATCCAAGTGTAAGTGCGCCAGACGCAGTAGGGAGGGAGTATGCGGGAACCAAATGGGAGTGCGCAGGACGCCGTGGGTGTGCGGGACCCAAGGTAGAGTGTGCCGGACGCCGTAGAAAATGTGTGGGACCCAAGGTAGAGTGCGCCGCACGCCGTAAAAAGTGTGGGGGACCTAAATGCGAGTGGGCCGGAGGCCGAAGAATGTGTGCGGGACCCAAGTCCAAAAAAAAATGTGTGCGGGACCCAAGGCTGACCCTGGGTCTATCGTAGACGTGGTGGGGCCACCCAAGATTTACTTATAGAAATGATGAAAAACTCTGATAAAAGATGCCTGATACTGCGCCATCAATCATTGTTTTTTGAAGAGCCCTATGAAATTACTTTGACTGGTAGCCTTACCAATCGGCGGCTAATTTCATTTCTGTCTTGAATGGTGGGTGCCCCCCCCCCCGTCTAGGATAGTGCCTAGACCCTGTACAAATAGGTCATTTTAAAACTCATTTCTTCATTTTTTCGACTTTTCATTTTAAAAAGTATATGCCTTGTATCTTATTTGTAGGAAGCCGCGTTGCAACTACATATTATCTAGCAATCTTAGCAGCGGAGCGGCTGTTTCTTCAACCACTATGTTTTCGAAAAAAAAACTTGACTTTTAGAGCTTGAGAATATTGAAGAAGGGAACCCCTTGTGAAAAGTTGTGAAATTCCTGAAAGTTGGGCTCCGCAGAAAAGGTCAATTATTTAGCATTGCTCTAAAATGTCGTGAAATTGTTTCATTAGATTTGGCTATCAAATTGATTTTTCAAATGTAGTGAAACTGTTGAATCGATTTGGCTGTTGTTGGTATATGCAGACAACACAATCAAATGTAGTGAGATTGTTGCTAACGGATTCGGCAGCTCTATGAATTATCACAGTCAAATCACGCGTCAGAAGGAATTTTTCTTGGAGCGCTTATTGAATCAATTGAGAACAAGAATAAGTCTAGCAGCAAAAGCGTTTCCATACAATGTGAGCAGTGAAAGCGTTGAGGACACGAAGACATAGCGTCAGTAGTGAATCAATTGTGTTACATTTTGTTGTCATAATTTTTATCTAATCGGTGAGGGAAGGTCTGGTACTTTAGTAGGAGGTACACTGAAAAGGCAGAATAACATTCGAGAATTATTTCTTAGGGCTAGAATTATTTCTAGCCCATAAGGCCACGTTTCGTGAAGCATTGTTGGCTGAGAATAATTTTTTTTCTTTTTGTCTTTATTCGCTCGCCAGAGGACCTTCTGACGCGTGAGTTGACTGTGATAATTAATAGAGCTCCTGCCAAATCCGTTTGCAACAATTCCACTAGATTTAATGATTATGTTGTCTGCATATACCAACAACGGCCAAATCGATTCAACAATCCAATGGAACCATTTCACGACATTTTAGAGCAATGCCAAATCCTTGACCTTTTCTGCGGAGCCCAACTTTCAGAAATGATGACTAATTCAGTTCTAATCAATTAGGCTCAGAGTGTGTATCTAATCCGATGCGCTCAACTCTATTCAATACTTCTTTGTTGATGGATGATCAAATTGTGGTGCGCGCTAAGCGCGCACCAGGATTTGGCTTTGATCTCTTCCCGCGCGGATGCCCTACAATGAGATCACCTATTCATACCGTAACCTAAGGTATGAGCCGTACACCATTCGATGCGCTGTAAGAATTTACATATGTTTGCAAATTTTCATCCTAACTGGTCCCCGCTTTCTAAAGTTATAGCCTCTCAAATTTCGCAAAAACGCTCTCCACCACCGCCTCACCCTTCGTCCGTCGAATTTCATTTTTTTGGAAGGCGTGGACCAAATCGCTTGAAAATTTGTGATTAGAGGTAATCGGCCACGGAAAAACCGAAAATAATTAGCAGAACTCACCATAATGACTTCTGGGCCCCTAACGGGCGGTCCAAATTCGGAAACCTGCCTCTCAAGATTAGTTTATTCAAATGACGGGTTTTTTCGTTTTCAGTCACTGTTTTCTTAGAGACTCCATATAAATACCTTGATCTTTAGGGTGGTGTACTCTGAACGTCCGGCTCGGAAGAGGACGCTGTGCGGGAGGGATGTTTTTGAGTGCGGCGTGTGTTCGTTCGTTCGTTCAACGTTCATTCAACGAAAAGAAGGCATCGCAGGGTGTGCTGAAGTGTCGGTTGACTATGAGAGACCACAATAGGAGTATGCAGGACGTCGTAGAATGTGTGCAGGACCTCAGTAGGAGTGTGCAGGACATTATGGAACGTGTGCAGGACATTGCAGGACCCCAGTAGGGATGAGCAGGACATCATGGAACGTGTGCAGGACCTCAGTAGGAGTGTGCAGGACGTCGTTGAATGTATGCAGGACCTCAGTAGGAGTGTGCAGGACCCTAGCAGGGGTGTGCAGGACGTCGTAGAATATGTGCAGGACATTGCAGGTTCCCAGTAGGGATGAGTAGGACATCATGGAGCGTGTGCAGGACCTCAGTAGGAGTGTGCAGGACATCATAGGACCTGTGCAGGACCCCAGTAGGGGTGTGTAGGACGTCGGAGAATGTATGCAGGACCTCAGTAGGAGTGTGCAGGACTTCAAGGATTTTGTGCACGACCCTAGTAGGGGTGTGCAGGACATCATGGGACCTGTGCAGGACCCCAGTAGGGGTGTGCAAAACGTCATGGAGCGTGTGCATGGCCCCAGTAGGGGTGTGCAGGACATCATATAATGTGTGCAGGACCCCAGTAGGGGTGTGCAGACGTCGTAGAATGTGTGCAGGACCTCAGTAGGAGTGTGCAGGACATCATGGAACGTGTTCAGGACCCCAATAGAGGTGTGCAGGACCCCAGTAGGGGTGTGCAGGACGTCGTAGAATGTGTGCAGGACCTGAGTAGGAGTGTGCAGGACATCATGGGACCTGTGCAGGACCCCAGTAGGGGTGTGTAGGACGTCGTAGAATGTATGCAGGACCTCAGTAGGAGTGTGAAGGACTTCAAGGATTTTGTGCAGGACCCTAGTAGGGGTGTGCAGTATACTTTTACATTTCCAGATTTTTTTTCGAATATTCGACTTTTCGAATAATTCGGAATTTTGAACTTTTCGAATATTCGACTTTCCGAATAATTCGGAAATTTGCCTTTTTCGAAGTTTCGACTATTTCAATCGAATGATTTTTCTAGTCATTTGATTCGGTCAAAGTATAGTGTACAGGACGTGACTAGTCAACGAGTTAGTCTCGCAAGTCGATAGTATTAGATTCACTGTGGAAGAGCCCAACGAGGATGGATATGTGCCATTTTTGAACTCGAAGGTCAGGTTAGAGGCGAGAACAGCGAACGTACTTGGTGTAAGAAGTCAGCGTTTAAGAATATAATACTGCACTCTAGAAGCTGTCACCCCACATACATGAAGGCTAACGTCGTTTGTAACTTGACCATGACAAAGGACAGAGTCTGCACGTTTAGGTCGGATGAAGTGGACTCCATGGTGGGCCGTATTCTAAGCGATAATGGTTATAATCACACACGTACAAACTCATGGAGACCCTACAATACGCCGGACGGTGTTGGTTTGATTATGCCATACGTCAACGAGCTTGTGGCCCATAGAGTGAACAGTGTCGTGAAAAACGCATCGCTGCCTGTACGGCTCATATTTCGTCCACCTCCGAACCTGAAAAGCATACTCACCTTTTCAAGGCCTTACGAAGATAGATAAGGGAGACGGGAGTGTGGTTACTGCACGGATAAGAAAATATGCCAATTAACTGGGACAGTTTACTTGATAGAGTGCCAAGGCTGTGGAGAAAAGTACGTGGGCGAAACAGGTAGGCCCCTACACAAACGGTTGGACGAACATCGTAGGGCCCTGAGAAATCCAGCTTCATATCCTGCTAACAGCTTTTCAAGACATAGGACGCTCAAGCATCTTCAGGAAACTCCCCCCGGGCTGTCTATTTCAGTGTTGCACCGCTCAGTAGAAAACACGGTAGAAAGGAAAATATTAAAGGTAATTGAGATTAAGCGGTTATCCCCGGAAATAAACAACCGAGACGAATTAAGTGAAGTGCTCCAGATCATTGCATGGTAACGCGAACCGCTCTCGGTTACTGCATAACCTCACCATGATGCCCCACTGCGTCTCTAAGTATTTAAAGGCATTGTACACGATGAGAACCATACTAGGGTTTTTGAGTTTTTAGTGTTGTTATATGCCTATAGTGACTGAAGGTTCCAAAATGCCCCCTCAAAAACGTCAACTTTTCAGGAAAAACCCATTTCAGAAAAGCTCAATACAAATTTGAAGTTCCCGCCGAAATCAATTTGGGATAGTTGCGAGAAGAACACAATGAGCACTTTTACGATTCGTTCCTTGGCGCAGCGTTGGAAGCAATTCACCGAGGACGCCATTCAGACGAGCGATCTTTTTTTTTCTGAACGAAACTAAAAAGAATTACTAACATGCTGCGACCATTGCTGTCAGCTGCTTTCGATCTATTCCGAGCGTGAAATAGAGTGGCGTGTGAATTGCGCCCTACGACGCGTCAACGCACGATCGCCGGCAGCGACAACGTAGTTTCGTTCCTTGTAACAGCGTATCGACCCCATGGCCGGCCCCCGAAACCCAGGAAGCCCTTTTGAGGTAAGCGAATCTCCATTCAGAGGCGATTTTGAGACACCAAACTTTCTGAGTGACATTGTTATGGCCCACTAGGCCGACTGAACGCAAAAGCTGGAATTCGGTTTTCATCGTGTACGATGCCTTTAAGGACGCATGAGGGGTGGGACTCCGTTTATTCGTAGTCGCGGTCTAACCACATAGTACGACAGACCAGGCCAGTTTGCTGTCAAGTGGATTCCAGTGCAGCAGTAATATATGTATTTCAGGTCTGAAGATGGTGCGAAGCACCGAAAGCTCACCAGAAGGGAAGTTTTGAGAAGGAGTTTTTGCGAATTTTGGACAATTTTTGCGATAAACCTTTTTGGAACTTCTGCAGATTGTTTGAACATTTCGATCAATAATGATAACGTTCTACCGAGGTGGCGAGTTTTCTCCCCAATTTCCATCGTACTTTATCGACACTTAGGGTCCCATATCCTAACAAGGGAAGTGTTCTTGGTGGTAAATGCATCTGCGACAGCGACTAGTATTGTTAATATCTCTTGGGCCACAGTGGTAAAACTGTGCAGTATCTCGCCCCGAGCTGCAGGTTCCAAGAAGTTATAAGCGTTTCTCAGGCTTCGCGAAAAGGCATTAGTCATTCTTTGGGTGTTGAGAAAAATTCTCTCGGATTTTGCTCAAAACTTGTATATGGGGTTTTATTAGGGTACTAAAAACGAATTTGAGGTCCAGCTCCCAAAATTCTTAGTTTTGCTGTAGGTTACGGTAGGTACAATGTCACTTAGGGGACAAAACCTACCTGAGCACTTCGAAAATGGACAAGTGGACATTAAATTCGTATTCAGCACCCCGAATAAACCCCGCGAAGAAATTTTGAGTCAATTCTGGGACTTTGACCAAACTACTGTATACTCACAGTAATCTACAGTGAGCTGCCGAAAATCGATAAAAGAACTTCAGATTCGTGTTTAGCACTCCAAATAACCCTCGAGGAACGTTTTGAGCCATTTCTATCGTAGCGTTCGGAATGTCATCTAAAGTAGCGTGTTGCCCTCAAGTTTTGCCCCGTTTGGAGGCTTATAACGAATTTAGTCGACAACTTCGGAAAATCGACAAGTAAACCCCAGATTCGCTATTCCGAAGTAACCCTTTTTTATTCCGAAGTTTTGCAGATGCGTTCACCGCCATACACACTTCCATTGTAAGTAATAATTGTTCAGCGACACCTTGTCAAATGTTTTCTTACTCTGTTTGACGCGGTGGTTTTGTCAGCTCAATCCTCGTAGGGTGGATGGATTTCTTCGAAGTGCTCTGCGGCGGGCACGGATTGGACCATAGTGCGACGTACTCGAACAGTGGCCCATAAAACGAGTTAGAGTACAAATGGAGTAGTGCAATTGTTCGCAGAACTAAGGCTCCCTCGTGAATGAGTAGAGTAATAATCCCTCCTTCCCCCTCCATGTTGTTCCACACAGATGTGAATCAATAATTCGGGCGACGCTGGCATGCTGGAATCAATAACAGCAAAAGCTGAGAAGTTGTTGCTCGATCGATATTTTTATACACTAAGCACCATAGATGTACTAGTTTGGTTTTTTGTCCGCATCATTCACACCTCAGAACACATTATTCAGCTTTTCGCTTGACTCTACGCAAAAAAACACTTCCTTTTCCCGCTTCATGCCCATGTTCTCGGATTGTAGCTATAACTGCAAACTATGTATGCAATCAAGGAATTTGTTTTTCATTGTTGTGCTCAACAGTATTGAATTTCGACTATTTTCTCCAGCATTAGCAAATTCACAATTGCAGTGTTTTGGTTCCGAAAAACACGTGCTGGGTTCATGTCATTGGAAGGTAAATGCCAATCACTTCACTCTTTTGATTCGTTTATCCTCAGGGATTTTTATTGTGTTCCTCCTTTGCACTATTTGTACCCTTTGTGCTCATATTTATTCTAGCTGTTTATCACATTTGTGCTCCAAAATGTCTCCGTTAGATTTTTTTCTCTCCATTTGCCAGCAACAGCTCAACATTTGAGCAACCCCCCCCCAAGGTAGCAACATAGCCAGCCAACCTCCTATATGTAGGTGGTTTCGTCGACGCCAACTCTAACAGCTAATCTCCCAAATATAAAATTGGTTACAAGAGTCGCACACTCACTGGAGTCGCTTTTCTAAGGATGATCATGCTGACGTCGCGCCCAACCACATTGACGCACTTCTGATCGTTTGCAGTGGAATAAATACGATTTGATGTACTAGATGACCAAAAACTATTGTCGTCAAACATGGGGTGTGAGACGTTTAGGCCGAAAAGCTAAAGCGCTGATAGGGAAGCCAGAGGGTGGAAAACTAGTTGAAAGTTGAGAATTAACGATAGTGTTTCCACTTTTCAGTTCCAGATGTTATTTAAGCTATATATAAGGCTCCTCGCTCCATTTTGTGTGACCCTTCTATGTGAAGAGAAGCAGAAGAAATAGCTTCGTCTGCGTCTTAACTGCGATTTCGGCCCAAAGGCCTGCTGCTCTCAAACATGCGGCCTGGTTTCCACTAAAAGACGAAAATAGGTCCTAAAGTCGATTTTCAAATGAAAAGCACGTACGACAGTTCGACTTTGCCGGATACCTTTGAAATGGCCACCATGGGTTGTGATCTAGGCTAGGAGGCCAATTTGCTATTCAGTTGCTCCGCCAACGCGTCGCTAAATGCCTCACACGGAAATCAGAGATGCCCAGGGTTTCGGAGGCATCTAGTCTAATTTTGACACGAGAATTTACGTAAATTATGGAAAGTTTAGCCTCAATTGGTGAAATTTTAGCTATATCGCCCGCATATTCTATGCTTATTCTCGTTGCAGCACTCGGTCGATCGACCCACCCAGTCTCGATCCGTACTAGAAAGACGATCCCCGCTGCGATCGAGCGCATCGCCGTTTCTTCCCCACGGCCTGCTGCACACCAGCGGCCAAAATTATCCCTTGCAAGGTCTTGCAGAGAGCGACACAGGGTCACCCTCCACGACCACCCACAGAGTGTCAAGTTATTCGTGGATTGACTGGGCCAACACTGTTCGAACGGCATCCCTGCGTTCCGCGTAGCCAGCGCGGGTTTGAGATTGCATTTCAACACAGGCTGTAGCTAAATTCGTAGATTCTCGCCACAAAATTATAGCGAAAATATACGGGTTTAGCGTCAGAGAGAGCAATGGTTCGAACGCCACAAGAATATGCGGGTTGTAGCTATCGTAGCTAAAACCCTTAAATTCTCGCTACATGGGATGGGGCGGCGTTTCAGGCCGCGCCCTCGGAGGCATCTAGCTACGTGTTGGCAGAGTGATTCCGATTTGCTGAATTCCATGTTCAAACGCTCTTCCATAAAGTCATATCCGGGTTATTTCGCTCCCAGGGAAGAACAACTTCCTCAATAACCTACTCCTTGTACGTCCGAACGTTGATTTTCACGTTTTTGTCGACGATAATTAAGAAGCCACTGAAACACAGTGGGAACACATTTCTTGCGAGTGGCCGCCGCGTCGCGCGTTGTCATTCGGGCGCGCCGTTGTCATTTGAGTGCGCCAGCCTACATCAGTTGCGAAATAGCGAAGAGGAGCTTTACGTATCACTGATCATGATTGGTTTGAACTCTCATGGATGCCAGTCCCACGTCGAAGAGTTCCTCGCTAGTGTAAGCTCTCACTAGGGAAGTGGTATTGGACGATGCGGCAGTTTCCAACGAAATGCACTTTAAAGGCAGTGTCCACGATAAAAACCATGTCTGATTTTTTGGTGGAGATCGGCAGCTGCAGGGCCTAACGCAACCCTAACGTTGAAAAAACTAAGAAAAATGAGCTCGGAACGGTCCCCTACGACCCCAAAGTTGGACACCCGTCAGCTCGTTACACCCAACTGCACTTTCCACTCCCACCGACGTGAACAAATGAATGCTCAAGATTGTGAGATGAGCCATGGTTTCCGATCAATAACCCCGTTCTTCCCTTCATTCTCAACTTTTTCTCTTTACTCAGGTTAGCTCGCATACATCGGCTGCAAAAGACGGAAGTTACAAGCCTCGGACAACTCGTCCACCGTGCTTCCCTAGCTCAAGTTTCGAGGGACCGTAACTCCGTTCCTAGAAGGTTTTGTACGATTCCAAGAACATCATTGGAATCAGCATGGGACCGTCTTCAAGATAGGCGGAAAAGCAGAAAAACGATTCTTATCGTGAACACTGCCTTTAACTAGGAGTAACTCCAGCAGCGTCCCTAAATCTAAGTATGTAGCTGCTAAATAGTTTTGAGTGTGATTGAGGAAGGGTTCTCTCATTTGGGGTCATGACAATTAATATGGAACAGGCAACTTTTAGGGTGCTCAGAAAAAATCTTTTTGGATTTAGCTCCAAACTTTTCTGAGTTATTAGGTTGTCAAACTCGAAATTGAGGTCTATCATTCCGGAAAAAAAAACCTCGACCGGTCCGGGTAGCAGCCTCCCACCAAAGCACATTTTAGCGGCGAAATGCGATGATTAGGTAATGTCCTGGATAAATAACATTGTATTCAAACCTCTGTGTTGAGGTTAATTGGAGTGCTCAACACGAATCTGAGGTCCGTTTATCGACTTTCGATAGATTACGGTTAGGTTACGGTGGTCATGTGGTCTAGTTTAGTGAAAGTCTCAAATTTAGATAATTTGTTTCAAGAGGGTTTTTTCGGGGGGTGCGAAACACAAATTTGATGTCTTTTTATAAGATTTCGAAACACTAAGTTAGGTTACGCCAGAGTCTACAATGCTCCAACAATCTCCAATGAATTTGCTGTAATTAATTGATTGTGTAAAAACAAATTTAGATTTGACCGAATGTGGGTGCTTGGCGCTGTTCGACTGCTGCGCTAGGCTGGCGCGCTCCAATGAGAGCGCGACGCGGCCACCGCTCGCACGAAATTTGTTCCCACTGTGTCCCAGTGGCTTCTCGAAAACTAGCTGAATTTTGTCTGTCCTGGTGACTACCCAACACCATCAAGCTCATGGGAGACAGGAAATTCGAAACTACCTTTCGTTTAGGGGTATTCTTGAGAAATGGACTCAAAATTTGGCAGTGATTCCGAGAGGCATTTTTCTTTCCATTGGTGAAAACCTCCTCATCAAACCAGAGGACGTCCTCGATGCTGCGCACTTTGAAAATATTTTGTAACTTTTTTTTGCTCTCTGATTTTCATTTGAAGGGCAGTCAAGACTTGTTCGTTCAATAATCCGTAGGATCACGTTTCCAAATATTAGTTGGTACGTAGCTGCTGTACACTCCTCTTAACACAGATAGAAGGCGACTTCTTAGAGCATGATCCAGGCAGAGTTTCAATTCCGAGATTTTCCACTATGTCAGAGAGCAGGGCATATTTTATCCCAGGAAGCATGCGAAAACCGCGGTAAAAACAGTCCTCTTCAGGCTATTTCAGCCATTGGCCGCGCTGTCTTTTCCATGCGCGGTTGAATTCGTCTCCGAGCAGCGCCAAGTATGCCGTGAGTGCGGTGACCTCGCCGCGCGGCGGTGAGACGACCACGAACATGCCGTGGAAGCATCGATGTTTTGACGGGCTAATCAAGCTGTAAACACCGTAAAGTCTTTATCTACAGTCAATTTTCTCCAAGAACAAGGGCTTGCTCCCTACAAAATTTCTACAAGGGATCAAGTAGTCCAGTTCGACCTACAGTATCGGTCATAAATCTATTGACATGGTATTTTCGCGGATCTTGTTTCTCCATATTCTTTGGCGTAGGCTTAGCGAAACTTGATGAAACTTTAGTATGTCTTAGGGCATCACAAACCTTGCTTTACAAATACACAAGCTCAGGTTTTGCATGTGGAGTTTTAAATATGGAATTTTTTTGCAATTTCGTGGTGATATTTCAAATGAGGACTGCTCCCTGAAAACATGGCTGATACAATTCGAAACTCGTAGCAGTTTTTTCGCATTAGAAGATCTTCTGAACCGTAGTATACTCTTGTAAGAGAATGGTCTCTATCAAATCTTTTTTGGAGACTGAAAATTAAACAGATCGTGGCATATTTTCGAAAATTTGCCGCTGCAAAATTAATCGCTCAAGAACCAATCTAAAATATGTACTTTATGGACTTTGACAAAGTACAACTGGTACACGAAATTCGCTCTACTTCTTTAACATCGAAGATAGATACATACTTAATAGATGTAATATTACATATTTAAATTTCGAATGTATTCCAGAAAAAATAGAGATTATTTGCTCACAACGTTATACAACGATTCAGAAGAGCTTCTAATGGAGAATATGCTCCACGGGTTTGGGATATTAATAGCTATGTTTCGAGGGTATAGTTCTATTTCGAAATTTTACTGCGAAATTATAAATAAATTCCATATTTCAAAACCGCGATCATCGAATTTTGTAATTCTTCTTGATTTTCCAGAAAATCGATAATCGATGGATTTGAACGATTTTTGGAAATGGTTGATAATGTGTGTGCAGATGAGTAGAAAATCTTCATGCGCATTTATGCTCAAAATTTGACGCCTGGACGCCATCAAGGAAACGAAAAAAAGTGGCCCTATTTCAGCTATTTTGAGCACTGGCCTGGGCCCGTTTCCATTAACGACTCACCTGATTGGCACCTAAGGGTAAAGTCCATTAAATTCGGCACTTACTCGGTGTTTGCAAGCTTACTCAACTGGAATTTTGGGGTAAAAAGCCCGGTAAACCTTACCCGACGTATGAAATAGATTTTTTTACCCCCAGCCTACTGCAGCTGTCGCGCTCCATTATTAATAACGAATTCAGCCATGAAGCGCAATATCTTTTTGAACACTTCAGACTACTTAATTCTTTGTAATTTGCTTTCGCCCCTTTAAAACTCCCTCAGTGCGTTTCCATAGACGAAATGTGATGGAATTGGTGATATGCGCGTTCTGACAGGATTTTTATGTAAGTCGTCTGAAACGGTAAGTTTTTTCCTTCTGCTCGTTTGATTTTTTATCTTTAAATTTTAATTGGAAAAGGAGACGCAACGAGGTGATTTCATATTCTTCGGCATAATGCCCATCGCGCTACTCTTTACCTATCTCCAACTGAATTCGCTTATATTGAGTTGATGCAAAAATAATGGTTTTGAGAAAACACTCGATTGAATTTATCAGGTATTATACCAGTAGTATAGCATTCGAGAGCGCATTTGTTCCTTTGTCCAACAGTTTTTCGTCAGATAGAACTCGATAACTTGTGAACGTCACTCTTGAATTCAATTTGTGGCTCAAGTACCGAATATCCTGGCGTTTAGAATTTTTTTCCATGCAATGACTTTGAGGCATCAAATATCAGAACAGCGTTCTCGAGAAACTTTTCTCGTTTGCTATAATTACTTAGCGAGTTGTCGATTTTTCGATTTATTTTTGCTTTTTCTTCAAATTTTCTAATAAGATACATATCTGTTTGTTGGTAATTCTCGTATTGGATGCAGGCAATGTAAACGGATATGAGCACCTGCTTTTGCGGAACATTACCTTTACTTTTCCTGGGTGGATTTCTGCTATAGAAAGGAATACCAAAACAAATAAAAAAGGGCATCTGAAAACTTTTTCTATGCACATAGTTTCCCAACTGATGTTCTTCGGAGTTTTTGTTAACTGCGAATGAACTGAACTCTCTGATGCTTCCTAAAACTAAAAAAATCGAATTGGCGAAAGAATTCTAAATCGACGATGCCTGTTAAGTGTTTCTGTGATTGGATCCGAAGCGAAAATTTTCGGATAATCGGATTTCGGGCTGATCCGGATTTGGCCTTTTTTCGGTGATTCGGATTTGCCCTTTTTTCGGTGATTCGGATCCTAATATTTGATTCGGATTATGAGCCGGATACAAGAGAGAAAAAACTACATTCCGGAGAAGGATGATCCCACAGTTGTGCAATATACGGTCTAGAATGAGGACTCTTTTTTTCCGCGCCCCTGCAGACCCATTATGCCTTCACACATACGTTAAAGTTTCACCCGCCTTATGTTTTAAGCTACCCGGAATCGCGGAAGATTTCGTAAAAAGATGGTGAATATCACCATGACTGAGCGATACGTCGCAGGGAAGATGAATAATATGATTTTCTTACTGGATAAAGGCTAAGAAAGTTGAGTTGAGAATACATACAGGGGTGGATGCAAAATGGGTTTGAAAACGCTAATGAAGTCGCAATGAGTTCGCAGGTAAACTGCAGTTTAACGGGAGCTTTTCGTTCGACGATTTTTGAGCAGGAAGCCAGAAATAGCCAAAATTAAACATACACACCCCACCGTATGAGCCACAAAATACGCTTTTTGTAGTGTAAAAAATCCGAAAAAAAACGCATGCAATCTTTTTTTTTAGAAAAGCGTAAATTGGAAAGAAATTCTGAGGAACTCAGCACTGTTTTCTGCTCGCATTAAATTCGGGCAAAACTGCGTCTTGAAACGAGCTGACTGAGAACATGGACATAGTGTGTGAATAATGAAAAAGATTGATAGCTTCCGAAAAAGTCTTCTGGAAGACTTTTTCGGGAACTACCCAACTTTTCCTTTATTTGTACACTATTTCCAGGTTCCCTGTGAGCTCGCGTTGAGTTGCAGTTCTGCGCGAACTTAGCGCGAGATAGCATGCGATGACGCGTATTCACTGCACTTACTTTTACTGAAGAGTACGCAGGATGTTGTGGGATCTGTGCAGGACCCGAGCGGGAGTGTACAGGATGTAGTCAGGACCCCAGTAGCAGTGTGGAGAGTGAGTGTGGGACCCCTGATAGAGTATCAGAATGTATGCAAGACCCCACTTTGGGTGTACAGGGCGTAATGTAATATGTGCTAGCCCACGGTAGGAGTGTGCAGGACGTCACGGATCATGTAGAGGACCCCAGTAAGAGTCAAGCACATTAGGGGAGAAAGTTGGGCATCAGGAACTCAGAGAAAATCATGAAAGCTGTACGCCACGACTTGGGAGAGAAAGCAGGACCCTAGATGTATTTTTTTTGTTTCGAGGGAAGTGTGCAGTACCCTCTATAATACGTAATTCACATCATTCGAGGCGCGAGCGGCGCGCGCGACGTCTCGGCCTCCGTCTGCCCTATGCTCTTTCACTGTCTCTAACCTCCGCTCCGCACCAGCACGCTCAGGAACCAAGTGAATTTCGGCGTTTTATAGCCTGTACCTCCTGTCTCTTCTCTGCCCGCTCTCTCACCCACTTCCCCCCTCCGGTTACTTCACATCTAGACCGTCCATTCACTTCTGCTCACCAACCTTCGTAATTTTTATTTACGCCTCGGTGATAGTTGGCCGATCTGCGTAGCCAGCCCGGTCGATTCATGAAAGACATGAATGAGGGTGGGCGAAAAAAAAACACCCAGTGTGGTCAACCCAACCGATATTCGCATGATGTATGTAAGCCATGAAATGAATGACATCACTGATTTCGTCCAACAATACCAGCACTAATTTACTCAAAAAAACCGCAAAAGTCGCGACTTTTTCAACTTTTCGTCATAACACGGATCAAGGTGACCCGTTCAGGGGGCTATTCAGAATCAGCTTCGTGAGTTCTTCATTTTGAGCACACATTTCTTTACCTGCAACCAAGACATATAGGGTTAACAGAAAAATTGAGTGAACGTGAACACCAGCGGCTTCCCGTTCTCAGCTCAAACTGGACAAATCGACCTGGAACTTGGCCCACCACTTTACATTCTGATCCTCTTTCAAATAAGCACTGCTGTCGGAAAAGTCGATTTTTCAACCCTATCACATGTGCCAAGTCCAATCTCGCTTGGTTAAGAAATGAGAAAGGATCAGGTTAAGAAATGTGTGTGCTCAAAATGAAGAGCCCTCGATGCTGATTCGAAATATGCCCCTTGCTCCCCGTGCGGGTCTATTTCGAAAAGTCGAAGAAGTCGCGACTTTTGCGGCTTTTTTAAGTAAATTAGTGCGGGTATTGTACATATTTCATACCTATCCACAGCGTCGGCCCCACCGGGTGTTTTCAAACCTTCCTCTATTATGTCTTTCATACGTATTGACCGGGCTAGCCACGGCAGCTCACGGCTTTTTTTTCCGCAATCCATGACCGTGGCCTTATATGCATGAGAAATATGAGCGTACCGTTTATTGCCTTTATAAAACGTGAACATTTTCCTGCTATATTTGATAATAAAAAAACGTGGTGTCGGTCAGTCATTAGAGCGTTGCGTGCAGTGCTAGAATGAGGTCCCTTCACAATCCCACTTAGTTTATACACACTCCCCCTGGGGTCCTGTACACATTCTGGATGCTCTCACTAGGGTAATGCACACATTTCAAGACGTCTTGTACACTCCCAATAGGAGTTTTTCCAGTCATTTCAAACTGTTGGAGTCTCAATTTTTCGGACTCTCGTAATGAAAACATTTTGGAACAAACATGAGTCTTCGTGACAGATCAATTCTCACTCGCAATAGGGTCCTGTGTGCATCCTGCTCTCTCCTAGTGGGGTCCTGCACACATTCCATGATGCCCTGCTCTCTCTAAGTAGGGTCCTACACAGTCCCAATCGGGTCCTGCACATTCCATGACGTCCAGCACATTCCCACTGATGTCCTGCACATCCTGCGCACTCCCACCTTGTTTCTGCATACTACATATCTACGGCGTCCTGCGCGTTCTTTAGTCGAACAGAAAGTTTGATCAGCTCGCATAGGCTTGGCGGTTTACTCACACAAAGCTGGTGGTAAATTCGCATCTAAAAGGTGGGTTTCCTCGCGTTGAAAGCCCATTCACTACCACCACAGATTTTTCGCATTTCATGATGTGAAACAATACGAGTTAGCAATCGCAAAGGTAACAAGCAGGTAGAGTAAAAGTGAGCAAACACGTACAGTCGGCATGGATCCTAGTGACATTTTGCGTTCCCCATTGAAGGTTGACGCAAACTCGGTGCACCTATGCTATAGCATATAACAGCGTGTTCAGACCAACCTTCAATAGGAAACGCAAAGTATCACTAGGATCCATGCCGACTGAAAGCAGAATTTTTTAGAAAATTTTCGAAATGTCGCGCGCCGTTCGCGTTGCTGTCGCGCGTCGGGTCACTCTTGGATACTATGAAGTAGCAGGACTGAACCACGTAAATTTACATCGAAATCCAACGCGTTCAGGGTCATCCAAATTCGGAATAAATTACCATCGGAAGTCGTTGAATCCGGGAACTTTCCTATTTTTAAAAACAAGCTGTCCCACTTTAATCTAAGGTCATTGCATGGGGCAGATGGCCGCTCCTTCTGCTGAAGCTTTACACAGGGTGCTTCATCGTACGAGTGTTTCATTTTATTTGCTTTTTGTTCTGTTTGCCTGCGTACGCAGGTTACCGTATTTAACCTTCCTTCACATACATTCCGTATGTTTTTTATTGCAAAATAAAGCTATTGAATTGAATTGAATTGAATTGAACCGAATTGGGACGCATTTCGGATAATTGGAATCGGAATCATGAATCGAATCCTGGTGTATTTCGGTGATTCGGATTTCGGTTCGAGTCGGATTTGGCCATTTTTCGGTGATTCGGATTTCGGTTCGGTTCGGATTTGCCGTTCTTTCTGTGATTCGTATTTCGGTTAGATTCGGATTTGGCCATTTTTCGGTGATTCGGATTTCGGTTCGGTTCGGATTCGCCGTTTTTCGGTGATTCGGATTTCGGTTCGGTTCGGATTTGCCGTTTTTCTGTGATTCGGATTTCGGTTCGATTCGGATTTGGCCATTTTTCGGTGATTCGGATTTCGGTTCGGTTCGGATTCGCCGTTTTTCGGTGATTCGGATTTCGGTTCGGTTCGGATTTGCCGTTTTTTCTGTGATTCGGATTTCGGTTCGATTCGGATTTGGCCATTTTTCGGTGATTCGGATTTCGGTTCGGTTCGTATTTGCCGTTTTTCGGTGATTCGGATTTCGGTTCGATTCGGATTTGGCCATTTTTCGGTGATTCGGATTTCGGTTCGGTTCGGATTTCGCGTTTTTTCAGTGATTCGGATACCGAATCGTCAAAATTTCGAATCATTCGGACGGATATCCGAAATTATCCTAATCGGATCCAATGTATAGTGCACGCGCGACTTATTCATCGCGGTAACTTACTTGATGAATGCCGTTTGACGGTAAGTAATCGGCTGCGGGTAAGGTAAGAGTAAGGTAAGATTACCCGGCATTTCAATGATGATACGGCCCCTGGCCCAAAACAGGGCTGGGCACACGTCCCGGCATGGCGACTCTGAATATGCACCCCCCTTAGCTCGGTAATTTTTAGACAGCCCTCTATGGGAAATCGAAATCGGCATTTTTCCGAATAGTTGGACAGCCATGACCTTGACTTCCTGATTTTGGTAAACAAGAATATAAAAAAGCACTGAATAGAGAAAATTCCGAAAATGGCGACAAAAAAGGTAGTGTAATTTCTGAACTTCAAAACAACCCCATGGGGAAAATTTGTTTGTAAGACGGTAAGTTATGACAAAAGATAAAACATTTTTCAATACAACACAATTGAGCAATTACCAACAACAGAATAACTACTATTGCGATAATTAATATTTCCTGTCGAATGTTTTCATAAACCTATGAAGGATTAGTTAATCTGTGTTTGATTGTTCTGATGTGGAAATCAGAACTATTTTGTGTTGTGGAACAATGTTAGGATTCATGTGATTTGTAGGGAGTAAAAAACCCGAGTTTTACCCTCCTAGAAGACCGCAATCCCTTAAAAAATCGGCTCGCCGTGCGATACGGTGTTTGTACGCAGCTACACAGCGCACACGGGAATGGACGCGCACACAATATTAATAAAAAAATGTATTTCATTACAGAACGGGGAGGAGAAAAGGATTGAAACTGAAGGAAATGGAAGATGGTAAAGGTAGTCTATTCTGGATATGCCCATTTTAGAAATTTAATGTAAATAAACAAAGTTAGAGCGGGTGTAAATATTTAGCCGTGACAAGGTTCATTCAAACGAACCTAGTTGATCAAAACTAGCATTAAACTGAGAGCAAAGGATATTGTGAGAAAGAGGAGAATCTGGCAAACATTTTAGCATCAATGGGACCGGTTTTTAATGTGATTTAAGGACCTTAAATCTCGTCCCGGTTTTACCCCGAAAACCGGGACAAAACCGGGACGAGTTTTAAGGTCCTTAAATCACATTGAATATCAAACCTATTGCTATTTAAAAAATGTTTGCCAGATTCTCCTCTTTTTCGCAATGCTCTTAGTTCTCATGCTTACGGGTGTTTCTAATCAACTAGGTTCATTTGAATGAACCTTATCACGTCCAAAAAATTCACTCGGCTCCAACTTAGTTTGTTTACATTAAATTTCTATAATGGATACATTGAAAGAATCCTATTTCTGCCTCCTTTCATTTACTCCAGTTTCGATCATTTTCTCCGCCCCGTTCTGTAATAAAATACATTTTTCAATTAATATTGTGTGCGCGTCCACTCCAGTGCGCGCTGTGTAGCTGCGGACAAACACCATATCGCACGGCTAGCCTAGTCTATGGGAGATTACGGCATTCAAGGTGGATAAAACTCGGGTTTTTATGTGCAGGGTACTTCTCAATGAGAAGGACACGGTCATTGGCTTCTTTCATAGTAACTTGCAGCCTTCAATTTTTACAGTTGGCTTTCTTCATAAGTTACATACTCATGAATTAAAATCTGTTGACTAGTTGTGATACTGACTGTGCTATCTGTACTTTTGAACTGTCGAAATAAATCCTAGCCTGCTCGGATGAATCCGGGCAGAGTAAGCAGCGGAGCGGTCGGTCATGGCAAAGTATGACAGTGATAAGAAGATTTTGACATGATAAGCCCGATAAGCCTTACATCAACCGGCTCGAAATCAGGGAACTAGGCTATACATGAGTTCGCTAATCTTTTTTTGAACTTGAATGATAGTTTTCCTGGGCGCTTTCTTAGTATCTTTGCCTCGAATCGGTAGCCACCCGCGTAATCAATGAACGTTGCACCAAAGAAACATGACACCACATCAATCCTTACTTGCTACAAGATAACAGAGTAGTGTTAAATCCTTCATCGAAACAAACTTTGACAGCAACTATGAATTATTGCGAACACAACCTGCATCTCTATCAATAATTTGAATTCTTTTAGTGTTCGACTCAAAAATCGGGGAAGAAGATATGCCAAATCAGAATAATAGTGCGTATTATTTTTTTCCTGAAATTCGACAGAACATGCACTTCGTTCTTTTTTTTGGTGTTCGGTTCAGGCACCCCCCTTTGCCCTCTCTGCAACGTCTAATATGCACCCCCCTAAGGTTAACCGGGACGCGTGCCCAGCCCTGGCCCAAAATTAGATTTCGAAAACTTGCTCGGTGGTTCTTGTACTAGAGGGTCCACTAACTTCACCTACTATTATATGTTTTAAAGCTGACCCCCTCTGCATCAAAACGACCTCATTGAAGCAGTTCTACACGACCACATGCGGGAAGGAGCATTAATTACCGACGCTGACTTAGTGAAGTGTTCTACCTTTGCCAGCGCGTAGTTAGATGCCTCACACGGAAACCGGAGATGCTCAGGGGTTCAGAGGCATCTAGTCTAATTTTGACACGAGATTTTACGTAAATTGCGGAAAGTTTAGCCTCAGTTGGTGAAATTTGAGCTACAGCGCCCGCATATTCTACGCAAATTCTCGTTACAGCACTCGGTCGATCGACACACCCAGTCCTGATTCGCACTAGAAAGGCGATCCGAGCTGCGATCGACAGCATCGCCGTTTCTTCCCCACGGCCTGCAGCATCCCAATGGTCAAAATTATCCTCACCATGGTCTCCCAGAGAGCGACACAGGGTCACCCTCCACAGCCAGCCACAGAATGTCGAGTAATCACTCAGTGAGATGACTGGACCAACACTACAAACGGTATACCTATGTTCCGCGTAGCCAGCGCGGGTTTAAGATTGCATTTCAACACAGGCTGTCGCTAAACACGTGAATTCTCGCTACAAAATTATAGCGAGAATATACGGGTTTAGCGACAGAGAGATCAATCTATTGAATTAAGCCTTCGTTTTTACGTAGAATACGCGTAGAATTTGCACCCTTGTACCTTCGATACAAGAATATGCGGGTTTTAGCTATCGTAGCTAAAAGCCGTAAATTCTCGCTACTAGGAATGGGGCGGCGTTACAGGCAGCGCCCTCGGAGGCATCTAGCTACGAGACCGTCGAAAATCGGGGACCTTCCAGACTTTTGCTCATCATTTGTTTCAAAAATCATTTTGCGCAAAAACTTTGTGCAATTTGCGAGAGAGAGGAAATGAAAAGAGCAGAATATACAATGTGATTAGCGACGCGCATATGTAGGCACGACAAGATTAGAAAGTTCGGTCACCATATTTAAAGAGTCTTCTGTAGAAGCGTTGTATTACGTTGGGGAAAATGTTCGTACGTATGTAAAGTGTGTCCGAATGAGAATGGCGGCCCATGCGGCCGGCGTGCTTGGCAGGCGGCCGTCGCGTTCGCCGCTCTCGGACGAGCATGCGAAACGTCCCCCACAGCCATCGACTACGAACGGGGCCGGCACCGGCTGGCAGCAAACACTGCGCCGATCAATCAGCTCTGCAGAAGGGGGGGGGGGGGTTGGTAAGGCCGCCATTCGAATCCAACACTCGTCCGAGAGCGGCGCATACGACTGCCGCCTGTAAAGCACGCCGGCCGCATGGGCCGCCATTCTCATTTGGACACACTTTATATAGCTCGCAGAAGTTCGTTTTGTTCCGGCATTTTTTCATTTTGTGTAGTTATGCAAACAGCGCATATGTATCTATGCGTTCGAAACAAAAAACGATCCAGTTCTACGGGTAGTGGTGACAAGAAGCCATAGGTAAAGGAAAAAAACATTTTTTCCTTCAACTAAAGCTTCTTGTCACTAGTATATTTTCATCAACTTCTGTGCCACACCAGGTTTTTAACGGCAGAATCGACTTTATTGGCCAGACGTTTCGGCAAGCTCGCCGTTATCAGAGGCCTGAAAAATCGTCGAAACAATCCATGTGCAAAACTACACGGCCAAACGCTGCCTCTGCTCTTGCAAATATTGACTTCCACATAAACTTTAGGCGGCAACGGGTAAAACAACAAAACCAACCCGATTCGATTCCACCACGGCCAAGCCCCGCTGCAGTTAGTAGACGACCGGGAGCAAGTGAGGCACCTTTGAAATCGATACCATCACTAACCACGGTGACTACTAGCAGAAGTTGATATCTCACAATCCACACAGCGGGAGAAACGGTAGAAACTCATTGGTTATCGTGATGCACTCGTTTCGATTGTTAAGCTTTGGATCCCGAGAGCGTATATAAAATGCCTCCAGGGCCTTTCTCACAGCGATGTCCGTTTCTTGGCACAGTACTGTGCAAGTGATTTCAAAGTCGATATTATTGTGTTGTTCAACTCTGTGTTTGCCGAGAGGCGTGAGGAGAGACGTGCGTCTTTTTCCAGCCAGGTGTTCCTTGAGGCGCACATACAATAATCTTCCCGTCTCTCCTATATATATTTCATTACAAGCCAAACACTGCAATTGATATACAACACCGCTCCGCGCACAGTCTCCATCCCTTCCGAATGGGCAAGTCAAGCAGTTGGCAGTGACACACGATCGGTCGTACAGCCTATTTCTGACGAGTTGAAGTTTGATATTGTCTCGCGGGATGCTCACAAGAGCAACATCATCACTCAAATCCGCGCGAGCTATACACTGTCGAAGTTCGCCACTGATTTTGTCCGAAATAAACGGGAGTAGAAGCGGGATCTTGCCATCAAAGATGTTCCGAGAGCGAGTTCTCCGACTTTGCGTGCGACGCTCCTTCGCTTCTTGTCACTATCCGTAGAACTGGATCTAATTTTAGTTCGACATCTGAACCTATTGTGTAGTCCAAGCAGACACTGAACCCCTCAAAATGACCAAACGACTATACTTGTCCTAAAGGCACGTCAAAATTCTATGCGACCCTATTGTCCTGGGTTATCTAAATTGCTCTGGAATTTCTTGTTTTGAAACCTGCTTCATCGTTCTCAGCTTGTAAGAAAACTACATTTATTATGCGCATTGACTCGGCCACTCTTACGAGGTAGCTTATCTTGTCTATTATTTCAAAGGAAACTGCGCGGCGTCAAAACTTCCAGCCCGTTTTGCTACTTCTGCAAGTTTTGCGTGTTTGTCTAGGCTTTATCCTTCAAACAAAGTATAAAGACTTCGGATTACTCAACAAACATATTTGGATTAAATCCAACTCACTGCGATGTTTTGGAGACGATATGAGCTCAAATCCACACACAGGGGCTTAACACAAAGGCTTCTACATAGCAATTGAGAAAAATCGCGACAAGTTGGCGAAACGAAGCGATCTACCGGAGCATAGGTGAAAAGGCTTTCTTCGTATGGAACAGCAAAATCTATGATGAGGTCAACGTCATCTTATGAGGCAATATAGAGGTCACATGGATTGAATTTCTTCGAAATCCAGTCTCCCCGCCAATCAAATTAAGTCTCATCTTCCGGCTTTGGTTCCAAATTGTGCGGGTTTCGGCTCGAAACATCGTAGGAACGATTTGCAGGACCAGAAGCTGAGGCTCACTCCACCACTGTCAGTTTCCCATCATAATATCGTTAGCGGAACGACTGAGCAGTGTTTCTGAGTCATGAATCTGACGGAAGCGGCTTTCTTCTGAATGGAATGATCTCGAACTGTTGTGATGCTACTCTACGAGATTGTTCACTGTAACACCTTTGCGAACAAAGGTATCAGAACCAGATTGTCTCAAGAACATGAAGCCGCTGAGCATTCATCCCGTTGCACTAGGGCGTGGCCAAGGTGAATTAGAGTGAATATTCAAGCCTTCCCGGATGTTTTTCTTCTGGCCGTATGCATAGCTCTCCACGACCGTTCCCGTCCCCGCGGAGGCCATCTCCGATTGGTCCATTTCAGTTGATGACCTATCACAGAGGAAAAATAATACTTTAAAGGCACCACTTACAATAGACTTCGGCCTTGAGTTCTCCATGGGTAGAAATCGATATAGCCCTTGCATGTTGAATACCTCGAAAGAAAGGTGACAAATGCGCTCTCTACGGCAAAAAAAAACGGCCTAGAAGAGTGTTCCAGTGCTAAGGTTGCGCCCAGTTGGAGTCATGCTAAGGCATAGCGCTGTGATTAGTCCGTGAAAGAAGCCTACCCCTACCTTATGATTGAAAATTCGTGTTGGTCCCGCTCCCTGCAGCTCAGGAATTTGTGTAACCCGCAGGTGGATCGTGAGTTTTACCTTGAGATGCTCTAATCAGTTGCGAAATGCGATAATTCTTTGAATGAATTATCACTATTTTTTCGCTCCGTTCAATACCTACCATTTTTGCATGAAGCCAAGCGGTGCCCCCTCCCCACCTCCTTCCCTCTGCGACAATTACAGCGTCAGCCTGACCCTGGTTGGAGTGGATCTGCCAGCATTTTGTCCGGAAAGTATTTCCGATCGTTTTCAACGACAATTGTACACAATTTACATTTTACAGTGCTGGCGGTCGCAGGTGCAGCTGTGCTGCAGCCGTGTTGGTGTTAATGACACCAACTGGGACCCTATGGGGCACAACCGCAACGTTTTGACACTCTTCTGATCCGATTTGGCCTCTGAGAGGGCATTTCGCCCCCTTTTCTACTTGCGAGGCCTACGATAATTATTTCCCATCGAAAACCCGAAAACAAAAAAATCTTTAACGGTGCCTTTATTACTTAAAGGCATCGTTCACGATGGATTTCGTTTTCGAGTTTTCCATATATAATGAAAGCTATAGTTCCCTATATAACAGCTACGTTGAAAAATTCGCGAAAAATCCACTGAAACCCCCCTTTTAGACCCAAAATATCTCAGTCGACTTTTGAGAAAGGAAGAGTCGATCGTTAATGATAGCTGTTTTGACCGACGATCTCACGATCAAATAAAGTTTATCTTTGTTCCAAGTGATTTGTTGAGAAGGAAAGGTTAATCGATGTGTGTAGAATAGTCGTTCTTCACGTAATCGTTTGGTATATTCCATCAACTTCCCCTCAGTTGTACTGTATCAAATGTTGAAATTTTACTTATATGATGGCTGACAGCAAATTGTGTCAGATGACTGATGGAGGGCCGGCCTCGTTTGACGGAATTTGAGACATTCAACCTCAATTATCTTCACAATAAGGCGTTTTCAACCGAACAAACTCTCCTTACGTTCTTAGGTGGGCCCAGAGAATAATTTGAACCGAAAAGCGGTGAGTGGTTTTCAGCGCGTACGATGCCTTTAACTGGGATTTTCTCACAAAAAAACGTGATTTTGAGTATCGTAAGCAAACAATGAAGAAGTGAACTTAACTTTGCATATAGGGTCCTCCACAAATTCTGGTCGAGCGAATGAACTATACGCGACCACTAGCGATTAGCTTTGCGACGTTCGCGGTTCAACGATGCGCGTATTTCACCCGCTGAGGCAGGGATCGCACCTCCAGCGACGAGCTACGGTGCGCAAGTATCCGTATGGACTGAAAATCGATTTGCCCTATATGCACTGTCACTATAGTTGGTCGCGGAAAGTATGATCCCGGCCTGTGGTCAATGGTATGCTTTGTCGCTGTCATGAGCGACAGGCATGCCATTTAGCACCAATCGTGGTGGGACCAACATGGGAGCAACGGCATTGACCGTCGTAGGATTAGTTGCCCCGCGTGCGTCGCAGTGACGTGTCGCGGAAAGCTGACATACTGCAAATGTGCCTCAGACTGTCGCTGCCACTGTCACTTGCCGCTGTGCAGCGCACTGCGACAGTGACAGGTTCAAAGGACTGGAGTTTTGCGACAGTCGCTCGTTGCCGGAAGTGTGATCCCGGCCTTAAGCCTGATAGAGAACTGCGACCACCGTTCATTCAGTGGGCCAGAATACCATGTGAGCGGTACTATGAGGAAAAAAAACCGATCGAACAATTTTTGCTTCCGCTGCAACTCAGATATCCGGAAAATTCTCATCACATTCTGTTGGAGAAAACATTGTCTCATTAATTCAAGTACGATGATTTCGAATCTCATAGCAGAGACTTCACGCAAGTATTCAAACGACTGAGTGTCGCTGTAAAATATTAATGAGTCGGCGAGGTAAATGCGCGAGGCTAAGATGCTTCATCACATGCGCGTCCCTTCCGAAGCAGTCACAGTGGTAAGTGAACCCGTTTGTTAAGTGTAGTTTAAAGTTTGAAGTCCAGTGTCATGGCCATCGGAATAAACCTGGTGACTTATACTTTGTTGATTATATGTAGAGCTAGAGCGAAACTTGTGCGATACAGTAGCCTAAACTGATCAGCTTTACCAAACTGACACCCTCGGCGGCAATTAGTGTGCTACTCTCCAATGTCTTCAGCTCAAATTTGGCTAATATGTACCTTACTAATGAAGCAAATAGCGTTGATGCCTGGCAATGCGATGCTGCACTACGATGGATGTTTCATGACGTTTCTTACGTGAATTTCATAACACGTTGCACTTATCTACTGCTCGATCCTCCCCCATTCCCTACGAGTAAACCCGGAATTCACATGTACGGAATACATGCGAAGTGTTGGAATTGAACCGTGATGGCTAGTGAATTCAGTGCTATACCACCGCCTATTTCCAGGCGTCTTATACGGAACATGGTACGTTTGATTGGTCTCAATCATAGCCCGAACTCTCCACTTCGGTTTTCTTCAAAGTGAACCGTAACACGAGCAAACAGCAGTCGGAGGGTCAGCATCATGGAAAGATGTAGTGAATTCATCTTTGTAAAGTGCAATCAATGTCCATGAATATCTTTATTTTGAAGAAAAACCGTGAGGAAGAGCCTGAATTTCTTGGCTTTTTGTTGGTGAACGAATCTACCATACCAAAGGAAGATCAATCCCAATCGGCAATCTACCATAGGTTGCTTAGATATTCGATTCGCCTACCAACCTAAATTTGTTTTAAGCGCTTTCTTTACTACCATTAGAGCGAGTCACTGCTTAGGTGACTGCCGTCCGATCAGAAAAGCTTTTCGAAACAAAAAAAAGAAACTAAAAAAATGATCAGCAACTCTTGGTTTCATAGAAGTGAGTGGATGGTAGAGCATATCAAACGAATAATGCTTTCTGATTATTGCAGCTCACGGGTAATTAGAATAACTGATTATTTCGAATATTCGATTACTCGAATATTTCCAGTATTTGATTTTTTCGAGTATTCAAGTATACAAATGATACATTCGGTAAACTTTTGCTAATATTCGAAAATCCGGTTGTTAACAAGATTGACTTTATCAATTTTTTGATATATTCAATTCGGCTGTTCAACCCAAAATTCTAATATGAAAGACTGACTGGTGGATGAAGTATAAGTGGAGCTCCCATTTACAGTGTTATTGCTTGCATTCAACATCGTAAATATATGCATTGTATGAAGCTGGTTGACAGTGGTTGTCTAATAAAAAAATGAAACGGCCTTCGAATTTCCGGAATCACTTAACTAACGTTATCGAACTAGAATTTCACACTTCTGTGTGTAACTACAAGCTATTAGTGAAGTTTGTGAATGTATAGAATTGGACAATGAGGCATTTCTTTTTTTCTTATTTTATTTTTCTTTTTCGTGGATATGCTTTCTGTGCGTGCGTATTCTGGTGTATTTTCGGCTAAACTTGATGGAACATCCACATAATACAGAGTAACAAACCGTACTGTCGTTATCGTAACAAATTTCCGATCCGCACTAGGGGCGACCGCTGTTGCAGCACGCAGCGAGAAAATAATCCTGTTGGGACAAAGGGTAGCGTGCTGAGACCCGTTGGTCCCAGCCCGATTTTAATCGTGCTGCGTTGGTCCCAGCACGATTTTGGTCGTTCTCCGTGCTCCAGCGGCGGCTGTCCGCAACTGCAGATCGGAATTCCGATCCGTTAAGGTAGTACACTACTACTCGTAGGATTTTGTTAAGAAGGCGCGTGGAACGCGTGTTCGCGGTTTTAAAGTTCTTTTGTAACAACTTCCTTCGAAATCAACTTTTTTCACAAATGTGAAAAGTTATTCATGTAGGATTCGGGTGAGGAGAGATATCCAACAATTTCAAGCTCGCTAGGGTTTAGATCCAAACATAAAAATTTATGCGATGATTTCCAGATAACTATGCAGTATGCATAGCTCTGTGTAACCGCATACTATTTGTTTTCTGTATGGCACACCAAAAACTTCACACCGGATTTTTCTCGTTTCAACTAAAACCCGAACAATCATTATATCATTGAATTGCCCTTCTCAAAAGAATCCGAAATGATTTCTCAGATCCGGAAGAATCTCAAAAGAATCCGAAATGATTTCTCAGATCCGGAAGAATTTTTTCCGAAAGGAGTTGTTGAAAGAGGATGCCGAAGACGCGAAAGCGCGTCCCCTCGCGCCATCTGACCAAATCCTTCCCTGATAATGTACTTAGCAGAGACTTAAATTTGCATTTTGGATGTACAGCGTCCGAAATAAGAAAATTATTGATGTTCTTGGGGACACGGCCCACATTAATTAAAGCCATTTCCTCATAGCATGATCATCGAATTCTGAATTCATAGCGCTTGATCCCCATTGAAACACATTCGGCTTCATTGTCCAGCAGTGACAAAGAGCTTGTCACCTATTTCTAAAAACCAACCCAAATTATGTTTGCGAATTTTCGTTCCTGCGTATAATTATTATACATTTGATCCGAATCGTTCAGGGTAACTGCGAAAATTGCTATTTTGTGCTTCACCTTACAAAGAAAGGTTTATTGTTAGATGCCTTTGGACTAGGGAAGTAAGCCGACTTCTGATTAACTAGAAGATCCTGCGACAAAAATTAAAATATATCCGAATTTTCGTGGATTTCCGAATCACTTCAATTAGCCTTTAGTTACTGAACACTATATCAGGTTGATAACGATTTTGTCATTGCGTGACTGTTATAATGAGTTTTGATTGAAAAACAATCTTTTCTCGGAGCATCAGGCGAAGAGAAAGTAAAGAGAAAAACCTGTTTTTCGCAGTTTTCCGGAATGAGTCGTATCCAATGTACGGTCGGCACGGATCGCACTGACACTTTGCGTGCACTGTTCAAGGTTGGCGCAAACTCGGTGCCATATGTGATAACATACTTGAACCGAGTTTGCGCCAACCTTTAATAGGGAATGCAAAGCACTAATGCGATCCGTGCCGTCTGTATAATAATTGTACTTTTTTCCTTGTGGTTTTAGTAGCACATGGCGGCGCACACATTCTTTAAAGGCAGTGTCCACGATGAATTTCGTCCTCGGTTTTTAGCCAGAAATTGAAAGTTCAGGGTCTCATTGGAGCACTGATGTCAAAAGAACGAACGAAAACGAGCCCGGAAGAGCTCCATACGGCTCCAAAGTCCGCTCGCGCTAGCCCTTCCGCTCGCGGTCGAGTTTTCCGACGAACAGTTTGGTCCACTTTTACATTAGCATTGGAGCGCGAGCGCGGCTGAGTTTTAGCATTGGGGCGCGTTTGCGCACGCTGTCTACTTCAGGCCCATGCCCGCGCAACTCATCCACCGTTGAAATATGACTTTGAAGAAGAAGAGCTGATTTTGGATGTTTCGCAGCGTTTTACATGATTCTTTCTTCACTGATGTAACAGCCGGACTCTAGACCTTACTTTTCTGGTGGTAATTCGAAAACGACTTTTATCGTGGACACTGCCTTTAAGTGAGAAACCCGAAAAAAGGCGTGTTTGAGGTAATTAGGTGGGATGCGCGTTTTATGTTAAAGTGTTAAGATGCATAGAGCTACCTCGGGCTCTTTTAGCTGCTTTTTCGGCAATGTTGTTTCAAAGGGTTCCGGAGCCCGGTCAAGCCGGTTTCTTGTTTGACAAAACCAAACGACTGCTGCTCTGATAGACTTTTTTTAACATTCGAATACCCGACTTACTCGAAAATGTAATTTTCGCGGATATTCGAATCACTCGAATATTCGACTATCTGGCTAAATAATTGGTTTTCGAATATTCGTCGACATACTCTGCTGATTGGGTTTGCTGATGTATAGGTTTTTATCCTTTTTCGCTAAATTGTTTCGTCATAAAAGCACCCAAAACCCAGAAAATGCGGGAAACTATAGTTCCTGTTGAAGTGAACATCTAATTTTTGTAAAAATATGTGTCTGTCTCTCACAGTGGCTCAGGGCGATTGTAGTAAGTGGCTGCCTGCTGTCGATCTTTGAAGGCATCTTGCGCGCTGGGAACCACTTTCGATTTTTTCGTGTACAATCAAACCACTTGGGCTAGCTGACATCACCCACGAAACTGTAGGCTCTGAAAATGTGCACCTTAAGAGTTATGGCCGCCTGAAAACTGCTGTGGGGTCGATGATCTAGCACTTTTGGGTTGATAATCTAGAATTTTTTCATTGAACGTTGATGCCACTGTCAGACAACACGGAAAACATTTACAGCACAAACTCCGCATGCAGGGAAACTTCAAAATGACAAAAACCAGGTCTCCAAAGGCAGAAACTCTTTGAGAACGATTTCGGCGCGAAATTCAAATCCATTTCAACAGTGTATTCAAACTGGTTTTTCCTCACAAATGAAGGTTTTTCAAGACCTCTTTCAACATTTTTGTCCTCTAAAGATACTAAGCTATACAAAAACATAAAAAAATAATATATGGTTTTCTGCGTGTACGATCGATGCCTTTAACCATGCAAGGCAAATATTCTTTTAGATGTCGTTTCTATAACATATTGTTTTTCAAGTGAGCAACACTGTTTATTGTCGCAAAGCTTTTGTATAAGAGCGTTATTGCCTCGTTCAGATGATTGAGGTGTAGAAATCTGACTAGAATTGTATATTCCTCCCCATTTTGCTAGCTTTACTATGATGGGGATAGCTTTGGAACAGCAGGCACAAGGACGAGGAAATCTCATTTCTTGTGTTCTCACTTTGAAAGACTGATCCCAAATTGAATCGAGTGCCGTTGCTTTTAGGCGGAGTGTCTGGCACGGCGGGCGGTGCCCGCAACTAACAGTGTTAGCAAAGCCTCGAGGCGCTCTCTCAATTACACACACACACAGCCAAGCCATGACCTCATTTTAGCATCCCAGTTAGGAAATGCGTGTCCTGATAGGCCCAGTGGACGCGCGGCGTGGTTGATTGCGATATTTGACTTACGCGCTTCCTATCGGCCTTGTTAGCGCCGCTTCTCGTTGTTACACTTGTCCCCTCTCTATGCGTATTAGAGGACCATGTTAGATGCTCGCAGGCTCGACATCTCTTCCCCCCACCGCTATCGAATAGTATAGGATTCCTTTTTCCAGCGCTATTCCTTTTTACACGTTATTCTTTCCTTTTTAATTCCCACCTCACGCGGATATATGTAGCATTTCACTTTAAACATGACGTCTTACAGAACAATATACCTTTTCTGACTCAAGCAGGTCGTTGTAGGACCGCCAAAGTTGATGTAGTCAATGGTTAATTTAAAAGTGGCCGCCATAATTGCAAACACTGTTGGCCCTTGCGTATATGTATGTAGTTTTGCTGACAAGGGAAGTTTACAAAGCGTTGGTCGAATCTGCAAAACGAATTGTACTGCCAGTATCTCGTAGGCATCTATAGGAAAGTTGTGCCGTATCCCGTCCCGAGCTGCTGGTTCCATGAAGTTATACGCGTTTTTGAAGCTTCGCGAAAATGTAAGGGTACCCATCAGGCAATTTTTAGTATTTGTTAGAAAAAAACCGGGTTTGGTTGAAAATTTGTATGTGATGGCTGAAAACGAATCTGAGGTCGGTTTGTCGAATTTCAGAAGTCTACTGGACGAAGAGTGCCATGCTATCTAAAGGCGGTGTTCACGATGAATATCGCACTCGAGTTCGATCCAAAAATGGGGTTGTTTGGTCGTGAGGTAACTGATAATTAAGAAAAAGCGAAGGAAAACGTCCAGAACAAGTCAAAATAAAGGTTTCTAAATTCAGGGCGTGGACGAGAATCATGGGCCCTGCTGATTTCGGCAAGCGCGCGCTATTCGCGAAATCTGCGCTAATAGATCATGTTAATCGCGGCAGAGTTGCTTAGCAATTTGTCATCGAAACGTGTGCGGCGCCACTAGCTCGTCCGAATGAGGGGCGGACCGGGATAGGTAAGCGCACTGGGATAAATTTCAAGGCCGTTTTTATCGATTTCTGGCCCGTTTTCGCTGCTTTCTTTCGACTCTATCCCCCCCCCAGCATTTGCCAACTTAGTGTTCCACACTGAAACCTCGAGAACTAGATTTATCGTGAATACTGCCTTTAACACTTAAGAGACCGCGTGTCCACTCTGCGCACCCACGGCTGTTTTGCCCCTCGGACCGCGTGTCCACACTGCGCACCCACGCCATAAAACTTTTGATATTTTTCATATTTCTCTGGCGTAGAGTCTCTCTTAATTACGGATTGGTTCCTTATGATGTAACCTATTTACACTCACAGTGGTCAAGCATTTTCGGTGTTCCTAGTAATTTTACAAGCTTCTCTGGAAATGACACTTTTCGATTTTTCGAGCTTCTTTAGCTGGAAATAAATCGTTCCAAACTTGGCTAAGAAGGGGTATCAATGGTGCTTATCACGAAAATCACGAAACTGATGTTCTACAGTTGATTGTCGAAATAGTAGTGCCACCTATTTGAGATAACTGTAGTAGGTCATCGTTCAAAATTTTGCTGCATTGACCTCGAGGGTTATTCGAGTTGCTGCACAAGGTTCTGGTCTTTACTTTCCAATTTCCAATGAAATTTCCTTCGACAGCGGTATATTAGCCATCGGTCAACTTTGTTTAAATTTTCGCTAAATTTCGCGTCTAGGGTAACTTGGGGGGGGGGAGGGGTGGAAACCTAGAAATAGTTCAGTGCTTAAGATTTTACTGAAATATAACTACGGGGTATGTTTGGAGGCGCTGAACAATGAAGTGGTGTATATTTCACAGTTTTCTAAAGCTTCGCTGGCGTCTGCCGTTCGTTATCCGTTTTTAAACGTTTCAGGTTTTGGTGTGACTTCGCTCACGTGGTCATAGGGGAGGAGGGCTGCTGATCATGAATCTGATTCCCATTTTGAGATTTCTGATGGAATTTCTGTCGGTCGCATCAGACAACTTGGTAGATCATAGTATTTGAGTCCGCCGGAAGTTCTACACGAGGTTTATTAGGGCATCACAAGGGAGAAGTTTGTTCATTTTTCAAATTTTCAATACTCCGGGTCGACCTAGCACGGCTCAATCCTAACCATTAGCTGTAACCTGAAGAAAATTCCATAAGTCGACAAACAAACGCTTATTTCGTTACCAGCCTTGTGCATGTAAAGCTGGAATAACTTCCAAAATAAAAAAGCAGGTCCGCGAAAAAGCGGTGGATCATTGCTTCACCATGGCCTCACTCCAGATCTCTGTGGAGCGACATACTCTCAGGTGGAGTAGAAACGGAATACTGGTTGTCTGAGTAAGAAAGCCTGCTCCGATCAGAATGGTTCCCAGCGGACCGCGTGTCCACACTGCGCACCCACGGAAACGATTAGCCGTGGAGCGCACCGGTCCGCTGTGGAAATTCGCAGTGGAGCAGGCGGTCTCTTAAGTGCTAAGAGGCTTAATCTACCTTAAAGGCAGTGTTCACGATAATCTTCAATTTGAGATTATTCGCTATATTGATTAAGTGACCCCCGGGTAGAACTAAAATGACGTAGAAATTGAGAAAAACGCACCAGAAGCACACGAAATCCTTAAGTATCAACCCGCCTCTCAAAGGCAGTGTTCACGACAAGAATAATTTTTCTCTTTTTCCGCCTATCTTGAAAACGGCCCCACGCTGATTTCAGTGATGTCCCTGCAATCGTACAAGACTTTTTGGGAACGGAGTTATGGTCCCTCAAAGATTGAGCTAAGGAAACATGGTGGACGAGTTGTCCGAGGCTTGTAGCTTCCGCCTTCTGCAGCCGATGTATGCGAGCTGACCTGAGTAGAGAGAGGAGTTGAGAATGAAGGGAAGAAAGGGGCTAATGATTGGAAATCATCGCTCATCTCACGATTTCGAGCATTCATTTGTTCACGTCGGTGGGCGTGGAAAGTGCATCTGGGGTGTGACGAGCTGACGGTGTCCAACTTTGGGCCCGTAGGGGACCGTTCCGAGCTCATTTTTTCATAGTTTTTTCAACGTTAGGGTTGCACTAGGCCCTGCATCTGCCGATCTCCACCAAAAAAAAGGACATAGTTTTTATCGTGGACACTGCCTTTAAGTATCACAGAAAGTGTTTGTTGTGACAATGACATCTTTTGCGGACCCGTCCTTGGAAACTTTTTACTCCCTATTGCTCCGTTTTTTCCTTAGGGCCCTAACTAATCCTGCTTTGCATAAAATATTCTTCTATTTTTGATTGACCCAATTTTCCACCGGTGACAACCATCGGTAACATGTTCATCCAATCGGACAATTAGTCCATGTTAACGAATAATGTTACTGAAATACGACGTTTTAATGCGTTTCTAGCCGTTTCTTCGTAATTTCGGTAGGCCAACGCATTGTTTTATGTGGAAAACTCGGGGACGGAAATCATCGAGAACACTGCCTTTAATATTTCGAAAATGGGCAAATGGACGTCAAATTCATATTCGCCACCCCGAACAACCCCAGCAGAGAAATTCTTGAGCCAAATCTGAGACTTCGACCAAACTAACGTTTATCCACAGTAATCTACCGTGATCTGCCAAAAATCGACAAACAGACCTCAGATGCGTGTTACGTACTCCAAATATGTAATCCTCAGAGAAAGATTTTGAGCCTCGTCAATCCTAGAATTCCGGTAGTCGCCGAAAGTCGCGTTCTGCACTCAAATTTCCCCAGAAGGAAAGTTTTGAACGAATTTAGTCGAAAACTCTGTAAAGTCGACAAATAAACTTAAGATTCGTGATCAGCGCTGCATAGTGTGTTCGAGAAAAATCGAATTACGCTACAGTTTCTTGAGAAATTCTGATTTGATTTTTTTTTCTAGTAAGAAACAACAGCGTTTAAATGGATTTAGGTATAACTTCCCAGTATCAAATGCTCAGCCAAAAGAGAAAGCTAGAATATAATCGACAAGATCTGCTTTAAAGAAAAGACAATCTTCGAATGTTTGTCGATAGAATGTCCAGTCGCGAAGGGGCTTGTATTTTCCGATTTCTTCCAGAAAGGGACTCGATTCTAGAGAGAAAGCTCCAAGTAAAGCCTTCAATACATTACCCTTTTCGAATGTTTTCCTTTCTTTTTTCTCTCTTTCTTTCTTTCTTTTTTGGCGTAGATTAACACCCACGTGATAAAAAAATAATATCGGAAATCATGAATAATAAAAACCGAGCAAGTTTTCAGAACAGCAAACAGTGAAAAAAGGAGAGAAATCTGTAATGAAACGATCAATCGACTTCGTAAAAACCTCTGAATTCACCAAATGGGTTGCCAAACGTCTGAACGTAGTCTGAGACAAGTGCATCATATCCTTATATAACCTTATTTAATTCCTTTTTTTTCTTTTCTTGAAATTTCTCGTAGACCCACTTACGCGCTCTTAATGAAGAAGTTCTGATCTTTCTCAATAAGTAAGTTTTTTGTAGTAGCTTTGCCGTCTTGGCTTTCAATTATAGACCAAGATGAGCACAATGGATACCAACATTATCAGCTCTGATGATCTATGAAATCTTTCACTTGAACTTGGCTGCGTGAAAACTCCACTTGAAGCCGTATGATTAATCTAGATTTAATATAATACCACAAAATGATAAATAACTTCCATATTAAAAAACTGCACGCTCAAAAACCAATTTTGTGCGTGTGTAAAGCAAGGTTTGTGATGCCCCATAGCATACTAAAGTTTCATCAAGTTTCGCTAAGGCCCTAGTTATACATCGGCGATTCGGTGACGCTGGTTTTTGCGAGACGTCTGCGATTGGTCAGATTTTGAAATTGACCAATAGCAGACATGCCGCGAAAGCCAGCGGCGGCAAAACGCTGGTGTATAACTAGGGCCTAAGGGCAAGCCAAGCTATGTATAAGAACATTGTTCGCGGAAATGTCATTGGAATAGACTTTTTGACGGTACTGTGTGTACTTTCCACTTTGCCACCACGCCCCTTGAGATAGTGTCTCGATTGATCACCTTTAGAGGCAGTGTTCACGAGGAAAAAGTTGCACGTTTTTTTTGGCTAAAACGTAAGCTTTGGGTCCCTCTAAGAAGATTAGGAACGGAAGTGCGACGCAAAACGACCGGAAAGTGGGTGAGAATCTCGTGGGCCAGCCAACCCATTGGGCCACTCCGCCCGCGTCCTATAACAGTTGCCCTGAATTCGTGGTTAGATGAGCAATGCTTTCCGATCAAAAGCCCCGTTCTTCCCTTCATTTTCAACGTCTCTCTTTACTCAGGTCAGCTCGCACACATCGGCTGCAAAAAAACGGGAGTTGCAAGCCTCGGACAACTCGTCCAAAATGCTTCCCTAGCTGAATTTTGAGGGGCCATAACTCCGTTTTTAGGGGGTCTTGTACGATTCCAGGAACATTTTGTCATAATTCTCTAATTTTGTTCTTTTTGCAATTTTTTTGTCGAATTTTTTTGTAATTTCGAGCTGCATTCCGGCATAATCAGATTCGATTCCAGCGAACTTTTTTCTCCAAATTCTGATTGGTTCATTCCATAGTTGTGCCCTCCGAATAGTCGAATAGTTTCGATTTATTCGGATTTGCGCTCCCATACCAAAATGTATTTGAACTGTCTTGGTTTCCCAGCATTGCTTTAGGAGGGAAGTTCCCGTAACTGATGGGGATGTGGGCTTCCACTCTTTCATAAAGCTGAAACTATCCGTTTTTTTTTAAATTTTATTCGAATATCGAATAGTTTCGAATGAGTGTCGGTTCAGTACTGTGGAGGGCCAAAATCCTGCTCTCTCATTAATTATTAGAACTATTGTGGTATATTACAGCTACGAACTAAGAACGGTTGGGATACATTCTGGCATTGAAGAGAAAATCGGAGTTATTCGATTATTCGGTGTTCGAATGGCACAACTATAGTTCGTTCAGTTACATTTCGTTGCTTTCAATTTAGAGGCAGCATACCCGCTCAAAAATTATATCGATTTTATTTTATAAATCGAGGGTTTGAAACTGGTCGTATGCGGAATTAACGAAAAAACCAACGAAAAGTGTATGCAAATAGAGGAATAAGGTTTGTTTTTGTTAGCGGGTGAAAGTGGACGAGTTTTACCGCGCGCGTTTGAAGCAGCGAATATTAGCGACAAAACGGTTGAGGTACATAGCTAAGGCAATAGACTCTTACAGCTTGTTCTAGAACGCGTCCCTCTTGGAAGCATCAAAATCAAGTCAAGGCCACCGTATTCGAACGATCAATCTGGACGAGTTTGCATTTGGGGCGGAGTTGACGAAGCTTATGGGCGGGGTTGGCGAAATTTTTCGACTAGCATTGCTCAATTTTAGTAGTTACAACTCATTTTCAACGCTTCTAACCGCGCAAGCTTCGTAAAACGGCGAATCTGAAAGGTAAATGAAAACGAGGGTATGCAGAAAAGAAGCGGAATGGAAATTTCGCATGGCTTTCGAAGGAGCACAGTTGGTATCGCAGGAAACCGCTGCCGCGGCAAGTGTCGCAGCAAAGTGGTTGATGCGAGGCAGCCTTAGACAAGAGTTGATGAATTAGAATTCAAATGTCGATGTATAAAATAATTTAAAAAATCATTTATCGCTTCCAAAAAAGGGAAGTTATGTAAACTAACTGCTTCAGTGTTTTCGCTCAACTGGTAGAGTGGATCCGATCAAATTTGATGCGCCTCACACCTTGTGCAGGACCATGGCATCTCAGTACTCCATTACTAAAAATCTCATATGTAATCTTGAATTCTGTCAATTTTTTTCAGCTTTTTTGCCAAAGAGCTATGTACTTTCTTCCTCCCTAACCAGTTCACCAAATGTGAAGCTACAGATTAGCTGAACAATTATTCTACTCTCCGTTTTCCTACATTTTCTCCCTTTTCTACACTTCACTTTCAGTACTGTTCTCCCTCAGAGTCTATGCATGATCTTTTTTCTTACGCGTTCTCGTTCACTTTTCTCGCAGATATTATTACTCCCGAAAAAGTTCAGGAAAACTCTACTCTTTGAATAATTCCATCAAAATCTGTCCACAATTCATTTTTCTTAAAAGGTTTCGCTTACTTTCTGGAAAGTTTCAATAATGTGACAAAACTCTGTGAAAATAACTGTTCCTTTTTTCCTGACAGGAACATGGATTCGCCGCACAAGAAACTCATTTCGGCTCTCTGAAAACGGTTAGCAGTAAAATGCGGGTCCAGTTTCACCATTGGGGATATTTGACGAACTTGAAAACGAACTTTTGGGATAAACATAAGCATGATTGGACCTGTCGGTTTGCTCGTTTGTGCCTATAGTCAGTCGGTTTGCTGTCGATATACATAAGCTCTGGTACAGCCGTAGTGACCTATTGATTTCGATTATCACCAGCAGCGGAGCGGTAGGCCTCGGTGAAATATAACTAGTGATAAAGAGGTTTCGACGAAAAAGCCACCGCTCCGCGCTGTGATAACCGAAAACATGAGTTCACTTGGAATGAAACAGAGTCTATGTAGCTAGCTATTCGAGTTCCTTCAGGAACTCCCGTTAAACAACGTATTAAGGCAAAGAAATCTAAGTTTGAAGCAATAGCAATGTAGCTACAAATGAGGCGACCATCTTGAGCAGTTCCTTCAATTTTTCAACGGAGCGTATGATTGCCATGTATGTAAATTTTCTGGAGAAGTATTCTGAACCAGCAGTCAGGTTGGGGAGGGATAAAAACAGTCCTGTTGAACTCTCTAGTCATCTCCGTTTGAATCTGTTCTGCCTTATAGTGTACGAATAACTCAAATTTTAAGATGCGTATATTGATTAAAGCTCGAATATATTATTTTCACGCTGCCAGCGCTGAATAGTATTCTAAAACTACGACTCTGAGTTCTTCTGTCTCTAATACATTTTTGTGAGACAGTTTTCGAGTGTATATTTGACTGTATTCATCAAAAAATAGCTGCTACATACACTCAGTGTCGAGCAGAAATATCGGTACACAAACCTCCGAATAGTTGGGTTTGCTGCTCACATTTTCTCCAGAATCGAATGGTAAGGCATGCATCTCTGAGGCTTCAGAGAACATCGAATTCTGCGCGAAATCCTCTTCTAAAGTGTACTTTAAAAATGCTGGTTCATGGGTTACGAGTTTTTGCATAAAATGTAAATTTTTGATCAAGGTATGAAAGTTTGCAATCAATCCTGTTAAAGCTTCATACTCTGGGTTTTCATTTGCTATCGAGTTAATTTTGAAAACAAAAAAAGGCATTCGTTCCAATGATAATTCGTTCTGATCGGTCACGGTCCTCGGCATCAACCTGAATAAAACCATCTCAGTTTTGTTTGCTACATGCCGGCTTACTGGATCAGAGCTCTCAAAACTTTCTTTGAATGGTTAAGTAGAAACCTATTGGGAAAACTTCATGTGCATAACTGGTCATCGCAAGGCGTGTTAGAGGTAAACTCTCACGGAACCGTTTTGAAGCCACCGTTTGAAATGGTAAAACTTCATACTTAGTGACTCCGAAATCGTTTGTCGACATTTGATATTTATGGATACCAGGGGTGTGCGTTAATGAAAAAAAAATTTTTCGTTAACCGTTAATCGTTAATTTTTGAAAAAAATCCGCGTTAATCCGTTAATGCGTTAACACGTTAATTTTGCATTTCGTTAACAATTTTGAAAACATTACCTGACCACCACGAAAATCGATAAATAACCAGACGTCCCAAAAAAAAACATGAAACACGTTCCATACCAAACACCTCAGTCCGTACACTCCAAACTTGGAAATCATCTTCGTGGATTATTAATACTGTCAGCCAGAACAATAAACGAATACTCTTCAAGAATAGTAATACTGACATGCAAAAAAGCATAGATGGATGGAACATTAACGAAATAAAAATTAACGTGATTTCGGGACTTTTTCGTTAACCGTTAATCGTTAATTTTTGAAAAAAAAAACCGCGTTAACCCGTTAATGCGTTAACACGTTAACGTTATTAACGCACAGCCCTGATGGATACCTTGATTTTTTTATTTTTGGGAGAAATCAGGGAACTAACAAATATCGTGTCCAGTTCGAGCTGCCCGTTGGTACCTCGATGCAGGGTACATACGGCGCGAGGTGGATTTTCTCGGACCCCCCTGTGCCTTATGTTCAAGCGTAGGAGAATGGGACAGGGTCTCTCTACACACGGAGGGAGGAGCACGAACGAGATTTCATGCTGACGCGACGCGCGCGGCGGAAATTTTTTATCTGATTACCCCATCACTGGAGCGCGCTTGCCACAATCTCGCGAGATTTCATGACATTTCATGTGTTTATTGATTCTCATATGACTATTTCTTTATGTTTCATAATCCAGAGCCAAACTTGTCATCAGCGGCAACGATCCCATCACTACATCTAAACTGGTGCTCGATCTTTAATACCATATTACATTTTCTATAAATATCAAGCGGTACAACGGCACGAGAACATACAAGAGTTATTGAAATGAGTGTCCAGGATAAGAGGAACAACTCAGGAACATGAAGAAAAGTCATGTGAGAATGAATAAAAACATTAAAGCTCGTGAAATCTCGTGAGCTTATGGTAAGCGCGCTCCAGTGGTGGGGTAATAGGATAAAAAGTTCCGCCGCGCGCGTCGCGTCAGCAATGAATCTCGTCCGTGCTCCTCCCTCCGTGTGTAGAGAGACCCTGTCCCTAGGAGAACTTTTACTATATTTTCAGCCTTTAAGAAAACTTAATTACAACAAGGTTTCATGTTAATTGGACGGTAATATGGAATTCTTCGCAAACAAAGAGAATTTTTAACAGTGTACCTGCACCCGGTCAGAATGGTTCACGTGGTCTCCCGGTGGAGCTCAGGCCCCCTTCCATCCACCCTTGCGCAGCTCAGACCCCCGGAGTGGATAGCCACACTTCTTGCCGAATCCTGCCTCGATGATTTGGCAGAAGAGTGATTGGTTGGTGATCCTTCGTGTGCAGTCTGACGGAAAACGCTCGATGTGTTGCCACAGGGTAATACCCTCTATCTGAAGAAGTAAACACCTCTACGCTCTGTCAGTCTCTCCTTTAATTTTACGAATAATTTTGCTGATTCAATTAGGTTCGTTGACAAACTTCTCTTTTCGTGGCAAACGAACAAGTCCTGACGCATTTTCATATTGACTCACCGATGTCGTGTTGTCTCCTTCAAACACATTTTTTTTCATTGGAAACATTTCAAGGCAGAACATTCTCCACGGCTGTCTATGGAGTCTGTCAATTGACCTTTTTCTCTCCAGATAATTGCTACATCTCTGCGTTAACAGGCAAGAGAAGAGGCTAATTTGCATAAACTCCGCAATATCGTCTTCTCAATTGCTTTCCAATGTTTTATAAATTCTGAGGCTCGGAGATGTTTGCGCTGTTCTCATATATGCAGAGTCACATGAGGCGTCGTGGAAATATTGAATTCACATGAAAGAACTGCAGAGTTTTCAGCACACAAACCTCAAGAAATGCGAGCGACTGAACCACGTATCTCGCTATCCAGTTCATCCGTCAAGCGCCGCACCGCACGACACTAAGTTCTCAAAGACTTACCTCAACAAGGACAGAAAGGTAACTTCAAGAAGGCTATTCGCTCTCGTTAATGACGCCTCTCTGCCATCTCTTCATCAATTTTCAACGTATGAAGCTACTAAGTATACTAATCAACATCCATCATCGTTTCTTGGGTATACGGTAGCGGTTGAGCTAATTGATTCAATCTGTCGTTCGCTTGTCACCTATAACACCGCAATTTCACAGCAGTGTGCCTCGATCCACATACCCAATATCACTGAACCTTACTGCATTGAAAATATCTGGGAAAAACTGCGTCGTGTTTTCAGTTCATATATCTTTCATCCGTTTCTCCGAAAACACAATAACAGCCGTGTATTTTGCCTTTTCGGCTGAAAATAAAACCAAAATAGAAAAGTGTATTTCTTGCCTCGTTCTCATGACTCTGTTCAAAGTGATTTATGTGAGAAACTAGTGATATTATTGAAAACACCATCGAGAGTTTTCTCTTTCTTTTGAAAAGGCGCTTGGCTTGCTCTACCACAAATTTGTGGCCCTGACACATCCGATCAAAAGCCCGAAACGCGGAGGCGGAACTTGGGTAGAAATGGTGTCCAAGAATAATTGTGTAGATTGTTTTGCTGCTGTTGAAAAGCAAGTCATATGCCATTTGAAATGATAGAATTCCTAATGCTGATTCCAGTTATGCTTCTAGTTTCTCGAAATGACTATTATGAGCAGAGTTATGCCAAAGCGGCATAAAATCGCCTTTTTGCGTTCTTCCGCGAAGAAATCGATTGCTAGGAGCGAAGTATTCCATCTCCACGTCGTCCTCAACTCTAACATTTTTCATCTTTTATTTTTGCCTGTGTTCTCTTACTATGGACTGATCCCAGCACAAACTGGAGTTCTGAAAAATGGTCCGTTGACTGGTATGGAGAAGGTAAAAAGAAACAATTTAATGTTCCTTAAATTTCTTCAATGCGCATGGGTAGGTAGACCAAAAACTGCGAAGCGATTTCTTGGATTTTAGAAATTGAACATCTTTATCCCAAGCTTCGTATAATGGGGTTACTTGGGGAGCTGAACACGATCATAGGGTCCATTTTCAGTTTCTCGGAGGATTACCGTAACTTAGAGTAGGAAAAGTATCGTTCGTCCACACTAACCTACCGCAATCCTCCGAAAATTAAAAATGGACCTTATATTCGTGTTAAACGCCCTAAATTACCCCGGGCTAAGTTTGAGCTGAAAGTGTTTGGATTTTTAAAATTTTAAAAAAGTGTTTCTTTACTGCGTTTCATGATTATAGGACAGCCACGGATTCCATTGTAACACGTCTTCCGTTGATCCAGCAGCTTTCTGTCAATACAACCGCAATCAGCATGGAGAATCACCAATATAGCCAACTTTTCAGATAGCAGCAACTTCTCTTCTATTCAAGAACACATTTTAATACGTCTTTTTTAGCTGTTTCTTAATTATAAGACACTCAGGTCATATCCACAAAATAGCAACATATCTATTGCAATAATGGCCTCTGCAACTCTCGTTTGCCTTATACAGATGACTATAAGTATTTTTTGGAAGGTTCTAAAGAACTGTTGGGTTCATTCGGTCGCGGTCCTCTTGTACACCACGTTCCACCAGTTCCGTTGTCTAGAACACGCTACCTCTCACATAGATTCGCAGGTGCAGTATAGATCTTTCCAACACACTCACTCAGTGTTTCCGGAGAACCTGTTTCAGGACTGACCCTCATGAACCCTCGCCTACACCCGCTTGAATTCGGAGGTCTGTCGTAGCCATCATTTCAGAAATGATGGAATGCATTCCATCAGCAGTTTGCTTCATGCAGCACAATCCATTCGAGTGAAAAAGACTGCTAACTCAATTTTTCGGTGTCTTGAGAATGATGAGCCACACTACCTGAAGTTCCTCCCAAAGAAATGTTCCTTCTTTCTCATCTTATGTTCCTGAGAAGCAATCAGGGACTACTGTTTTTTCGAACTTCACACCGTAGTGATCAAGCAGTTCAATTTCTCCGAGCCGGTTGTCATGTTTCGCTGGACCAAACTTGTTCGAGACAGTCTGTGGATCTCTTCAAATCAGAATATCTTCCTCATGACTGTGTAATCGATGCCACTGCTGTACCAATTCATGACCGTGCAAGGAGCTCCACTCAAAATTCTGCGCAGGCTCTGATGCATACTTGGAGTATGATTGCATGCTCTGTGAAGAACTCGCCTCCAGTTTGGACCGATACGTCTCCTTGGATGTCCTGGTTGCTTCATATGTACGTCTATTCCACCGTAGCACGCCGAGTTTCAGCAGGCCATAAGCGCTTGGAATCTGTGGGTGAGGTGAAACCTGCCGAGCTAGGGGCTGCGCCTGAACGAACCGAGCAGTCATAAAGACTTCCAATAAATACTTATAGCCATCTATATGAGACATCAGGCAGTCGCAGAGACCATATTTGCGATATATGTCTATTTGTTTTTTTTTTGTTTATTGATGAACGCCCAACAAGGACCCGCCAACGTAAGGTAATGGAGATTAAACAGTGGTAGAGAAACCGTGACAAACGAAACAAGGGAAAGCAAACATCATGAAAAGTCTGCAGGCTGTACGCTGTTTCACTCCTATTCAGACAAACTAAGTCAGGAGCAGCGAAACCGGTCTAACGCTACCAATACTTGGTGAAAGGTGAAACGAGGTGTGAAAAGTGTAGATATTGGCAGTAATTTTCAGTTCTTGAGGGGTCAGATGGCAATTGTGGGTGCACCCACAACCCAATTACTACGAAGCGCACCACAAAGGTTGTGTGCCGGAGTTTGGGAACATTGGTATGCTGGGCGTCCCATGGAACCAGCGCCAAGGACTGTCAACCCGAGAAACTAATGAAAGTGTAATGAGCACACAAAGCAGGTCTCCGGAGCATTGACAACTCGGCACGCGGGGTGTGCGAGTCAGTATGATGAGCGCAGAGGACGAAAAGAAAGGCGCTGCCAGCCGGCCCGGCACTCTCTCGGCCCGGCCAAAGTGCAAGCTGTCTATCTCTGCGTCTCCGCTATTTACAGCTATGGCTGTACAGTACAGGGATAAGTGCAAACCTAGTTTGAGGGGGGAGCACTCTAAATTCGACTGAAGAACGAAAGCTGGAGCTTTCAGGGATCAGAGCGTTTCCATGGAGTCTCCAGGAAAACACTGGCCGATAGCGATATCATATATCTGGTATTGAAAGAATTCCTCATTTCCTTGGATGAATCTTGGGTGTCCCCTCAACAAGGGTTGTAACCAGGAAGGGATCACTAAAGTAGTCGATATTTTTCTTTGGTCGAATCGGTGAAAAACGTTCTAGGCTTTCTTTAATGAGGTGGTACAGAGGAACTGGTCTACAAATAGGCTACTTACTGTTATAAAATCAATCGATACAAATCGAAAAATCTTGGAGATTTCTCGTGGGTCCCCACGTATTTCCAAAAAAGTGAGCAATTCTATCAGAAAGTTGTTTCAGGAAAAGGTGGTTTTGAGCAGACAGAAGCGTTCAAACAAAAAAGGAGCAACAGTAAATAAAACGGAATGAGCGAGTTTTCAAAAAATTAACAAAATTTCTTGAGAACCAATTCACTTGGCAAAAACTTTCAACTCCCAATAGAAAACCCTTGCTGTATTTCGCAAGGAAGAGCTTCATGCCTCTCGATAAAAGACTCACTTGTTTGGAAAAGTTTAGTTCATGTGATAGCAATTGCAGTTCCTTCTGTACTTTCACCAGTTCACTTTTCTGATCAGCGGAAGGAAACCGTTTATGTGGGTCAGACTTTATGTCTTCTTTTCGATAATAGGTATAAATATTTCCACCGGTACAAGAATAACCGGAGCAAGCTCCTTTCGAAAACCACAAAGCTCTTCTCTGAAGAATAACACGAGTTGATTTCGTGAATTCAAAATTTCAGCTACGGGAATTGGTTCTCAAGAAGCACTGTTAACTTCTTGTTGACTCGCCCACTCCACTTGCCTATTGTTTCTTTTTGTAGGAACGTTTCTCTCAGCATCAAGCCACTTTTGCTTGAGAGTACTCGTTTTTTATAGTTTGCTTTGCTTTTTCTTCTTTATCATATGTTTAATCAGCAGGTTAGTTTTGCATCCAGTAATTTTCTTACACGAACTGCAGTGTCATAAAGATAATGAGCGCTAGAATCCTTTCCGATTTTTAGGGAATAGAAAGGTACTGCAGGAAATGCATTCTCGGCTTGTGATTTCAATTTCAGCATCCCGAAAGACGAAGCGGTCTAGGCAGATGTTAGCCAGATTATGCAGCAAAACCTCGCTCATCTGACAGATGCCAGTCGAGAACACAACAGTAGCGTCTTTTTCTTTGTGTCTCCGTGGCGAGAGCCAGGGTAGGAGGGCTCAGCAAGCGCGAGGGAAAGTGGGCGAGGCAAGCCTGGTTGTCAATGGTACCGCAACCCACAAAGCATGCCATATTGTATTATGCAGCATATTCAAAATTATTGTGTAGTTCTACATCAGGAAATGTGAATTAATGCCATTTTCGCCCGTTGGAACCATAGAGCCGTGAGCAAGAGGTGAAAAAAAACGCTTGTAAAAAGTAAACGAAACATTCTAGACACTTCTACTTGAGAAAAATTAGTAATGCATTTGAGACAAGCTTTAATACTCATTACATTACCTCATGGATATGAGAAGATATGTAACCCGTGGTTATGCAGTGATCATTCCTCTCCATTGTGGTACGTGAAAAGTTCAACTGGACCTTGAATATATCGTATTGAGCATTCTCTGTAAAAGGAAGAACCCATAGCTGACAGACATCGAGCTGCTAAGGAGGGTTTTAAGAAAAACAGGCTTTTCAAACATCATCTATCTTCAGAACATCAAGCACATTTATTTTGTCATTCGAGTCCGAAGACTTTTGGCGTTTTCGCACGGTGCAAATTTCATTGGAAACAGATTAATCCATTTAACACTTGGAAAGAAATTTTAGGTATAAACTATTGTTAGAGAAGGCCCAAACAGTTTGGGATGTTGAAGAGAAAATCTACCCATCTCACTACGACAAGGTCTGAGAAACCTATATTTACTCGCCCTAAACCTTTTTTTTTATGCGGATTGTGCGAAAACAGTATGAAATCATTCACCTTTCTTCTATATTTTATACTTTTCAATCTCCGAGTTTCAAGAAATAAGTGTATCGAATAAGTGCGTGCGGATATGCTGAATTTGGGAACGCGTGGTAAGGGATAATTCTGGTGATCGTCTGCTGTACTTTTTCTATTTCCGAAATGCGCTTATTGATAAAAGTGCTCCAGATGACGGACCCGTGTTCCAAATAAGGCAGCACACAAGTTTCATACAATGTCACTGGGTGGGAGGGCAGGATGATTGGATCGGACGTCTCTGAGTATGAAGAAAAGTGATGAGAATCCTTTTTTCTCAGTATCTTCTAAGTGGGACTTGAATAAGTAAGAGATATTGAACTTGATGCCGAGATCTCTTACGCACGATTCTGATTGCAACGTTATATCGTTAACTCTGTACTCTAACTGCGGTGAGGGGGTGAAGAGTTACGGTTTTAGAGAAGTTCGTTGCTCTTCGCGGATGATATTGTGATGTGCGATTTGATGGAGCAGTTTATCATATATATGTAATTTTCTTCATTCTCTTTCTCTTGCTGGTATATGGTTCAAATTGAGCTAAGAAATTGGAACCTGCCTTTTTGGTTACCGGAGTTGCAATAGCATCCTTCCATATTTCGGAAACTTCACAATAAGCTAAGGATGCGTTAAGAATAAACGCTAGTGGTGTTGGTGCGGTTGTGCTCTTATGTACCGGAGAGTAACGAACTGTGCAAATAACCCACAAAAAGAAGTGCAAAATCGTAAATGGAAACCATTTTTGTCAGTTGCTGTTTTGTTGGTCAATAAATTGGCATAATAGCAAGAGTTTCCTTTAATTATGAAACAGTCTGTGAAAGAGTACAAAGGCGAGCAAAAGTGTTGTAAAAATGATGAGCTGTTGTAGCGATTCGGGAGAATGACTATATCAGATATTCCCTAAACTGATGATTTTGACAGAAAAAGCCCCATCATCAGCGGGAGAAATGTTGAAGGCATCGTACGCGCAAAAAACCGTGTCTACTCTTTCAATGTTTTCGAGCAGGCAAACAAATGTTTTCGAGCAGGCAAACCCTTGAGGTACAGGATAATAGCGAAGAAGCCGTACAGATCCCTCAGCGTTCTAAAAAAACTCGTTAAAGAACCTTCACACCATTTTTTACCGCCCCCCTCCGTCGATTTCGATGTGTTCGCTGCCATATGTACTTGAAGGCAGCATGCACGCTCGTAAACGTGATTGAGATTATTACGGAAATAGAATGGTAGGGCCCAGATTACAACGCCTGCGCATTTTGAAGTGTCAAAAACGACCCACAATGCCGCTACATGAGTTAGAAGTTGGCCCCGCCCTGTATTTTCACGCCCCCTGTATTTGCCATTTTCCTGCGACGCAAGGTTGCTGGGTCATATTCATCGTCGGTACTGTTGGTAGATTGCCTAACAAGTGAACCACACACGTCACTGATGGCGAAGTTGGCCCAGCAACCCTGTGTTGGAGGAAAATGGCAAATACAGGGGGGGTGAAAATACAGGGCGAACTTCTAACTCATGTAGCGGCGTTGTGGGTCATTTTTGACACTTCAAAATGCGTAGGCATTATGTTGTAAGCCACACGGTCCGATCCACATTGTTATCCCAACCACGTTTACGAGCGTGTATGCTGCCTTTAAAGGCAGCGTACACGCTCGTAAACGTGTTTGAGATAACTATGGAAATAGAGTCGTATGGCTCAGAGCACAATGTCTGCGCATTTTGAAGCGTCAAAAACGACCCACTATGCCGCTACACGAGTAAGAAGCTGGCCCCGCCTCTCTATCTGCCCGGCCCCTGTAATTGCTGTTGTCCTCCAAAACAGACGTGCTGGGCCATTTCCACCGTCGCCGACGTTTGTGAGTGGTAGAATCGGTACAATAAGTAAACATTATACATCGACAACGTTGGGAATGGCTCAGCACCCCTGCCTTGGAGGACGCAAATACGGGGGGGGGTAGATAGAGGGGCGGGGCCAACTTCTTACTCGTGTAGTGACATAGTGGGTCGTTTTTGACGCTTCAAAATGCGTAGGCGTTGTTATCTGGGCCATAGGATTCTATTCCCGTAGTTATCTCAAACACGTTCACGAGCGTGTATGCTGCCTTTAAGAAATTCTTTTTCCAAACGTCGGGGGTGGTTTTGCGCTTAGTTAGGTTTGCGGTTAGTTTTTAATGATGGATCGTTCGCGCTTGACATGGCGCTTCTGTTCCCCGTGCTATGTAGATGACTTGTTAGAACTGGTGGCGGATCCTCATTTTTAACCAACCTCTTATATCCCCAAAGTTTACCGGTAAGGTCTACCGGGCTCATTCATGAAACTCAGCCTGAAAAGTGGAAAGTGGTTTTCAGCGCGATCGATGCCTTTAGTACATAATCATTTACAAGCTGTGATGCGCTAACGCGTGAATTGCTGAGAACGATGAAACCTCCGTTTAGAGAAATGCCTATCACATATGGAAAAAACATTCAAATTCTACTCAAAAAGTGGTTCTAGCCATAAATCTTGCTTGAAATTGCTACATTTTTCCGCATAATTCCGTGATACACTGCGTATCAAAAAGATAGAGCACTCCCTGAATTTGCCGTTTTACTGTTTGTTGAGCGGGATAGATCTTTTTCATCGAAACTACTGTGATCAGCATGTGAACTAACTCCCGTATGCCTCTTTTGAGAACGATCGAATGTTTGTGCACTTTTTTAGAATAAATTTTTGTTTTACAGCGCATATAAACAAGATAGAACAGCCCTAGGTTATTTCGAAATTGACGTTCGATAAAATTGTGTGATCGCGAATCCAATGATCGATTGACCCTCGTTGCTCCTTTATCACATCAAATACTCGATTTTGTATTCTATCGACCAAGCTAACCAGCCCTTGCAAGCCGATCTTGCTCCATTTCTCGGTTATGTCCTGTCGGCGCGCAGAGATCGAGCGATATCACAGGCCATTGGCTCAGACCCGACGAACCAAAATATCCCAGAAATTCCTCATTCTGTTTGAATTACGACTGTAGACTAGCCACTGTGGATAAGGTAGTTACTGCCGAGCAAAGAAGCCGACCTCAGACCTGCTCATGTGAACTTTCTCGTTGTCTTGCTAGAAACTGCAACTTTGTCTCCCGAAAACATGGGGAAATGAAGGAAGACGTCACTCTTACCTCCTTTGATACTCACTGGAGATCATTCGACTGTTTGCAAACGCACGCTGTAGACGCCCTTTTCGGGTAAATACTTTGAAGAAAATGAGAGATCAACCTTAGCAGTTCTGACCGCTGAAGTGGACAGCGACTTCGACTATTTGCGTATGGGCGATGGTTTCTGACGAGAACAATTTGAATCCCGATGAGACTGATGGTTGGAAGTGCTCATAAAAGAATTTGAGGATGGGTCCTGTCTAATTTAGCCGTCAGAACTGCTAAGGTTGATCTCTCATTTTCTTCAAAGCATTTACCCGAAAAGGGCGTATACAGCGTGCGTTCGCAAACAGTCGAATGATCTCCAGTGAATATCAAAGGAGGTAGGAGTGACGTCTACCTTCATTCCCCCTTGTTTTCGGGCGACAAAGTTGCAGTTTCTAGCAAGACAACTAGAAAGTTCACATGAGCAGGTCTGAGGTCGGCTTCTTTGCTCGACAATAACAACCTTATCCACAGTGGCTAGTCTACAGTCGTGATTTCAACAGAATGAGGAATTTCTGGGATATTTTAGTTCGTCGGGTCTGAGCCAATGGCCTGTGATACCTCTCGATCTCTGCGCTCCGACAGGACATAACCGAGAAATGGAGCAAGATTGGCCTGAAAGGGCTGGTTAGCTTGGTCGATAGTATACAAAATCGAGTATTTGATGTGATTAACGAGCAACGAGGGTCAATCGATCATTGGATTTGTAATCACACAATTTTATCAAACGTGAATTCCGAAATAATCCAGGGATGTCCTATCTTTTTGATAAAAAGTGCACAAACATTTGGTTTCACTCAAAAGAGGCATACGGGGGATATTTCACATGCTGATCACAGTAGTATTGACGAAAAAGATCTATCCGGCTCAACAAACACGAAACAGGCAAATTCAGGGTGTGTCCTATCTTTTTGATACGCAGTGTAGTGCAGAATGTGGCGCCAAAAATCTGCAAATCTTGTAATTTATGAAGGAGCGTAGACCCAAAATTTCCCTATTAATTTTATTTCTTTTCAGTTTCTGTCCGCCGGGATGTTATTGTATTATCTGGCAGCTATATTCAAAGGCCTTCATCCAAGAGTTGATGATGACTTTGTTGATAAGCTTAATTACCATTATACTTCAGCAATAATTTTCGCGTTCGCGATTATTGTTTCAGCGAAACAATATGTCGGTGAGTTGACTTATTCCATGGCTTAGACTTTTTTGTCGTTTTATGTGGTACACAAGCTCTGGGGCGTTTTTAGTGAGCCTTTGATTTCGATTTTCACGGCAGGGAGCGGTTGCTTTTTTTGTTGGGACATCCTTATCACCAGTCATTATTCACCGAGAGTCATCGCTCCGCTGCTGGTGATACTCGAGATCGAAAGCTCACTGGAATTCCCCCAGAGTTTGCGTATCTCCGGTAAGACACTCATACCTTTTTTGCAGGTTACCCAATTCAATGTTGGGTTCCAGCGCAATTCACGGACGCGTGGGAGCAGTACACGGAAAATTATTGTTGGGTTGAAAATACATACTATTTGCCGTTGACTAGTGCTTTTCCGCTGGAATACGGAGATCGAAGGTGAATATTATGAAAATGGGTCAGCAGTCGGTTGGGTGGGTGCATTGGGAAGTTTGAGTACGTTATTCTCCCTTGAAGGCATCGTTCGCGATGAAATCCGTTTTTGAGTTTTCAATGTATAATGGAAGCTCTAGTATCCTATACAACAGCCACGTTGAGAGAACTGAGGAAAACTTACTAAAAGCTGCTTTCCCGACCCATTTTTCTTCGTTTTCAGACCCCATTCTACCAATCGACGCATGAGAAAGGAACAGTCGATCGCTACTAATCGCTGTGTTGACCCATGATCTCCCGATCAAATCCCGTTCATCCTTCTTTCAGCTGATTTTCAAGGGAGAAAAGGTTGACCGATATGTGCAGAAAAGACATTCATGACATCATCATACGATACATCTCAACCAAAGAAACCAATCCCACCAGCAATCACCACTCCTCGCCGCACTTTGTGCATAAAGCGCGAAAATCGATAATATTGATTATCGATCGATGACGTGTCATGAGCGCGAATTCTGACAAGTTCAGTACATATTTCCGACGACCTGTGTTGATTGACGGCAGACTCACCTACACACCCCGGTCTCCACAGCCGTAGCAGAAAAAAGCTGTTTTCGTGCTCCACGGCTAATTTAGTATGTAAACCCACGATTTTGAGGTACCCTTCAAAGTTACGGTATCAAATTCAAATTGGAATAGGAGCGACCTGCATCCATTTCCAGCCTCCTGTCCAAAAATGAGCTCCCTAGCTCAATTTTTAGTGTACCAACAAGATCGTGTACAGGCCATAAAACGGCCAATGTCTCACCGTCGGCCGCGCGGCGGCCTAAACGTCGCGCGGCGGCCAAAACCCGTCTGCTTCCGACGCGCGTGCGGTCGCGCAGCACGTGGTACGCAGTCGACGGTGAGACATTGGCCGTTTTATGGCCTGTACGCCATCTGAAAAAAAGGAGATTAACAACAAAAACACGCGGTTTTTCACTTTTTACTCGAAAACCAGTGAACCATTCCAAACCATTTTTGGAGGGCATTACCAACTTTTTACGCTCTTTTCAATGCAATTTAGCCCTAATTTCTAAGTTCACTCTGAACTGAGATTTCGAAAATGGGGTTGCGCGCGGGGCCGATTCAAAACCAAATCTGGTGCGCGCGAAGCGCGCACCACAATTTCATCAACTTCCACTCATTTGTACTATATAACTTGCGGATTAATTACTTTCTTTTCTCATTTGGTGAACGGACGTAACAGATGATCGACCCAAAGGCCAACCCCCAAACCCAGAAAGACGTTTTTAACTGGAAAAAAAAACTCCATTCCGGTTCAATTTTAAGTCTGAAAACTTTGTGAGTGGCCTTATCAAGGTCCACTTGAACGATATAACACAAAAACAATTAATGTTGCGTTCTGATGTCTCTATTTCGTACCTCGCTCGTGCCCAGAAACGACTGCAATTTGGACAGAAATCCGTGACCGATCAAAATATTGTGATCAGTTCATCATCGACCGTGCAATGAAAAGTTAAAGGCAGTGATCACGATAGAAAACGTTATCGAAAAAACTACAAAAATCAGCTTAGATCGAAAGCAGCTAAAAACCTATGAAGGTAGCGTGCAAAAAAACGGGCTGGAGTTAGAGTTTCTAGGGCCCAAAGATGCCAGTTCGTGCACACGTGCACAGCGTCGCCCAAAAAGATCGCAGCCTCATGCCGAGCAGTCAAAAATCATCGACATCCAGAGGAAGAAATGAATGCAAATTCACGTAATGAAAATAGTTGACCAATGAAAGCAAGCACTTCAGTCAATGTTTTTGATTAGATGAGTATATACATATTCAAGCAGGTCAGTCCGAAGGTTGAAATTCAATTTCAATCCAGCTGATGTTCTTGATATCAGAGATCATCGATGCCGATGATGTGGAGTGGGCTCGTCCACCATCAAAAGACAATAAAGTTCAGACGGTTTTTTCGCATTTTTTCTTATAGGTTCTACTGCTCTTAACCTAGATAAGGGTTTAGAGAGGAAAAGAAGACAAGCATATTTTATCGCGACCACTGCCTTTAAAGCGTTCCGTTCGGAAGTCAATATTTTGTATGATTCCTTGAGTCAACGACGACTCGCTAGGAGTTTCGACGAACAGGAATGGAGTTTTGAAAAACTCTCTTCCGAGGGTTGGAGCAGGGAAATGAAAGTGTTCTGAACTTTGAAATCATCCGTAGGGCACCTAGATTTTTTGAACGCCAAAGGTGGGGAAAATTAAATCGGACTGAATGACATTTCACCTACCGCAACATACTGTAATCTTCCGAATAACTAAAAACTACTATATATTGTGTGTTCACCGCCCCAACATGCCTAAGAAGTTTGGCAGAATTATTTTTAGATTCCCGGCTCTCGAAGAACCTCACTTTTTTGCCGCTTTTGATCTATCCAGGTGCATTGAAGAATATTTGAGACCTCGGAGTTCTTCCTTCTCATCCCCTTCTCAACCTCCAGAAGGTTGATTTCAGAAATTCATGTTGTGCTGCAGACATTTCCTTGTCGGGGCGCTCATCGTTTGCTAACTCATTAGCGGATAGTATTACTTACGCATATGTAGAAAAAAATGTTTTCTCTTCTGGCCGTTACAGATATGGTGAAAAGCTGAGAACCTTTTTAAAGGCAGTGTTCACGATAAGTGCCGTTTTTCTGTTTCTCCGCCTATCTTGAAAACTGTCCCATGATGATTTCAATGATGTCCCTGAAATCGTACAAGACCCCCTGGAAACGGAGTTATGGCTCCTCGGGATTCAGCTAGGAAGCATTGTGGACGGGTTGTCCGAGGCTTGTAACTGCCGTTTTCTGCAGCCGATGTGTGCGAGCTGACCTGAGTAAAGAGAGACGTTGAGAATGAAGGGAAGAACGGGGCCTTTGATCGGAAACCATCACTCTTCTCACCAAGAATTCAGGGAAACTGTTATAGGACGTGGGCGGAGTGGCCCAATGGGTTGGCTGGCCCACGAGATTTTCACCCACTTACCGGCCGTTTTTCGTCGCACTTCCGTTCTCAATCTTCTTAGAGGGACCCAAAGCTTACGTTTTAGCCAAAAAAAACGTGCAACTTTTTCTTCGTGAACACTGCCTTTAAATGTCAGCGTCTTTTGTCTTTTCCTCCGTCCCTGGATAGCTTCTTTTGTGATTCCGCTTGATAATATTTTTTTTGCCAAAATGCGCACACATTATCTACCCAGCTTATTGTGCTATAGTCAACATAGAGTTGTTCACCTTCTACAACTGTCCCTTTTACATATGAGTGATACGCACTTATTCTCCTGGGACATCCACATTTACTGTTGGGTTTTTTTGTTGGCATGTGTAGTGGCAGAGGCATCGTCAAAAGCCTCCTGGGCTCTGGGGCATTTCGGAATGCTCATCGTTTAGTAAAGGCATCGTACGCGCAAAAAACCGTATATCATTTTTTCATGTTTTTCTGCAGGCGATTCTCTGACATACAGAATAAAAGTGGAAAGGCTCCACAAAGCCATCAACTTTCGCAAAAAAAAAACTCGTTTTGAAATATTTCGAATTATTCGGTTTCCACCCCTCAGTCGATTTCGGTGTGTCCGATGCAATACGTCGGAAGTTTTTTCACAAACGTCGGATGTGTTTTTGGCTTCAAACTTATTATGTGGGTAAATTTCTTTTGCTTTTCGTTCACTGGAACCTATTCTAAAACAAGAAGTATCCATTGGGCAAGTTTGGATGTTAGAATTTCCCGAATTAAAAATTTCAATGCTGAATCATCTGGGCTTGTGATGGCGCTTCTGTCCCTTGTGCTAGATGGTTGGTGAAAACTGGTGGCGGATCGTCATTTTGAACCACTCCAACTTCAGAACCATATGTTTTTGTCAAAACTTCACCGACGTGGTCCTACGGGCTCATTCATGAAATTTAGCCCGAAAAATGGAAATTGGTTTTCAATGCGAACGATGCCTTTAACTCATGGACAGATACGTACATATGTGTGGATATGCAAAAAAGAACGTGTTTCTCCTGTCGTTACAGATTATCTGAAAGGCTGAGAAACTTTTCGAATACGATTACATTCATAAGCTCTCGATTTCAATTATCTCGAGCAGCGATCGGCTTCTTTTTCGTCTAAAAACCTCCAGTAACAGGTATACGAATTTCCCGTGGTTCACCGCTCCACTCCTAGTTCTGTGTTATCCATTCTCTTTTTTCCAAAATTCAGTCAACAGTTAAGAAGGTGTGGGCTCAGCAGGTAACGGACACTTTTTGCATTTTTCGAGCATTTCGCGCTAACTAAGGAGTTCTTGTTTGAGTTACTGCGCTTGCCTACATGTCTCGCAGGCACTTGATTAGTTCACTACATAGGGAAGGTTTATTTTCTAGGGTACCAAACCGCTCGCAATGAAATATGTCTGAATTGCATAGGTATATCCGCCCTGGTGACAGAAGGAGTCAACTCAGATGGGCGTAAAGGTAGCGGCACCTACCCATTAGGCAATTTTTAGGGTATTTACTAGAGAAAATACAGCTTCGGCTTGGGTTCGAAACTTTTTTTGTGGTGGTAACTCGGTTTTCTGAATACGTATCTGGAATAATTTTTCTTACTGTCCCGAGGGTAACTGTAGATTACGGCAGATATATGCTGTTTTCATACAGTCGGCATGGATACTAGTGATACTTTGCGTTTCCTGTTGAAGGTTGGCGCGAACTCAGTGTCATATACTATAACATAGGTGCACCGAGTTTGCGCCAACCTTCAACGGGGAAAGCAAAATCTCACTAGGGTTCATGCTGACATTAGCTGATGCAAACTGTCGTTGTATGATTATTCCGAATATCGTTAATTGAACCTCAAATTCAAGTTCAGCTCCCCAAGTAACCTCGATAGAGAAGATATCAGCAGACAAGGCGAACCCTGGTAAAAAATAATGAATTGGGGTGGGAGGGGTCCGTACCAAGAGGCACCCAAAAAGGGTTTGCCGGAAGTACCAGTGGGCACGTTTTATGGTGGGGAGCAGGGGTGTGCGTAATTACGGTTTACGATTTACGATTTTACGATTTAAGGTGTTTTTTGGTCTCGTAATTACGGTTTACGATTTACGACATTTTGGACCGTAAATCGTAATTTTTCGTAAATAAAAATACATCCAATGGAAGTAAATTGCAAGATATCTCCAATTGACCTGCTCTAATCCCACTTTGCGTATACTAATATTTTTGGTCAGATGGAATCAACCCAGGCGTAACTGCAGCACGATCCCGTTATCCTTCTTTGATGTGATTCTATCATTGTAACCCCGGACACACGGGCGGAGTTGGAGGCGCTGAATAACGGATCCGATTAGCGTCAAAACATCGAGCGAAACAGTCTAATCGATCTAAAATTTGCTTCAAATAGTGCTCCTTGCCCGCCGTTTTAGTAGATTACGCCTACTCAGAGTCCACAAGAATCAACAAGAGGAGCGTTCATTTTTCACCCCAAACGTTTGAAGCTCAATATCGTTTGCTCCAGTCAATTTCCATTCGTCCGCAGCAAACGGACCCTCAGAAAAGGCGTGAGCGCTAGTGTAAACGCTCATCTTCGCCATTTTTTCTAAAACCGTTATTTGTCACAAATGCGAGCTTTTGGTGGGGCGACTTCGCTATATTCCTTAAAGGCACAGTCCAAGCTCAGGGGTAATTTTTGATATTATGCTCCTGTCGTCGTGAATAGCAACTCTGCCAAGCGCGAAATCTCAATTCGCTCAAATAAGCGAGAAAAGGCAAGGAAAAAGTCGACTCCGCCCCCACGGAAGAAAAAATGGGTAACGCCCACCGACGAGCTTCTGGTGTCGATAGGGAAGAGAAGCGCGACCGGTTTTGAACAAAATCTATGTTCTTCCATTTGTTTTCGGTGTGGCTTCATTTTGTGATCTGCTTCAAAACGATGGCTGCGAATAACCAGAAAAAACAGGCCCGAGACAACTCGTCCGCGAACTTCTCGCCGCTCAATTTCAGAATTTTTGAGGGGCCATAACTCCGTTCGTAGTGGTTTCTGAGCGATTCTGGAGACACCATTCTGATCAGCGTGAAATGTTCTCCAAGATAGGCAGAGAAACGAAAAATCGATTTTGTGCATGGACTGTGGCTTTAAAGGCACTGTTCGCAATAAAAATCGCTTTTCTGTTTTTTGCCTGTCTTGAAACCGGTCCCATTCTGATTCCAATGATGCTTCTGGAATCGTACAAGACCTTCTGGAAATGGAGTTGTGGTCCCTCAAAAATTGAGCTAGGGAAAATGGTGGACGAGTTGTCCAAGGCTTGTAACTTCCGTTTTTGCAGCCAATGTGTGCGAGCTGACTTGAGTAAGGAGAGAAGTTGATAATGAAGGGAAGGACGGGGCTTTTGATCGGTAACCATCGCTCAATTCACGATTTCGAGTGTTCCTTTGTTCACGTCGAGGGGTGGAAAGGGGCGGAACTTGCCCACAGCGGCGGGGTTTTCCCACTTTTATAAGTCGTTTTGCGGCTCCTGGGTAGCTTCGCGGCGTTTTGTCCGGAAACCATAAGCCGGGGGTTCGCGGCGCTCTATCCAGAAACTTTGTGGCTTTTCTGAACAAATTAAATCTCTTACGATCAGGAAAACCCCGGCCAAAGCGCCGCTTCGCGGGGGAACCATAAGCCGGGGGGTTCGCGCCGCTTCGCGGCGCTCTATCCAGAAACTTTGTGGCTTTTCTGAACAAATTAAATCTCTCACGATCAGGAAAACCCCGGCCAAAGCGCCGCTTCGCGGGGGAACCATAAGCCGGGGGTTCGCGCGGCTTCGCGGCGCTCTATCCAGAAACTTTGTGGCTTTTCCGAACAAATTAAATCTCTTACGATCAGGAAAACCCCGGCCAAAGCGCCGCTTCGCGGGGGAACCATAAGCCGGGGGGTTCGCGCCGCTTCGCGGCGCTCTATCCAGAAACTTTGTGGCTTTTCTGAACAAATTAAATCTCTCACGATCAGGAAAACCCCGGCCAAAGCGCCGCTTCGCGGCGCTTTGTCCGGAAACCATAAGCCGGAGGGGGGGTTCGCGCCGCTTCGCCGCGCTCTATCCGGAAACTTTGTGGCTTTTCTGAACAAATTAAATCTCTCACGATCAGGAAAACCCCGGCCAAAGCGCCGCTTCGCGGGGGAACCATAAGCCGGGGGGTTCGCGCCGCTTCGCGGCGCTCTATCCGAAAACTTTGTGGCTTTTCTGAACAAATTAAATCTCTCACGATCAGGAAAACTCCGGTCAAAGCGCCGCTTTGCGGCGTTTTGTCCGGAAACCATAAGCCGGGGGTTCGCGGCGCTCTATCCGGAAACTTTGTGGCTTTTCTGAACAAATTAAATCTCTTACGATCAGGAAAACCCCGGCCAAAGCGCCGCTTCGCGGGGGAACCATAAGCCGGGGGGTTCGCGCCGCTTCGCGGCGCTCTATCCAGAAACTTTGTGGCTTTTCTGAACAAATTAAATCTCTTACGATCAGGAAAACCCCGGCCAAAGCGCCGCTTCGCGGGGGAACCATAAGCCGGGGGGTTCGCGCCGCTTCGCGGCGCTCTATTCAGAAACTTTGTGGCTTTTCTGAACAAATTAAATCTCTTACGATCAGGAAAACCCCGGCCAAAGCGCCGCTTCGCGGGGGAACCATAAGCCGGGGGGGTTCGCGCCGCTTCGCGGCGCTCTATCCAGAAACTTTGTGGCTTTTCTGAACAAATTAAATCTCTCACGATCAGGAAAACCACGGCCAAAGCGCCGCTTCGCGGCGCTTTGTCCGGGAACCATAAGCCGGGAGTTCGCGCCGCTTCGCGGCGCTCTATCCGGAAACTTTGTGGCTTTTCTGAACAAATTAAATCTCTTACGATCAGGAAAACCCCGGCCAAAGCGCCGCTTCGCGGGGGAACCATAAGCCGGGGGGTTCGCGCCGCTTCGCGGCGCTCTATCCAAAAACTTTGTGGCTTTTCTGAACAAATTAAATCTCTCCCGATCAGGAAAACTCCGGTCAAAGCGCCGCTTCGCGGCGTTTTGTCCGGAAACCATAAGGCGGGGTTCGCGGCGCTCTGTCAGAAACTTTGTGGCTTTTTCTGAACAAATTAAATCTCTTACGATCAGGAAAACCCCGGCCAAAGCGCCGCTTCGCGGGGAACCATAAGCCGGGGGGTTCGCGCCGCTTCGCGGCGCTCTATCCAGAAACTTTGTGGCTTTTCTGAACAAATTAAATCTCTTACGATCAGGAAAACCCCGGCCAAAGCGCCGCTTCGCGGGGGAACCATAAGCCGGGGGGTTCGCGCCGCTTCGCGGCGCTCTATCCAGAAACTTTGTGGCTTTTCTGAACAAATTAAATCTCTTACGATCAGGAAAACCCCGGCCAAAGCGCCGCTTCGCGGGGGAACCATAAGCCGGGGGGTTCGCGCCGCTTCGCGGCGCTCTATCCAGAAACTTTGTGGCTTTTCTGAACAAATTAAATCTCTCACGATCAGGAAAACCCCGGCCAAAGCGCCGCTTCGCGGCGCTTTGTCCGGGAACCATAAGCCGGGGGGTTCGCGCCGCTTCGCGGCGCTCTATCCGGAAACTTTGTGGCTTTTCTGAACAAATTAAATCTCTCACGATCAGGAAAACCCCGGCCAAAGCGCCGCTTCGCGGGGGAACCATAAGCCGGGGGGTTGGTGGCGCTTCGCGGCGCTCTATCCGAAAACTTTGTGGCTTTTCTGAACAAATTAAATCTCTCACGATCAGGAAAACTCCGGTCAAAGCGCCGCTTCGCGGCGCTTTGTCCGGAAACCATAAGCCGGGGGGTTCGCGCCGCTTCGCGGCGCTCTATCCGAAAACTTTGTGGCTTTTCTGAACAAATTAAATCTCTCACGATCAGGAAAACCCCGGCCAAAGCTCCGCTTCGCGGCGCTTTGTCCGGAAACCATAAGAAAAGCCACAAAGTTTCCGGATAGAGCGCCGCGAAGCGGCGCGAACCCCCGCGGCTTATGGTTCCCCCGCGAAGCGGCGCTTTGGCCGGTGATTTCCTGATCGTGAGAGATTTAATTTGTTCAGAAAAGCCACAAAGTTTCAGATAAAGCGCCGCGAAGCGGCGCGACCAGCTTATGGTTTCCGGACAAAGCGCCGCGAAGCGGCGCTTTGGCCAGGGTTTTCCTGATCGTGAGAGATTTAATTTGTTCGGAAAAGCCACAAAGTTTTCGGATAAAGCGCCACACAGCGGCGCTTTGGCCGGTTTTCCTGATCGTGAGAGATTTAATTTGTTCAGAAAGCCACAACGTTTCAGATAGATAGAGCGCCGCGAAGCGCGAACCCCGGCTTATGGTTTCCGGACAAAGCGCCGCGAAGCGGCGCTTTGGCCGGGTTTTCCTGATCGTGAGAGATTTAATTTGTTCAGAAAAGCCACAACGTTTCCGGATAGAGCGCCGCGAAGCGGCGCGAACCCCCGGCTTATGGTTTCCGGACAAAGCGCCGCGAAGCGGCGCTTTGGCCGAGGTTTTCCTGATCGTGAGAGATTTAATTTGTTCAGAAAAGCCACAAAGTTTCCGGATAGAGCGCCGCGAAGCGGCGAGAACCTCCCGGCTTATGGTTTCCGGACAAAGCGCCGCGAAGCGCGCTTTGGCCGGGTTTTCCTGATCGTGAGATTTAATTTGTTCAGAAAAGCCACAATTTCGGATAAACGCCGCGAAGCGGCGCGAACCCGGCTTATGGTTTCCGGACAAAGCGCCGCGAAGCGGCGCTTTGGCCGGGTTTTTCCTGATCGTGAGAGATTTAATTTGTTCAGAAAAGCCACAAAGTTTCCGGATAGAGCGCCGCGAAGCGCAACCCCCAGCTTATGGTTTCCGGACAAAGCGCCGCGAAGCGGCAGCAGCCAGGGTTTTTCTGATCGTGAGAGATTTAATTTGTTCAGAAAAGCCACAAAGTTTCCGGATAAACGCCGCGAAGCGGCGCGAACTCAACTTATGGTTTCCGGACAAAGCGCCGCGAAGCGGCGCTTTGCCAGGGTTTTCTGATCGTGAGAGATTTAATTTGTTCAGAAAAGGCCTACAACGTTTCCGGATAGAGCGCCGCGAAGCGGCCAACTATGGTTTCCGGACAAAGCGCCGCGAAGCGGCGCTTTAGCCGGGTTTTCCTGATCGTGAGAGATTTAATTTGTTCAGAAAGCCACAAAGTTTTCGGATAGAGCGCCGCGAAGCGCAGCTTTGGCCGGGGGTTTTCCTGATCGTGAGGAGATTTAATTTGTTCAGAAAGCCACAAAGTTTTCGGATAGAGCGCGGCGCGAAGCAAGGGGTTTTCCTGATCGTGAGGAGATTTAATTTGTTCAGAAAAGCCACAGAGTTTCGGATAGAGCGCCGCGAGCGGCACAACCCCGGCTATGGTTTCCGGACAAAGCGCCGCGAGCGCTGCCAGGAGTTTTCCTGATCGTGAGAGATTTAATTTGTTCAGAAAAGCCACAAAGTTTTTCGGATAAAGCGCCGCGAACAACCTGGCCGAGGTTTTCCTGATCGTGAGAGATTTAATTTGTTCAGAAAGCCACAAAGTTTTCGGATAGAGCGCCGCGAAGCGGCGCTGGCCGGTTTTCCTGATCGTGAGAGATTTAATTTGTTCAGAAAAGCCACAAAGTTTCCGGATAAAGCGCCGCGAAGCGCGCGAACCCCGGCTTATGGTTTCCGGACAAAGCGCCGCGAAGCGCACTTTGGCAGGGTTTTCCTGATCGTGAGAGATTTATTTTGTTCAGAAAAGCCACAAAGTTTCCGGATAGAGCGCCGCGAAGGGGCGCGAACCGGCTTATGGTTTCGGACAAAGCGCCGCGAAGCGGCGCTTTGGCAGCCGGATTTTCCTGATCGTGAGAGATTTAATTTGTTCAGAAAAGCCACAAAGTTTCCGGATAGAGCGCCGCGAAGCGGCTGAACCAACTTATGGTTTCCGGACAAAGCGCCGCGAAGCGGCGCTTTGCCAGATTTTCTGATCGTGAGAGATTTAATTTGTTCAGAAAAGCCACAAAGTTTCCGGATAGAGCGCCGCGAAGCGCGAACCAACTTATGGTTTCCGGACAAAGCGCCGCGAAGCGGCGCTTGCCAGGTTTTCCTGATCGTGAGAGATTTAATTTGCTCAGAAAAGCCTACAACGTTTCCGGATAGAGCGCCGCGAAGCGCGCGAACTCCAACTTATGGTTTCCGGACAAAGCGCCGCGAAGCGCTTTGCCGAGGTTTTCTGATCGTGAGAGATTTAATTTGTTCAGAAAAGCCACAAAGTTTCCGGATAGAGCGCCGCGAAGCGCGCGAACCCAACTTATGGTTTCCGGACAAAGCGCCGCGAAGCGCGCTTTGCCGGGTTTTCCTGATCGTGAGAGATTTAATTTGTTCAGAAAAGCCTACAAAGTTTTCGATGCCGCGAAGCGGCGCGAACTCCCGGCCTATGGTTTCCGACAAAGCGCCGCGAAGCGCTTACCAGGGTTTTTCTGATCGTGAGAGATTTAATTTGTTCAGAAAAGCCACAAAGTTTCCGGATAGAGCGCCGCGAAGCGGCGCGAACCCCCGGCTTATGGTTTCCGGACAAGGCGCCGCGAAGCGGCGCTTTGGCCGGGGTCTTCCTGATCGTGAGAGATTCAATTTGTTCAGAAAAGCCTACAACGTTTCCGGATAGAGCGCCGCGAAGCAGCGCGAACCCCCGGCTTATGGTTTCCGGACAAAGCGCCGCGAAGCGGCGCTTTGGCCGGGGTTTTCCTGATCGTGAGAGATTTAATTGGTTCAGAAAAGCCACAAAGTTTCCGGATAGAGCGCCGCGAAGCAGCGCGAACCCCCGGCTTATGGTTTTCGGACAAAGCGCCGCGAAGCGGCGCTTTGGCCGGGGTTTTCCTGATCGTGAGAGATTTAATTTGTTAAGAAAAGCCTACAACGTTTCCGGATAGAGCGCCGCGAAGCGCCCCAAACTCCCGGCCTATGGTTTCCGGACAAAGCGCCGCGAAGCGACGCTTTTGCCGGGGTTTTCCTGATCGTGAGAGATTCAATTTGTTCAGAAAAGCCACAAAGTTTCCGGATAGAGCGCCGCGAAGTGGCGCGAACCCGCAGCTTATGGTTCCCCCCGCGAAGCGCACAACCGGTGATTTCCTGATCGTGAGAGATTTAATTTGTTCAGAAAAGCCACAAAGTTTCCGGATAGAGCGCCGCGAAGCGCCTGAACCCCGGCTTATGGTTTCCGGATAGAGCGCCGCGAAACGGCGCTTTGACCGGGGTTTTCCTGATCGTTAGAGATTTAATTTGTTCAGAAAAGCCACAAAGTTTCCGGATAGAGCGCCGCGAAACGGCGCTTTGACCGGGGTTTTCCTGATCGTTAGAGATTTAATTTGTTCAGAAAAGCCACAAAGTTTCCGGATAGAGCGCCGCGAAGCGGCGCAAATTCCCCGGCTTATGGTTTCCGGACAAAGCGCCGCGAAGCGGCGCTTTGGCCGGGGTTTTCCTGATCGTGAGAGATTTAATTTGTTCAGAAAAGCCTACAACGTTTCCGGATAGAGCGCCGCGAAGGAGAAGGTTGAGCGCTATCCGAAAACTTTGTGAGCGCTATCCGAAAACTTTGCGGCTTTTCTGAACAAATTAAATCTCTCACGATCAGGAAAACCCTGGCCAAAGCGCCGCTTCGCGGCGCTTTGTCCGGAAACCATAAGCCGGGGGTTCGCGCCGCTTCGCGGCGCTTTATCCGGAAACTTTGTGGCTTTTCTGAACAAATTAAATCTCTCACGATCAGGAAAACCCCGGCCAAAGCGCCGCTTTGCGGCGCTTCGTCCGGAAACCATAAGCCGGGAGTTCGCGCCGCTTCGCGGCGCTCTATCCGGAAACGTTGTGGCTTTTCTGAACAAATTAAATCTCTCACGATCAGAAAACCCGGGCAAGCGCCGCTTCGCGGCGCTTTGTCCGGAAACCATAAGTTGAGGTTCGCGCCGCTTCGCGGCGCTCTCTATCCGGAAACTTTGTGGCTTTCTGAACAAATTAAATCTCTCACGATCAGAAAACCCGGCAAAGCGCCGCTTCGCGGCGCTCTGTCCGGAAACCATAAGCCGGGGGGTTCGCGCCGCTTCGCGGCGCTCTACGCGGAAACGTTGTGGCTTTTCTGAACAAATTAAATCTCTCACGATCAGGAAAACCCCGGCCAAAGCGCCGCTGTGTGGCGCTCTATCCGAAAACTTTGTGGCTTTTCCGAACAAATTAAATCTCTCACGATCAGGAAAACTCGGCAAAGCGCGCTTCGCGGCGCTTTGTCCGGAAACCATAAGTTGGGGTTCAGGCCGCTTCGCGGCGCTCTATCCGGAAACTTTGTGGCTTTTCTGAACAAATTAAATCTCTCACGATCAGGAAAAACCTGGGCAAAGCGCCGCATCGCGGCGCTTTGTCCGGAAACCATAAGCCGGGGGTTCGCGCCGCTTCGCGGCGCTCTATCCGGAAACTTTGTGGCTTTTCTGAACAAATTAAATCTCTCACGATCAGGAAATCACCGGCCAAAGCGCCGCTTCGCGGGGGAACCATAAGCCGCGGGGGTTCGCGCCGCTTCGCGGCGCTCTATCCGGAAACTTTGTGGCTTTTCTGAACAAATTGAATCTCTCACGATCAGGAAAACCAGGCAAGCGCCGCTTCGCGGCGCTTTGTCCGGAAACCATAAGTTGGAGTTCAGGCGCTTCGCGGCGCTCTATCCGGAAACGTTGTAGGCTTTTCTGAACAAATTAAATCTCTCACGATCAGGAAAACCCGGCCAAAGCGCCGCTTCGCGGCGCTTTGTCCGGAAACCATAAGCCGGGGTTCGCGCCGCTTCGCGGCGCTTTATCCGGAAACGTTGTGGCTTTTCTGAACAAATTAAATCTCTCACGATCAGAAAATCTGGCTGCAAAGCGGCGCTTCGCGGCGCTTTGTCCGGAAACCATAAGCCGGGAGTTTGGGCCGCTTCGCGGCGCTCTATCCCGAAACGTTGTAGGCTTTTCTGAACAAATTAAATCTCTCACGATCAGGAAAACCCCGGGCAAAGCGCCGCTTCGCGGCGCTTTGTCCTGAAACCATAAGCCGGGGGTTCGCGCTGCTTCGCGGCGCTCTATCCGGAAACTTTGTGGCTTTTCTGAACAAATTAAATCTCTCACGATCAGGAAAACCCGGCAAAGTAGCGCCGCTTCGCGGCGCTTTGTCCGGAAACCATAAACCGGGGTTCGCGCCGCTTCGCGGCGCTCTATCCGGAAACGTTGTGGCTTTTCTGAACAAATTAAATCTCTCACGATCAGGAAAACCCCGCCAAAGCGCCGCTTCGTGGCGCTCTATCCCGAAAACTTTGTGGCTTTTCCGAACAAATTAAATCTCTCACGATCAGGAAAACCCGGCGCGCCGCTTCGCGGCGCTTTGTCCGGAAACCATAAACCGGGGTTCGCGCCGCTTCGCGGCGCTCTATCCGGAAACTTTGTGGCTTTTCTGAACAAATTAAATCTCTCACGATCAGGGAAAATCCGCAAAGCGCCGCATCGCGGCGCTTTGTCCGGAAACCATAAGCCGGGGGTTAGCGCCGCTTCGCGGCGCTCTATCCGGAAACTTTGTGGCTTTTCTGAACAAATTAAATCTCTCACGATCAGGAAATCACCGGCCAAAGCGCCGCTTCGCGGGGGAACCATAAGCCGCGGGGGTTCGCGCCGCTTCGCGGCGCTCTATCCGGAAACTTTGTGGCTTTTCTGAACAAATTGAATCTCTCACGATCAGGAAAACCCCGGCCAAAGCGCCGCTTCGCGGCGCTTTGTCCGGAAACCATAAGCCGGGAGTTCGCGCCGCTTCGCGGCGCTCTATCCGGAAACGTTGTAGGCTTTTCTGAACAAATTAAATCTCTCACGATCAGGAAAACCCCGGCCAAAGCGCCGCTTCGCGGCGCTTTGTCCGGAAACCATAAGCCGGGGGTTCGCGCCGCTTCGCGGCGCTTTATCCGGAAACGTTGTGGCTTTTCTGAACAAATTAAATCTCTCACGATCAGGAAAACCCCGGCCAAAGCGCCGCTTCGCGGCGCTTTGTCCGGAAACCATAAGCCGGGAGTTCGCGCCGCTTCGCGGCGCTCTATCCGGAAACGTTGTAGGCTTTTCTGAACAAATTAAATCTCTCACGATCAGGAAAACCCTGGCGTGCGCCGCTTCGCGGCGCTTTGTCCGGAAACCATAAGTTGGGAGGTTCAAGCCGCTTCGCGGCGCTCTATCCGGAAACTTTGTGGCTTTTCTGAACAAATTAAATCTCTCACGATCAGGAAAACCAAGGCCAAAGGGCAGCTTCGCGGCGCCTTGTCCAAACCATAAGTTGGTTCGCGCCGCTTCGCGGCGCTCTATCCGGAAACGTTGTGGCTTTTCTGAACAAATTAAATCTCTCACGATCAGGAAAACCCCGGCCAAAGCGCCGCTTCGCGGCGCTCTATCCGAAAACTTTGTGGCTTTTCTGAACAAATTAAATCTCTCACGATCAGGAAAACCCCGGCCAAAGCGCCGCTTCGCGGCGCTTTGTCCGGAAACCATAAGCCGGGGGTTCGCGCCGCTTCGCGGCGCTCTATCCGGAAACTTTGTGGCTTTTCTGAACAAATTAAATCTCTCACGATCAAGAAATCACCGGCCAAAGCGCCGCTTCGCGGGGGAACCATAAGCCGCGGGGGTTCGCGCCGCTTCGCGGCGCTTTGTCCGGAAACCATAAGCCGGGGGTTCGCGCTGCTTCGCGGCGCTCTATCCGGAAACTTTGTGGCTTTTCTGAACAAATTAAATCTCTCACGATCAGGAAAACCCCGGCCAAAGCGCCGCTTCGCGGCGCTTTGTCCGGAAACCATAAGCCGGGGGGTTCGCGCCGCTTCGCGGCGCTCTATCCGGAAACTTTGTGGCTTTTCTGAACAAATTAAATCTCTCACGATCAGGAAAACCCCGGCCAAAGCGCCGCTTCGCGGCGCTCTATCCGGAAACTTTGTGGCTTTTCTGAACAAATTAAATCTCTCACGATCAGGAAAACCCCGGCCAAAGCGCCGCTTCGCGGCGCGCGTCCAGAAAACTCATAAACCGGGGTTCGCGCCGCTTCGCGGCGCTCTATCCGGAAACTTTGTGGCTTTTCTGAACAAATTAAATCTCTCACGATCAGGAAAACCTGGCGGCCAAAGCGCTTCGCGGCGCTTTGTCCGGAAACCATAAGTTGGTTCGCGCCGCTTCGCGGCGCTCTATCCGGAAACGTTGTGGCTTTTCTGAACAAATTAAATCTCTCACGATCAGGAAAACCCCGGCCAAAGCGCCGCTTCGTGGCGCTCTATCCGAAAACTTTGTGGCTTTTCCGAACAAATTAAATCTCTCACGATCAGGAAAACCCCGGCCAAAGCGCCGCTTCGCGGCGCTTTGTCCGGAAACCATAAGCCGGGGGTTCGCGCCGCTTCGCGGCGCTCTATCCGGAAACTTTGTGGCTTTTCTGAACAAATTAAATCTCTCACGATCAGGAAAAACCCGGGCAAAGCGCCGCATCGCGGCGCTTTGTCCGGAAACCATAAGCCGGGGGTTCGCGCCGCTTCGCGGCGCTCTATCCGGAAACTTTGTGGCTTTTCTGAACAAATTAAATCTCTCACGATCAGGAAATCACCGGCCAAAGCGCCGCTTCGCGGGGGAACCATAAGCCGCGGGGGTTCGCGCCGCTTCGCGGCGCTCTATCCGGAAACTTTGTGGCTTTTCTGAACAAATTGAATCTCTCACGATCAGGAAAACCCCGGCCAAAGCGCCGCTTCGCGGCGCTTTGTCCGGAAACCATAAGCCGGGAGTTCGCGCCGCTTCGCGGCGCTCTATCCGGAAACGTTGTAGGCTTTTCTGAACAAATTAAATCTCTCACGATCAGGAAAACCCCGGCCAAAGCGCCGCTTCGCGGCGCTTTGTCCGGAAACCATAAGCCGGGGGTTCGCGCCGCTTCGCGGCGCTTTATCCGGAAACTTTGTGGCTTTTCTGAACAAATTAAATCTCTCACGATCAGGAAAACCCCGGCCAAAGCGCCGCTTCGCGGCGCTTTGTCCGGAAACCATAAGCCGGGAGTTCGCGCCGCTTCGCGGCGCTCTATCCGGAAACGTTGTAGGCTTTTCTGAACAAATTAAATCTCTCACGATCAGGAAAACCCCGGGCAAAGCGCCGCTTCGCGGCGCTTTGTCCGGAAACCATAAGCCGGGGGGTTCGCGCCGCTTCGCGGCGCTCTATCCGGAAACTTTGTGGCTTTTCTGAACAAATTAAATCTCTCACGATCAGGAAACCCGGCCAAAGCGCCGCTTCGCGGCGCTTTGTCCGGAAACCATAAGTTGGTCTGCGCCGCTTCGCGGCGCTCTATCCGGAAACGTTGTGGCTTTTCTGAACAAATTAAATCTCTCACGATCAGGAAAACCCCGGTCAAAGCGCCGCTTCGTGGCGCTCTATCCGAAAACTTTGTGGCTTTTCCGAACAAATTAAATCTCTCACGATCAGGAAAACCCCGGCCAAAGCGCCGCTTCGCGGCGCTTTGTCCGGAAACCATAAGTTGGTTCGCGCCGCTTCGCGGCGCTCTATCCGGAAACTTTGTGGCTTTTCTGAACAAATTAAATCTCTCACGATCAAGAAATCACCGGCTGTGCAAAGCGCTTCGCGGGGAACCATAAGCCGCGGGGGTCTGCGCCGCTTCGCGGCGCTTTGTCCGGGAACCATAAGCCGGGGGGTTCGCGCCGCTTCGCGGCGCTCTATCCGGAAACTTTGTGGCTTTTCTGAGCAAATTAAATCTCTTACGATCAGGAAAACCCCGACCAAAGCGCCGCTTCGCGGCGCTTTGTCCGGGAACCATAAGCCGGGGGGTTCGCGCCGTTTCGCGGCGCTCTATCCGGAAACTTTGTGGCTTTTCTGAACAAATTAAATCTAAAACGATCAGGAAAACCCCGGTCAAAGCGCCGTTTCGCGGCGCTCTATCCGGAAACTTTGTGGCTTTTCTGAACAAATTAAATCTCTAACGATCAGGAAAACCCCGGTCAAAGCGCCGCTTTGCGGCGCTCTGTCCGGAAACCATAAGCCGGGGGGTTTGCGCCGCTTCGCGGCGCTCTATCCGGAAACTTTGTGGCTTTTCTGAACAAATTAAATCTCTCACGATCAGGAAAAACCCGGGCAAAGCGCCGCATCGCGGCGCTTTGTCCGGAAACCATAAACCGGTTCGCGCCGCTTCGCGGCGCTCTATCCGGAAACTTTGTGGCTTTTCTGAACAAATTAAATCTCTCACGATCAGGAAATCACCGGCTGTGCCGCTTCGCGGGGAACCATAAGCCGCGGGTTCGCGCCGCTTTGCGGCGCTCTATCCGGAAACTTTGTGGCTTTTCTGAACAAATTGAATCTCTCACGATCAGGGAAACCCCGGCCAAAGCGCCGCTTCGCGGCGCTTTGTCTGGAAACCATAAGCCGGGAGGTGGGGCCGCTTCGCGGCGCTCTTTCCGGAAACGTTGTAGGCTTTTCTGAACAAATTAAATCTCTCACGATCAGGAAAACCCCGGCCAAAGCGCCGCTTCGCGGCGCTTTGTCCGGAAACCATAAGTTGGGGTCTGTAGCGCTTCGCGGCGCTTTATCCGGAAACGTTGTGGCTTTTCTGAACAAATTAAATCTCTCACGATCAGGAAAACTCGGCCAAAGCAGCGCTTCGCGGCGCTTTGTCCGGAAACCATAAGTTGGAGTCTCGCGCGCGCTTCGCGGCGCTCTATCCGGAAACGTTGTAGGCTTTTCTGAACAAATTAAATCTCTCACGATCAGGAAACCTGGCAAAGCGCCGCTTCGCGGCGCTTTGTCCGGAAACCATAAGTTGGTTCAGGCCGCTTCGCGGCGCTCTATCCGGAAATTTTGTGGCTTTTCTGAACAAATTAAATCTCTCACGATCAGGAAAACCCCGGCCAAAGCGCCGCTTCGCGGCGCTTTGTCCGGAAACCATAAGCCGGGGGTTCGCGCCGCTTCGCGGCGCTCTATCCGGAAACGTTGTGGCTTTTCTGAACAAATTAAATCTCTCACGATCAGGAAAACCCCGGTCAAAGCGCCGCTTCGCGGCGCTCTATCCGAAAACTTTGTGGCTTTTCTGAACAAATTAAATCTCTCACGATCAGGAAAACCCCGGCCAAAGCGCCGCTTCGCGGCGCTTTGTCCGGAAACCATAAGTTGGTTCGCGCCGCTTCGCGGCGCTCTATCCGGAAACTTTGTGGCTTTTCTGAACAAATTAAATCTCTCACGATCAGGAAAACCCGGCCAAAGCGCCGCTTCGTGGCGCTCTATCCGAAAACTTTGTGGCTTTTCCGAACAAATTAAATCTCTCACGATCAGGAAAACCCCGGCCAAAGCGCCGCTTCGCGGCGCTTTGTCCGGAAACTCATAGTTAGTTCGCGCCGCTTCGCGGCGCTCTATCCGGAAACTTTGTGGCTTTTCTGAACAAATTAAATCTCTCACGATCAAGAAATCACCGGCCAAAGCGCCGCTTCGCGGGGAACCATAAGCCGCGGGGTTCGCGCCGCTTCGCGGCGCTTTGTCCGGAAACCATAAGCCGGGGTTCGCGCTGCTTCGCGGCGCTCTATCCGGAAACTTTGTGGCTTTTCTGAACAAATTAAATCTCTCACGATCAGGAAAACCCGGCCAAAGCGCGCTTCGCGGCGCCTTGTCCGGGAACCATAAGCCGGGGGGTTCGCACCGCTTCGCGGCGCTCTAGTCGGAAACTTTGTGGCTTTTCTGAACAAATTAAATCTCTCACGATCAGGAAAACCCCAGCCAAAGCTTTGTGGCTTTTCTGAACAAATTAAATCTCTCACGATCAGGAAAACCCTGGCCAAAGCGCGCTTCGCGGCGCTTTGTCCGGGAACCATAAGCCGGAGGTTCAAGCCGCTTCGCGGCGCTTTAACCGGAAACTTTGTGGTTTTTGTGAACAAATTAAATCTCTCACGATCAGGAAAACCCCGGCCAAAGCGCCGCTTCGTGGCGCTCTATCCGAAAACTTTGTGGCTTTTCCGAACAAATTAAATCTCTCACGATCAGGAAAACCCCGGCCAAAGCGCCGCTTCGCGGCGCTTTGTCCGGAAACCATAAGCCGGGGGGTCGCGCCGCTTCGCGGCGCTCTATCCGGAAACGTTGTGGCTTTTCTGAACAAATTAAATCTCTCACGATCAGGAAAACCCCGGTCAAAGCGCCGCTTCGTGGCGCTCTATCCGAAAACTTTGTGGCTTTTCCGAACAAATTAAATCTCTCACGATCAGGAAAACCCCGGCCAAAGCGCCGCTTCGCGGCGCTTTGTCCGGAAACCATAAGCCGGGGGTTCGCGCCGCTTCGCGGCGCTCTATCCGGAAACTTTGTGGCTTTTCTGAACAAATTAAATCTCTCACGATCAAGAAATCACCGGCCAAAGCGCCGCTTCGCGGGGGAACCATAAGCCGCCGGGGTTCGCGCCGCTTCGCGGCGCTTTGTCCGGAAACCATAAGCCGGGGGTTCGCGCTGCTTCGCGGCGCTCTATCCGGAAACTTTGTGGCTTTTCTGAACAAATTAAATCTCTCACGATCAGGAAAACCCCGGCCAAAGCGCCGCTTCGTGGCGCTCTATCCGAAAACTTTGTGGCTTTTCCGAACAAATTAAATCTCTCACGATCAGGAAAACCCCGGCCAAAGCGCCGCTTCGCGGCGCTTTGTCCGGAAACCATAAGCCGGGGGTTCGCGCCGCTTCGCGGCGCTTTATCCGGAAACTTTGTGGCTTTTCTGAACAAATTAAATCTCTCACGATCAAGAAATCACCGGCCAAAGCGCCGCTTCGCGGGGGAACCATAAGCCGCGGGGGTTCGCGCCGCTTCGCGGCGCTTTGTCCGGAAACCATAAGCCGGGGGTTCGCGCTGCTTCGCGGCGCTCTATCCGGAAACTTTGTGGCTTTTCTGAACAAATTAAATCTCTCACGATCAGGAAAACCCCGGCCAAAGCGCCGCTTCGCGGCGCTCTATCCGAAAACTTTGTGGCTTTTCTGAACAAATTAAATCTCTCACGATCAGGAAAACCCTGGCCAAAGCGCCGCTTCGCGGCGCTTTGTCCGGAAACCATAAGCCGGGGGTTCGCGCCGCTTCGCGGCGCTTTATCCGGAAACTTTGTGGCTTTTCTGAACAAATTAAATCTCTCACGATCAGGAAAACCCCGGCCAAAGCGCCGCTTCGCGTTAGTAAAGCAAAAAAAACTTTCTGTTTCAAAGTAACTTCAAAACACCTGAAACGGGGGGACGGTGGTGGGTATTAAAGTCCCGGAAGCCCTATAATTACGATGTACTGCTTCTCACGATTTGTAGAAATGCAGTTACCGTTTCTATTTTCCATGGAGAATCCCCATTAATTGAAGCGTGCGCTATCTCTACACGAATGATGTCAATGGTCCGCCACGACTCTGCCACTTACAAAGAGGTCCAGTAGTGTGTGAAAACACTACACTTTCCTGTCCTGAGATTTCCATTAATGATTTCTATTTCACTTATTGACTTTTTGAAACCGCATTTCTCTCAGGAGTGCTTTCTCAGAAGAATTAAAAATTTGGCCGTGGTCCTTGCACGATTTTGTGTGGCGGGCCTGTCTCAAACGCGGCAGTGCGCAGCTCCAGACCGTAATTTCACTCCGGCAACGACACTACTTACAGTCTGATACAACGAATTTTCGGAACTCTCCACAGTTTTCCCTTCATCTTCGTGATTTATAAACGATTCGTTCAAAATCCTTCATAACAAAAATTTAAGATCCCCTTTGACGTGTGGATTAAAGGTCAAGTCCGAAAAAGGCCGTTGTAGGTGAAGATGAAAATGTGACACCATAGCTAGGGTTCCTAGCTCTATAGAAACCGCTAGTCGTGCAATAAGGTTTTCAAATTTTAAGCTAGCAGAACTGTATTCTCCCCATTACACAAATCTAAAAAAAAACAACCGAGAAAAAAGGGAACACACTGCAGGAGAAATTGCATCTAAATGCTCCTGTGTAGCGATTATAGAAGCAGTTTGGTCCTGAGTGAACTTCCAGTGCCGCATCACACGGCACTTACTGAACGCTTGGTTTTGTTGCTTCTGCTCCCTATAATCTGTCCCGATCGAGTCAGCCAATTGAGACTCCCAAGAAGCATTGTTATCCCCCCTGCGGTTACCGGGTTCGTACCATTTGGCACCCGATGACTCATCACTGATTTCTGATTCCAGTGCTTATCAGTAAAACTACAACATTGTAGTTCTCATAGGGAGGAAAACCCCGGGGGAGGGGCCGTCCTACCTGGGTATGGGATTCTTCGAAATGCATCTTGCGGGTGCCAAATGACCGCCCCTCGCGGTTACCCAGTCACGCCTCTTACACAGTTTCTGCCACACCGTAATTCACAACACCGAATTCATAGCTGTTTCCGCGAACTCTTAATTTTTTTGTATATTTCTCCAGTTTTCATGATTACCGTAGAATGGATGCTGCGTAAGTAACGTGATTGCGTACCTGCAGATTGCTGCAGTAGCGCGCTGGTATGTATGGCAGGGTTCAGAGCAGCTAAGAGCGGTGACTCGCCATGATTCTTGTTTTTTTTTCTGGAATTGCGATTCGGAAAACAGTGAGGAGGGGACTCAATAACGAAAAACGACGTTTATCAAAATCCAGTCTTCAGCGACTGCCTTAAACATCGGTGTGAGCTCACTAATCGAATAGGGCGTTATGTGCTTTGTCGCGATAGATCAGTAGCCTCTCTAGGCTTTTAGGCATTACCGCGTATTTGGAGTGGTACAGTAACTGAACAAAGACTATTGTTCAATGTCGTTTTGTTGTCGGCCCCCATCCGCTCCTTAACTTTTAGAGCCCCAGATTGAAAAAAAATCAAAAACCGCTTTCACAGGGACTTAGCCTACCTGCCACATCTTTCAACTTACCTAAATCGCCTATAAAAACCATTTTTTTCCGATACACATCAGGGATGTGTGAAAATTTTTCGAGAACTCGAGATCGAAAAATGACGATTTTCGCTTCGAGACCAAATTTTCTGGTGCAGATGGGTAGTTTGGAGTGCAACCATTTTTCCGAAATTTTTCGTTTTTTTCTGTATTAATTTCTCGAAAAAACCGAAGAAACGAAAAATTGAGAAAAGTGTATTTTTTCAACGTAGCATAGCGTGAGAAAAATTCTACAAATTTTTTACCGCGAAAATTTTCGTTTTTCGGTTTTTTTTTCGGTTTCGGAAATTTTTCGCACACCCCCGATACAAATGCATTGAATTCTCATTAAATTTTGTGTTTCAGCCATCAGTGATAAGTGAATTCCAAACCCATACCGGGTTTGGGGCGGGGAATTAGTCCAGGGGCGGCATGCACGTACGCGGCGGGTTAGGTTGGGGTTAGGCAGGGTTTGGAGCGTCGGCGCGTTTGATGATAGCAGCGCGAGGGCTAGAAGGGGGTTAGGCTAGCACTGAAAAATCGTTCCCTCGCAAACCCTACTTAGGAGGGTGGGGCAGCCGAAACCCCGTTGAGATCCCAACTATTGATTATCTCCAGCACTCGCACAGCAATGATCAAACGCGCCGACGCCCCAAACCCTGCCCAACCCCAACCTAACCCGCCGCGTACGTGCATGCCGCCCCAGGAGGTGGTTCTAAGTCACGTCAATGATGTTCACATGTCACCAACGCACGAAGGTTGTGACCCCAGGTGATGACGAGAGTTGAATCTCCTCCACGTAATGAGGGTGAAGTCGTTTGGCTGAAGAAAGGAAAAGAGCTCAGACTGCTCGCTGATTTTTTGGCTTTTTCGATGGCAGAATGTTGAGAACCGAGAAACGTAATCCCCCAACCTTCTCCTAAATGAGTGCACAATCGAATGGGCCTAACTCTACTTTGAAGGTTTTGGTGGACTGAAATGCACATACGGCTCAATACTGTTTCGGAGTGGTTAGAGATGTGACGAAATAGTGCTATAGTGATGGAGGCCCAGGTAGTCGTACTTTGTGCTCCGATTCTTTTATTATATGGAAGGATAAGCCTGATGATTTTTCAGGCCAAAAAATTTTTCTTCTTTCCTGATGCAGTAAACGTCGTGAAATTGGTGTCTTTTGGGTATTTGACGCGCTGATCACGAATTTGCTATCAATTTTGCATTTAAAAGTCTCGTTAATGAGTTATGGAGTGAGTTTGGGTTGGGGAGTTTGTGTAGTATCAGAATTTGAAGGGTTATCCGACCAGTGGTCAATGAATAGTCCTTGATTACTTTTGCAGATTAAATCCGTGAAGTTGTGGTCGTTGAAGAAGGTTTTTAAGCTACACAGACATCCTCGAATGGATCTCAGAGCTGCTTGAAAAGATTTTGATAACGGTTCATCGGGGTTTGGGGCGGGGAATAAGTCCGGGAGGTGGTTCTAAGTCACGTCAATGATGTTCACATGTCACCAACGCACGAAGGTTGTGACCCCAGGTGATGACGAGAGTTGAATCTCCTCCACGTAATGAGGGTGAAGTCGTTTGGCTGAAGAAAGGAAAAGAGCTCAGACTGCTCGCTGATTTTTTGGCTTTTTCGATGGCAGAATGTTGAGAACCGAGAAACGTAATCCCCCAACCTTCCCCTAAATGAGTGCACAATCGAATGGGCCTAACTCTACTTTGAAGGTTTTGGTGAACTGAAATGCACATACGGCTCAATACTGTTTCGGAGTGGTTAGAGATGTGACGAAATAGTGCTATAGTGATGGAGGCCCAGGTAGTCGTACTTTGTGCTCCGATTCTTTTATTATATGGAAGGATGAGTGGAAGGATGAGTGTGGCAGAGACGCAGGCACGACCACCCTGATCTCGTGCCCCGGTAGTCTCACTCTAACCCCTCTCGCGACGATGCAGTACTAAGAAAAATGAAAACATATTACATGTAATATAAAAGGCCTGAATTAATATACGTGTAATACAAATTGGCCAATGTATATTACTTGCGAATTATCTTGACCGATGTATGTTACATGTAATATATCGGGCCCTCGCTCGCAGGCCAAATGTCGCACGTGATATGTTTTCGATGGCGAAAACATAATACTTGTAACATAAGAGACGATTACAATATACTTGTAATACATCTCCGTCAATGTAAGTTACATGAATTATCTCTACTCAAGTAAATTACATGTAGTATAAGTGTAACATAATTCAATTATCTCCAGCAACTGAGGGCCCATGCTGAACACCTTCTGCAAACCTGCACAGCATATGGGCCGCCTCATTTCTTAGTAATGAGGGCAGGTTCATTGCATTGACTTTCCACAGGGTGGTCACTCGCCCTGGCCGAGTCGTTGATCTCTCGCTCCCCATGGTTCGCTTTAATCGTGGGGAGGATTAGAGGGAGCGACATGCAATATTTTTTGAGCAAGCTTAAGCCCACTGCTTCTTGTATGAAGCTGTAGGATCCAAGCTTGCTGCTCCAGTCATGAAGCAGCAAGCTTTAAGCTCCTGGGATGTCCAAGAGAGCTCAAAGGCAGTGTTCACGATAAATTTCTATTCCGATATCTCCACGGTTTACGGAAGGTCTGGTGCCCTATATAGCAAGGCATGCTTGAAAAAGACACGAAAGACGCGTTTTTGAGCCAAAATAGGCTCTCCCTTGTTTACGTTGATTTTTGAGCGTGGAGGAATTGATCGCTAGAAGGATGATACCCATCAGTGCAATGAAGCAAACAGCTCACTTATCAGCACTTCCTTCACTTGATCATTCCTATAATCTGAGTCTTCATTTGTTCCTTTCAAGGGGCGGATCTGGGGCACGGGGCGTGTCTGGGGCACCAAAACGCTTGTTTACAGCCGTTATTTTGCAACTCCTGGCTCGTTTCCTACCGTTCCTTTGGCACTGAGAGCCTAGGATCTTTCTCCCCTATCATTTTACTGTAAAAAGTCAACGAGGATGATCATCGTGAACACTGCCTTTAAAGCTTGCTGATTCGTACCTGAAGCAGTAGCCTGGAAGTTGCAGCTCCAACCCTTGAAGTATCGAGTTTCAACTTGCAGCTCTAATTAAGTTACATGAAATATAAGTGTATGTTACATGTAATATAAATGTAGGTTACACGCGATGTAAAGGTAATATACTTGAATGTCTCGAGTATCTTACACTTAATATCACATGTAACATGTTTTCATTTTTCTGAGTAGTGCAATGCTTGGTCGGGGACGAGATGCCATAGAGTCATTCGAACCTTTCCAAGACGTAGCATGATGTCATGGAAGTCGGTAGGACTTCAGATGGCGTCATCAGGACGTCGCGGAAAGTAGATAAGGCTTCAGATGATGTCGTCAGGATGTCATGGAAAGTAGGTAGGGCTTCAGATGATGTCGTCAGGACGTCCTGGAAAGTTGTTGGGACTTTAGATGACGTCAGCAGGATATCGTGGAAATCGGCAGGGCTCCAGATGACGTCGCCAGGACGCTGTAGAAAGTAGGCAGGGTTCCAGGTGACGTCGGTAGGATTTCGTGATGGTGATCACGCGTACGCTGGTTACGATAGTCATTGAAGTAATCGCGTCTAGAATGACGCCTATCGCAGCATCGCGGACTGTCGGGAACTGACGAGGAAAACGGAAGCATCTTCTGTTTCTGGAATTTTTGGCGTCGCTCCAAATATGGCTATGTCTACGCTCGCGCGCGCATGTATGTGTATACGCGTGTGTATTAGCGTATGTGTGCATGCGCATGCAATGGTAAGCGCGCGTGTGCATATGTGGACGACTTTGCGTGTTTGTGTTTGTACGCGCCCGCGTTCACGAGCGTTTTTGCGAGCGTATATCTATGCGCAACTGCGCTTGTAAGTGCGCGCAAGATGTGTCTATGTGTCTGCTCGTATGGGTGTGTTTATTCGGACGCGGGTAATTGTATGCGCATCTACATACGCAGATGTATGTGCATATGCGCGCGCATGTGTTGGAAAGTTGACAGGGATCACATTTATACTCGGTGTCCTTAGTGTGTGTTGGCGCGATTATAACATATGTGCACCGAGCATGCTCCGACGCACAATAAACGTAAAGTAGCCTTGCGATCCGTGCTGATTGTACGTAATAGTGCGCATGGGTATGCGCGCGTGTTTTCGAATATGAATGTGATTACGCGGGGGTGCCTTTGCATAGACGGTGTCTGCGCAATCATCTGAGCACGCGCATGCATTCTTGTGCGCATAACTGAGCATTCGTGTGTGCACATATGAATACGTGCGCGTGTTCTCGTGAACGGAAGTGGGGATTGTGGTCACGTACATACGAATGCGGGCTCGTATGTGCATTCAAACACTGCGCGTGAATGCGAATTTGTACACGTAAGGTGTGCCCGTTCCTGTGGACCCGTATGAGCCACTGTACATGCGCGTATAAGCATCCAGGAACGCGCGTAGATCTCTGTGGGTTCCGCTTGCGTGTGTATACGAGGCAGGTGTGTGCATATAGGCGTACTGGCATATGTGTCCGTGCGCCTATACACGTGCAGGTGCGTGCATGCGTTTTCGCGAATGCGTGTGAGTGTGTGTGGTGCGCGCATGCGGTTGAGTGTGGACCGATACCGCGGCGTTCACACATTGCGCTACGCATGACCGCAGCCATGCATATGCCATATCGATTTTTGCAGAAGTGGATGAAAAACATCCCACAGGGTCGCCAGTCGCGCGAAGCTAGAAATGGGCCTAAGCGCGGACAGGTCCTCGCGCGGGTGCTGGAAAAAAACGTAGAAGCGTGCGTACATGCGTTTTCTGTGCAATTTTTTGATAGATATCGAGATGTGACTAGTTTAAAGGCATCGCACGCGCAAAAAACCGTACCTCAATTTTCCATGTTTTTGCGCAGCCGATTCTCTGACATACAGAATAAGAGTGGAAAGGCTCCAAAAAACCATCAACTTTCGCAAAAAAACTTAATTTAAAACGTCTCGGAATATTCACTTCCCACCCCTCCGTCAATTTCGGTGTGTCAGGTGCACTACGACGGAAGTTTTTTTTCACAAACGTCAGATGTGTTTTTCGCTTTAAACTTGTTAAGCTGGTGAATTTCTATAGCCTTTCGTTCACTGGAACTTTTTCAAAAAAATGAAGTATCCATTGGGCAAGTTTGGATGCTAGATTTTCTCGAATTAAAAATTTCAAATACTGAATCATCTGCGCCTGTGATGGCGCTTCTGTTCCTTGTGCTAGATGGTTGGTGAAAACTGGTGGCGGATCGTCTTTTTGAACCACTACAATTTCAGAACCATAAGTTTTTGAAGCGCAAAACTTCACCGACGTGATCTACCGAGCTCATTCATGAAATTGAGCCTGAAAAATGGAAAATGGTTTTCAGCGCGGACGATGTCTTTAAAGGCAGTGGTCACTAGAGTGTTGCCCGAATATTCGTTTATTCGAATAATATTCGAATATTCGAATAATTCGAATATTCGAAGAAGTGGAATATTTGTTTATTCGAATATTCAAAGAGGCGAATTATTCGGTTTATTCGAATATTCGAATATTCAGCATAAATAAATTGAATATTCGACAAGATCGCACTCCATTTTGCCCTGATTTTACATTTCGAACATCTTAACTTAATGACTCCTCATTTCTCACAATTCTTCAGTACCTCAAAAATTTATAGTATATAAAACTGCTCCTAGGATTTTGTCAGAACGCTAGAAATGCCCATTTCACCTTTAGTTATAGAGAATAGTTTACATTTCGAGCGACGCATAAGTACAGCAACACTTGAGGAACATGAAAGTGTCTCGCAAAAACGTCCACGTTGTATCATTTTCATGCGTATTTTTATGGAACTGGTTCAAGGTGATGCTATTCGTCCACTTTCCCGGTGGACTTCACCTGAATTCTCAGGCTGACAAAGGATTTGAGTTGGCAAGAGGGTTCAGTTTATGAGATGACAACTTACCAACCTGTTGGCGACAACCCAGTTTGCCTGAGTGGATTGAATGGGATAGTACGCAATAGAGTGTTTCCCAAATATTCGTTTTTTTTTTGAATATTTGAATAATTCGAGTATTCGAATATTCAAAGAAGTGGATTATTCGGGTTATTCGAATAATCGATTATTCAAAGAAGTAGAATATTCGTTTATTCGAATAATCGAATATTCAAAGAAGTGGATTATTCGAATTATTCGTTTATTTGAATATTTAAAAAAAATATTCGTTCCAACACTCTAGTGGTCACGATGAAAAACGTTATCGAAAAAACTACAAAAATCAGCTTAGATATAAAACAGCTCAAAAACTATGGAGGTAGCGCGGTGGAAAACGGGCTAGAATTAGAGTTTCTAGGGCCCAAAGAAACCAGTTCGTGCACACGTGCACAGAAAGATTACAGTCTTATGCCAAGTAGTCGAAAATCATCGACACTCAGAGGAAGAAATAAATGCAAATTTACCTAATAAAACAGTTGAACAATGAAAGCAAGCACTTTAGTCAATGTTTTTGACTAGATGTGTACATAAATCCAAAAGTTCATTGATTGAAATTCAAGTTCAAGCCAGCTGATGTTCTTGATATTAGAGATCTTCGATGCCGATGATGTGGGGTGAACTCGTCCACCATCAAAAGACAAGAAAGTTCAGGCTTCGAATTTGACCCAGAACAGCGTTTTTTTTTCGCCATTTTTTTCTTATAGGTTCTACTACTCTATACCCAGAAAAAGGTTCAGAGGGGAAAAGAAGACGAGCATATTTGAGCGCGACCACTGCCTTTAAGGAGAATTTCGCAGTGTATGTCTGATAATTCAACGGAGTAGACAAAAACCAAAAATTACGGAAAATTCTCAAGTTGATTTTCATAAATCAAAGATAATTGCACGTTAACCAGAGATTATTGGGAAACTAATGGTGAAGTTTTGATACATTTCGGATTTGAGACAGCCCATACTCTGTGCCGAAGGGTTAATATGATGAGTTCTCTGCGAAAATCGGGGGGTAGACAACAGGCACTCTGCTGTGGGCGGAGCCAGAGGGGCGGGCCCGACTCCGCCCCTCGGCGCGGACGAGATTGCCTCCAGAGTGCCTCTTTCACGAGTGTTTTGGTGTCAATATGTGAACTAGGAAGTTCCGTTAACCCGTTAATGATTTTTTCATCAACCTAAGTCTACACACCTAGTACCAGCCATGGGAATTGTGAAGTCTCAATCCTCTAAATTAAGCTATCAGAGGGCGAAGAAATCACGGGCTGCACCCTTAAGACCAGGGATGTGCGGAAAAAATATTTTTGGAAACAGAAAACAGAAAACAGAAAATCTAGTTTGACAGAAAACAGAAAACAGGAAAAAATCTCAAAAAATGGGCAGAAAACAGAAAACAGAAAACAGAAAACTTTCAAAAATCAATTAAGCGTGTTCAGCGTACACTAAACGAAATTTTTCAAAACATTGAACTTTTTTTATACACTTTTTGAGTGATCTATGCTTCTTTCATTGAATTTTCTAAACCTTTTAGTTGGCTAGAGCAAAAAGTGTAGACGCTCAAGAATTGCAGATTATGAGTGCGATGAGATGACAAATGTTCATCGAACCTTCCTTTCCCAGGCAATAAAAGCTCGATTATTTATTGGAAACTCAATACATATGTATGTCTGTACAAGGAGTACGTATTGAAACCGGAGCGAGTTTTCCGTTCCTGAGTGTACATATTTTGACACTTATTGCGGGATAACTAGTGGTTTGAACACTGTACTACTCCTCAGGTGTGGTAGTAATTCCTCCGAAACTCCGAGTTTCGAAAAGATCGAAACATGCAGGTATTCTGCGAGTTTCGACCTCAAAATAAGAGCCAATTTTGAGGTGATATGGCAATAAACAGACTTCAATCCGTATCCATAGGGTACCCCAACCTCAAAATGACCTATATTCCGAATCTGGTGCAAAATGGTCAACCGCTCCCTATCCTGTACTCCGTTCTATGGAGCTTATTGCGGGTTTGCCTCTTGGTTTCGGGCACCCTCCCGAGATCGCTGAAACTGGCAGCAGGCTCTGTCTCTAGGCGAGGTGAGCAGCGAAAGGCGAAACAGCGCAGCGGTGGTGGAGACACGAGAGACTCCCAGTTTCGGAGAGAAAAAGTGTTGCGGAGGACTTTTTCGTTCATCATGCGAGGTGGGTGCTGTTTTGCACAGGCTGTCAGCAAGCGCGCAGACAGTGATAGTCATAAAAATTATTGACAGCCGACCTTCAAGGATGCACCTCGGATACCTCGGCAAAAATCGGTAGATCGCGCGTTTTAAACGCGGAAAAGCCGGGATTTGGTCACCTTAGCGGGAAAAAACTTAATTGTAGACTATTTTAACAGTAATTAAGCTTTGATAAATTATCAAATTGGAGTGATATGAGCATATCCATAAGATTTGGAGCATTTTGAGCCGGAAAAGCGAGTATTAGGCTTGATTAGCTTGGAAATAGCGAAATTATTTTTTTTGGCAGAAGTCAGGCGTTGACACCATTTCAAACACAACTGATAAGATTATAGCTCTTCGAGTTATAAGTTTTCACACCAGTGGAGCGATAACTTGCTCTTGATGACCAGGGAATCGCAAAATTAATTCCTTTTGACACAATTAATAAATTGATACCTTATCAAACTGGACTGATGATGTCATAAATCCATGATTTTCACGTTTTCAGTTTCAGCTGGAAGGAGCGGGTATTCGCTACTGGTAGGCTGAGCATAGCAAAATTAATCTTACTTAGTACAATTCAGGCACTGAAACGTTACCAAATCAAATTTATGAGGTCATAACTATACGATGTCGAGCAATGTGAACCGAAGTTGTTCCTTAGATTTTTTCCGATCGAATTGATGTTAGAACGCGAATTTTTGATTTTCTTATTTCTTTTTTATATCATTCGGTCTTCGAATAGTTCAGAAGTTTCGTTTTTTGATTCTTCGATTTCCAAAAAGTGATCGAAATGTGATGTTTTAAATTTTGTTATTCAATATTCAATTTCTCGGAGATCCTAATCGGAGCCATGTATCAGGGTGATGCAAAAATTATCGAGCTTTACTTTGCTCGTTCGACTGAGTTTCCCGGGCAGATTTCGATACGCCACGAACTTGGACAGTGAGTACAAGTGTAAATATGTAGGTGCAAAAAAAAACAAAAATCTTTGTCGTATTAAAATTTTCACAATTCTATAACTTCCTAATTTTCTCAAGGAGGTCCTCAATTTCCTGTGAATTCGTGTTCTGAGAAAGAAGTCGAGAAAAAAGTTTTTTTTTATTTGATAAAAAATGATTTTTCCGTCAAGTGCGAAGATCATATGATTTGAATTTTTCATGAAGTTCAATTCGTGATTTCATATGTCTCCATCCACATGCTCAATTTCTGAATTCACAAAAGTAAAATTCCGGAACACGTTGCTGGTTGTTCGGAGGATAAGCGGAAATTCATTTCGAATTTTCACAAAAATTCAAGGTATGGGCTGAGCGAAATGAAACGTTTTTACAATTTTTTCACAGTGTCTACAAATTTTCTAGCAAAACTCAAAGCTGCGAAAGTTTGTAGGGTATTTGCACTTTTCATTAGAGTTATGATCTTATCAGTCCGATTCGATAAGATATCAGTACCCGAAGTGTGCAAAAAAATTAGTTTTGCTATGTCCAAGTTATCAGGAGAAGCATGATTTCTTCCGGATGGAAGAGAAAACGTTTTTTCGAACCAACAAAAACTTTCGCTCATGCCGTCGTTCAAACGATAGAAAAAAGTCAGAGATTAGAAAGTCCTGTTTTGTGCGAGGGTAGTAGGTGCTGACAAGAAATAGGCAACAGTAGGTTTGACACAAGACGTGAGAGGTGAAAAATGCGGGAAGGATTAACAGCAATCATATTTTTAGAACAAATAGAATCCGTCGAAGAACGTTCAGGAAAATGAATAGACGTGTAGTTATTGAGGTCCTTTCATTGTAGTCCAGAAGGCCGATCGAATTTACTCGAATGAGGAACGACTTTAATAGATTCTTTCACATGTCTTATACAAGTAAGTATGTAGGAATTGAGTTTTGAGTTCCGCTTGACCAACCACTCCATTATAAACGCCTTGAGTGTACAATTTTCAATGCTTCATTTTTCTATCAATATAAGTTTCTAAGTAGGTACTATGACGTTAACTACTAGTTTGAGCCTCTGCTGTGGCCGGAAACACAATGCTGTGTTCGCAATGGGAGACACCTATAATGAAAACATCACCAGTGCAAAGTGCAATCTCGATGCAATGCCAGTGATCGCCGCTATGGTTAAAAGCACTTAGGGTTCAACTCCTTAGAGTGACGAAGTTTTGCAAACAAACGCAACACCTCGCATGATGATACGTGTATGGTCCCGGTTTCAATCAGTTCATTCTGCGAGTTTCGAACGTCAGCTCGCGACATAAAACTCGTAGTTTCGTATGGATTACTACCGTCCCAGAGCTAAAAGTCACGCCCGTACCGCGCGCTCGTGCCGTTAGAGTATAAATAACCTGACGTGCCGTTCGCTCCAGCGTTGAGAGCCTCTCGTAGATCTGTGGCAGAATTATCATCTGCCTCATAGGCTCACCATCGAGTTCTTGGCGCTTAATCTTAACTGAATTCTGTGCCATCTGCGTTGCAGTGAATTAAAACACGTATATAGAGTTTTGCGCTCATGGTACAGTTGGGGCCAACATTACCCCGCTCTACCAAAGCGGGTACGCTGGGGAGCGGGTATTCGTAGAGACTAGACTCTGAGAGAAATGGCCGCTGCGGCTCCGCGATAGTGCCGCCTGGGCGCGTGCAGGCACCAAAACGGCACTATCGCGGAGCCATAGCGGGGACCCGACAGTACCGCTTCGGCTCCGCGATAACGCCGCAGCGGCTTCGGGAGAGTGTCTGATATGAAGCTCAGGCGAAAAAAGTTGTCGAGAATTCGGCGAGAAGTTGTCCAGAATTTGTACGAATTCAGGACAACTTCTCGCCTAATTCTCGACAACTTTTCGCCTAATTCTCGACAACTCCTCGACAACTTCTCGTCGGATTCTCGACAACTCCTCGGCTGACTCTCGACAACTTTTCGCCTAATTCTCGACAACTCCTCGTCTTATTCTCGACAAATTTTAGTTTTATTCTCCACAGCAGCTTTCCGCCTGATTTCTCCTCTCGAGAGTCCGTCACAAATAATTTAAAATAAAATAAGTAAATAAGAAAAAGAATATATATGAACACATGTATATCTAAAGAAACGGTTTGATTACGAAAAGAGGTATCTCACTATCTACATCTGTGGGACTTAAATGAATCAAAAGCGTCAGTTTTTTGATAACTTTGTAAGCACTAAATTCAGCAGCAGTAATTATTCTCTCATTTTTAGACCTTGTAAATTTGTCGAACGATTTTTTTCCAAATTTCGTTCGTTCGATGTTTCATCGGACAAGTTTTTTTTCCCGAATGAATAAATAAATTTGTATACCCGTTATGAATTCGATTGGAATGAATATTCGGAAAATCTATATAACACATCATAAATACTTTGAACTTTTTTTCAGGCTGAATAATCAAGTGTAGTGATCCGAAAATGGTTTAAAATTCGAAAAATCAAATCTCTCGGTGGGCGGACCCCAGGTAGCGGACGCCTCGTCAACGGTAACGGGTCAGCAGATCTCGAACGGTAAGTACCTGTGGTGGTGCCTGTTAATACTCTAGGATGTGAAGACTGGCCTCGCTCATGTGCCAACACAAGGCTCGGGTCACACCTATCCATGCGGTGAAGGAGCAAATCAATTGGGATAGGACACTGTACACCAATAGAATGCCAACTAATTGATGCAAGGTTAAGAGGTTTATATTTAGGCCAGAACTGAATCACTTAAAAATTTTTTTGATTGAATATTCCTAATTCTCAACGTCATTTTGATAATTCTAGAACAACTTTTTGAATAATGATATTCAAAATCTCATTTTCCAGTAACGAATCATAAAAAGAAAGTTCAGTACTTGGAATCGCGAAAACTCTGAAATTTAGTTACTTCAATTTACAATCTTCCGATAAAACCGATATGTCAAAACTCGAAAACATGGGAAATCCCATAGAAATGTGATGTTCAAGAGTTCGGTGGAATAAATTATAAACGATAACCAGCTTGCTCAAGTTCGATGTGTCCTGAATTCTCGTCAACTTTTCGACACATTCTCGTTTCGAAGAAAAGTTGTCCAGAATTCTCACGGAATTCTCATCAACTATGTCCTTCTCCTGAATTCTCGACAACTTTTCCAGAATTCTTGACAACTTCTCCGAAATTCTCGACAACTTCCCCATCTTCCAGAATTCTCGCCAACTTCTCTCCACTTTCTGAACAACTTCTCGATTCTCGGCCGATTCTCGACAACTTCTCGATATATTCTGGACAACTAGTTTTACCTGAGGAAGTTATTAAAGAATTATAAGACAACTAGAGGGGGTCTAGTTGCAATAAAAAAAATTCGCAACTGCGGTCGCTACGTCCTTTGTCTGATAAGGACAGAGGTTACCGCCGCTTTTGCGCACAAGGAAACACGGAATGCACCTCAAATTTGGGTATATTGAACCGGCGACAATTTCGTTTCACCACACAGGACATCGTACTCCACGCGGGTTCGCTGCTGCATCCTCGCGGAGCCGGCGCGGTTCTGACGCGGAGCTGCTGCGGTACTATCGCCGCGATGTCGAGGCTCAAGGCACGGCAGCAGAATCGTCTGATCACGGAGCCGCTGCGGCACTATCGCGGAACTATCGCGGCACAGTCGAGAATCGCGGTACTTCGCCGGCACTGACACGGCACATTTTTTCAGAGGAATGGGCTTCGTGCTTATTTAGTGGGTTACGGGGCCAGCCGACTTCCCAATGAGTGCCTTCATCTCCCTACATAATTCTGTTCCAAATTGAAGGATCCCGGAGGGTTGGTTGGCTTGGTTCACCTCGGCGAGGATCGAATTCGACCGTGTACAGCGAACAGCACAGTTTCCTCCCACCACGCCACACATGCCCTAATGGATAACCACTACAGCGAGATAAAAATGTCTAGCGTGGTACAACTGAGCCTGGGTGAGGTACACCCTCACCTTATCGGCTTAGCTTCGAAAAATCCAAAAAATCCTGCTGCAAATCGTGGTAGATCGTTTTTTTTCTGTTTTCTGTCCAATTTTGCCTATTTTTACAGAAAACAGAAAACAGAAAAAAATGACCAAAAATGGGCAGAAAACAGAAAACAGAAAATTCCGCACATCCCTGCTTAAGACCCCAAAAAAATCACGAGCTCCCCTGGCAGACGATTCAAAGCCCACTCTTTTATGCCAATACGCACCTCTTCCAAGTTCTATGGGAAGGGATAGTCTGTTTTTCGCATTTTCTGACCTATTTTGGGGAAGTGAGTTTCAGTGTCCCATGGAAGGATTGGCACATACCGTGACAGGGTTGTAATGTGAAGTTACAGCTCTGTTACTGGACTGTGTTTTCAATGCAGATACAGGTTTTGGCGAAATTTCATGGACGCGTGTGAGGCTCTTGGCAACGATTAACTAGATGATTGAAATGCGACCATCTTCACAGAGTTCTATCAGGGCTCATAGCGATTCCGCTAGGGATGCGTTAGGTTTCGAAAAGTCTTCCTTCGGTTCAAGGAGACGAGTCTTCTGTGGCACACATTTAGTCGACGTTGATATCGTTTTTTTTTTCTTAAGCAACGGAAGATTATACTCCGAATTCGGTTAGCGTTCGGGGCAGCTGCATGTAAAACAGACCGTAACGAAGATTCGACGGCTAGAGTAGTGAATTCTAGGACCGCCATTACTGCGAGTAGAGGGAAGTCAGGAAGGTTCTTCTCGCACCACGGCTGCGCAACATTTTCTTCATGGGCTGAAGCGGATTCCTGCTCATAAGAAATAGCATTCAAATCCCTTGGAATCAGGCCTGACTCAGAGAAGTACTTCCTTGTCTAACATATTTCCCTTCAGCTGTAATCGCTCCACAAGCCATATTCACCTGTATGATCCATTCGTCCTTCCAACAAAATCTCAGGGGATCGCGGGGTCGTAATGGAGCACAATAGGCTCTCACCTCGACGAGGATAGCGAGAGCAGTACGAGGGGAAGAGCTGCTGCTCGAGCAGCACGTGCTGCCTTTGTGCCGCTCTTAGCAGCACGTGCTGCCCTCGTCCTCCATTTGTCGCCTCAGCTGCTGCTCTTTTTTGTGGCAATCGTAGTGTGGTAACATTGCTCAATTGGTCCATTTGGACAGCTACGAGCATATTTACAGTCAGCATGGTGAGCTTTTTTGTTTTGAGCATGCACATATAGACATCTGATTAGTTATATGTCAATTCACCATTTCTCTTTTCTCCCCCAAACAAGGTGTATGGAACTGAAGCAATCGATTGATTATCATCTCAGACGATCGTAAGCTGTCAAGGAGCACAACTAGCTCTCATGTTTACTGGAATAGCGAGAGCAGCACAAGGGGACGAGCTGCTGCTCGAGGAGCACGTGCTGCCCTCGTTCTCCATTCGTCGCCTCAGCTACTGCTCTGTGTTGTGGCCAGCACAGTGTGGTAACACTGCTCAAAGTGGTCCCTTAAGTAATTACGACCTTACTCATAATCAACTTAGAGAGTTCTTTCCTTTGAAAGAAAATGAACATGCCCACTCCCTGGGAAGTTGTATAGAGTTAACACAACCAATCGATCTCCAGAAATATCACACGGAATACCTTGAAGGCAGTGCCCACGATCAAAACAGTTCGGATTTCTAGCGTAAACCGGAAGAACCAGGGCTCACTGCATCAATAATGCTGAAAAACGGCTAAAAACTATCACTAAATAGCCCTATACGACCCTAAACTTGAATGCCCGCTCACGCCACGCCCGCTTCCCTCAACGGCTACCGATAAAAATGTCTGACTGAAAATTCGGCTATAAGAAGGCAACCGATTATCAAATGGGGTAAGTTTTGTTGAGCGGAGTGGATTGCACCTCTTGGGGGTATGTTGTTACCCCTAAGGCCGGGTTTTCAGTAGTTTACGGATCGGTACCGGTTGAAAGGAGTGGGCGTGAGCGGAATACTCAGGTTTAGTGCCGCACAGGTCTTTTGTGCTCGTTCGTAGCCATTTTCTCCGACATTGCTGATGTTTTCGAATTTCTGGTTCAGTGTGTGCATCTGAATGATTTTTGCACACCTTCCCGGGTGTACGCTTTTTCGACAGTCCTGTCATCATGTGGACTGTACTAATATCTATTGCTCGCAAAAAACAACAGAGGGAGTTGAAGTCAGACGATCCCTACTCATGATTCTGAAGCAAAAGTTTGTCAATTTAATGCCAGTTGGTCTTCAGTTTGTCTTCGAGTCAAAGACCAGGCGCCGCCCGCTCGCCGTCGACCAAGACACGCTGCCATCCCATCGCCAAATCACCGCGACCTGACGCTACTAACTGCCAACTGCTCGAAGCCATTTTTCGAAACTTTAATTTCATCTCCGACTGGTCGCCTTTCTATGACTCAATCTCAGGTTAAACGCGCGGTGGCGGCCAATGAATCGCGCGGAGAGCTCACCTCTCAAACGTGGTACTTTTATGCAGGATTCGCATTTTCGTTGCATGGAGTCTTCAAAAAAAACTTTTGGTATTTTATTGATTATCAAATCAAACGTCGTTTAACTCTGAAGAAAATGTCATGTAAAAATGACAGCCTCGAGAAAAGTAGTTAGTTGAGAGCAATTTGAACGGTTCAGCTCGGCTAAAAAACTAATGAATTGTTCTGGAAAAAGGAATAATTCGTCATTCTCATCGGATGGTGAATGTGTGAAACCGACCGAGAATTCAAGAGGCGGTCGGCTCTTTTTAAATAATTTATTTAGCGTGTTTTTCCATATTTGCAACAATTTGCCTTTTTTAATCAGGAAGGTGTAAGTCGGAAATTTCAAAAAATCACCTCACTCTAAAATGCGTTTCCTTGAACTCAAACTTTACTCGCATTTTCCACAGAAAAACCAATTGTTTTGGTTTGAAGAATTGTATTTTTTAAGTGCTGAGTGGCGATGGATTGCCAAAATTGAGCAAAATGGAGAATACATTTTCTCACGAAAAGCACATTGCTCACAGAATTCAAAGCCGACAGTTCTCAAAAACAACTTTCCAATGAAACTAATAATTTGAACACTTCCAAAAAATGTTCACGACAATAATTTAGAAATAAGAAAAAATGTTCAAGAAATTCGAAAATTGTCTTTATTCGGAAGAGAAGAATTCACCATTTGCAGGGAGATCAATAAATGATGAAAACTCTGATATTTCACTTCCGTTTAACCCTGGACATTCATCTAAACAGTGCAAATTTCGGCGATTGAAGAACAATTTCAGGGAATCTTCATCCTTGGAATATGTAGATATAATTTTTACCAAATAAAGCCATATTTCGTCTTTAAAATCGAGAAAAATAGATTATCGCGCTCATTTCTTATCTCTACAGTCACAAAACCGAGTGAAAATAGATTCTTGTTTAGGGAATAGAGAAATTCTCTGTTGAGGAATGTTTTTGGGACACTCACATTCACTACAGACCGAGGCCTGTGTTGAACGGCCCTCGCAAACTCGTGCCAGATACGAAGCAGTCTTTGGTGGGCATGAGACAGTCGGCAATGCGAGCATCATTTCCTCGATCGGTGGCGAAGATCAATGGATAGAAGCAAGGATGGAAAACCCGTTAAGGATATCAATGAGCTTCACCGGGGTCTTTATTTTTGATAAGTCACTGCAACGCTGCTGCTGCACTCGAGACATCCCTCCCGAGAGAAAGATTATAAGAAAAAGAAAAGATCAAAAATGAGGAGCAGCAGTTGGGGCGAGAATAAAGAGCAGCAGTTGGGGAGAGAAGAGCAGCAGTTGGGGCCACAATGAGGAGCAGCAGTTGGGGCCACAATGAAGAGCAGCAGTTGGGGCGACGAATTGAGCAGTTGGGGCGACTGTAGCAGCAGGTGGGGCAACTGTACGAGCAGCAGTTGGGGCAGTGAGCGGAGCAAGAGGACACAACGTGCTGCCCTGGGCAGCAGTTGGGGGAACGAAAGGGGCTTACACCTCGACGAGTGAATGCGTTAGTAATCCCCTCGTGCTGCCTTACTAAGCCGCGAGTATCTGAGATATCGTCCATTACCTTTGATCTGTCGCACTATTGTTTGGGTGGGGTACGAATGACTCCTCAGATGAGATGTGCTTGTCAATTGTAAGGATTTCGTGGTGCGTCGAAACAAAGAACCGTTATTGCTGCTCTTTGCAATTGGCCAATTTAAAGGCAGTGTTCACGATAAAAATCGTTTTTCTGTTTTCCCGCCTATTTCGAAAAGGGCCCCGTCCTGATTCCAATGATGTCTGTGAAATTGTACAAGACCTTCTGGGAACGGAGTTATGGTCCCTCAAAAATTGAGCTAAGGGAACATGGTGGACGAGTTGTCCGAGACTTGTAACTTCCGTCTTTTCCAGCCGATGTACGCGAGCTGACCTGAGTGAAGAGAAAAGTTGAGAATGAAGGGAAGAACGGGGCTAATAATTAGAAATCATCGCTCATCTCACGATCTCGAGCATTCATTTGTTCACGTCGGTGGGCGTGTGTTGCGCTTTTTGGGTTTGCCTTGCGCTCAAAGTGGCAACTTCGGGCTCTTCTGGAACTTTTCCTGGCTCGTTTTCATGCGTTCTTTCGTCGTCAACGTTACAGTGTGCCCTTCCACTACCCATTCCTAGTGGAAACTGAAACACATTTTTTATCGCGAACACTGCCTTTAATCGTCTCCATTTATTTGACGAGCTTAAAGGCAGCGTCGCGCAGAAAACTACATTCAGTTTTCTCTTCTCAATCCAGTGTTTGAACCTAGTCGAGATAGTTGGCGAAGCTTGAGACCTCAAGGCTGCATATTCATAATGCTGTAGCGTCTTAATAACTGCTCCGTGATCATCTAGCACGAAGAGCAGAAGCGCCACGACAGGCTCCTACAAGGAAACTCCAAAAGAAGTATTCTACCTAAGAAGTTAGAGGGTCTAAACTATTTCAGACGTCCAGTTTTCCGACATTTGTGAATTACACGAAACACAGCGGCCAAACGTGTAAAGAGAAAGCTAATGCTCCGGATATGGTCTAAGGGCAAGTCACAAGTGAGCACGCGTTGCTGGGCGTTTTTCCTCCGTCGTCGCGCACTCTCCTCGGCGCATGCCTCTCGCCCTGCGTCCTCAGGAGAAGGAAGCACACTAGAAGATCTAGATGACAATTCGGTTACAGCTCTGGAACTAGCGTGAGGTGGGTATCTGGCGACCACATCTAACGTGTTTAAAGGCAGTGTCCACGATAAAATCAGTCTCCGAGTTTTCATCGGAAATCAAAAGGTCCGAGTCCGACTTTACCAGTAACGTTGAAAGAAACGGCTAGGAACAAGCAGAGAAGAGCCCTGTACGGCCCTAGACATGAGTGTTCCGCGCACGCAACGCCCACTCCTTTCAACCGCCTCTGATCCGTAAATAACTGGAAAACCCATTTTAAGGAAACAGCATACATTCAGGGGGCTATAGTCCACTCCGCTTAACTAGAATTACCCCATTTTAAGATCCATTACCTTCTCAAACTCAAATTTTGAGTTGGGAAACTTTATCGGTAGCCGTGGTGGCAGTGGGCGTTGCGTGAGCGGAACACTCAAATTAGGGCCATAAAGGGCTCGTTCGTGCTCGTTCTTTGCCATTTTTTCAACGTCCCTGGCTAAATAGGGCTCGAACCTCTCGATTTCCGGTGAAAACTCGGAGACTGATTTTATCGCGGACACTGCCTTTAAGCTCGCAAAAACTACTACCATCAATTTGTAAGTTGTAACTGGCTCAATTCCTTCAAGTAGTAAATTGCAACAACAAAAGCTAAACTGGTTTCAATCCACGTGAAAAGCTGCCGTCTTTAATAAAATGCATGTATCGTCGATCACTGGTCGAGAGATCGCCGCGTCGAACACACGTGGCACGCGCGCAAGCAAGGAGGGAAAGATAGGACCATTACCTTCCCGCTTTCGTGCGTGCCACGTGTGTTCGACGCGGCGATCTTTTGAAACTCAAATTTCGAATTCAATCAGTTAAATGGATAAGCTAAAATTCTTCCAAGCATTTAAAGAAACTGAGGACTTCAAATAATAATTGAATCGTTCATCAACGAAAAGCTATTGAGTGAAAGTGTGCACATCGGCTTAGATACAGACTCTAAACTTAATTGATCACAACTAAATTTATTGAAATTGATAACGGTATTCATAAAAAATGATTGGTAGCAATTATTCGTTGGAAAAAAAAACTGATTATAAGAATTTTAGAGCGATGTTTTCTGAAGTGAGTTCTTAGCATAAATTCTTTTTTTTGCGGTTGGTGAAAAAGGGGATTCACTCGTTTTCACTCATTATATGAGCGGAACACTATTTAAGAATTCTTACGGCAACGCATGTTCCGAATCACAAATTAGAATCGATGACAGTGAGATTAATGGTTGAAGTTTTGGCTTGCTAAACAGAAGAATTCATTATTTTTCAATTGTTGAAGCATTAGCAGTAACAACAAGGAGTTTGAAATGCTCGAACACCCCAAAAAAATTCATTCGTCGATGTTCTACATCATTCGGTTCTCTTTGGCGATTTGTCCGCAAAAACAGATGTTTTCACTTTTACGTAAGCTCCATCGTTTGTGCGATTGGGAACCTTCCGTTCTTTAATCGATGCAATATAGTCAAGGGAAACACAGATATTCGAAACCATTCACTAAGACCACCAGCGAGATCTCTGTTAAAGAGAGCTAGAACACTGCAGGTGAAGCTCCACCATGCCCGCAAAGCCATCGGATGGATGGCCTGGTGATGGAATACACTGCTCGTCTCGCGGCGGGCAGAGACTGAGGGGACAGCCGTGTTCACTTGTGAGATGCCCCGTAACCCTCCGGATATACGAACGCGTTTTTATCAGAATTTCGAGTGTTTTGGGTGGCTTCTTGGCGATATATCACAACCTGGTAGACCTACCTGCGCAAAATAGGGAAAAGATTGAACACGTTTTTTGCGCGTACTCTGCCTCTAAAGGCAGTGGTCACGATGAAAAACGTTATCGAAAAAACGACAAAAATCAGCATAGATCAAAAACAGCTGAAAAAGCTATGAAGGTAGCGCAGTGAGAAACGGGCTAGAATTAGACTTTCTAGAGCCCAAAGAAGCCAGTTCGTGCACACGTGCACAGCGCCGAAGAAAAAGATCGCAGTCTCATGCCGAGCAGTCCAAAATCATCGACGTTCAGAGGAAGAAAAAATGCAAATTTACCTAATAAAAACAGTTGAGCAATGAAAAAAAGCTTTCCAGTCAATGTTTTTGACTAGATGTGTACATAAATCGGAAGGTTCATTGATTGAAATTCAATTTCAAGCCAGCTGATGTTCTTGATATAAGAGATCATCGATGCCGATGATGTGGAGTGGGCTCGTCCACCATCAAAGTACAAGAGAGTTCAGGCTTCAAGTTTGGCCCAAAACAGTGGTTTTTTCGCGATTTTTTCTTATATATAGGTCCTACTACTCGAGACCCAGAAAAGGGTTTAGAGAGAAAAAGACGACAAGCATATTTGATCGCGACCGCTGCCTTTAAGTGATGGTGCTGTTTCAAGAAGACGACGATGTGGCTCATCCATCACCATGCTTATGATGTAATGATTAGAAATAAGCAGTTTTTGCTCTTCGACTTCCCCTTGTTATCTGGCTAATCGACTCCCTGTTGATTTTCCCTAGTTTGTTGTGAATTTGGGCCTTGGTCTGCTTCTACTTGTCGTGTTTTTCACCGTTTCAGTTGTTCTGAAGCGAAAAAGAGTTGTGAAAAACAGTAATTATCGGAACATTCGGAAGAGCATTGTAATTTGAAAACGGGCGCTGCCTGACAATTGAACTCCAAGCATGAAAGGCAGTGTGCACGATGGAAAAGTAATTGAAAAAACTGCAAAAACCTGTTCTGTTCGAAAGCAGCTGAAGCACTGTGAAGGTTCAGCCGCGACAAATGCGATGGGATTGGAGTTATTAAGGCGCAAAGATACTATGTGTGTGCACAGGTGCACAGCACCGCCCCTAGAAAGTGGAATTCGCTGCTGTGCCTGGTCAAAATTTTGCGACGTGCACAGCAACTAATAAAGTAGTTTGAGAGTATACTAAATGTGAACAATGGAGCTCGAGAAGTCCCAAGCCGACGACCAGAAGTCAATTTCTGATCATCAGTTTTGATCCAGTTGATGACACCTGATACTGCAAAGCATCACTAGAGTCGTGCACTAGTAAAATGCTATTTTAACTTTAAATGGGGCTTTTTTCGTGTTTTTTTTTGCATATATCGCACTGCAACAAACTAAAGAAATGCCTAAGGTGCGTCCAAATGAGAATGGCGGCCCATGCGGCCGGCGTGCTTGGCAGGCGGCCGTCGCGTTCGCCGCTCTCGGACGAGCACGCGAAAAGTCCCCACCGCCATCGACTACGAACGGGGCCGGCACCGGTTGGCAGCAGGCACTGCGCCGATCAATCAGCTCTGAAGACTACCTTACATTTCCGGTGGGCTTTCATAAAACCATGTGTTGATAGTTGTTGCAGGTATGTGACACAGCATTAATAATCCGTTTTCCGAATCCCCTAAATGCCTCAGAGATTCACTGGAGATTTCCAGAAGTGGGCATCTTTATAGCTTTGAGTAGATAAAAGGGGTATATTATTGGCAATTCTCAGGATGTTCAAAAAAATTGTCTCGCGTCGGGCCGAAAACTCGTTTCTAGGTGTTCTTCTGGGTGCTGATCACGAATCCGAGGTCTATTTGTCAATATTTGAAAAATTCCTTCTGATTTGATCCGGAGCTTCAAAATGGGGGGGAATTTGCTGGAAAAACGCCACTTTTGACGATTTAGAGATTTCTACGATCAAATCGCCTCAAAACTTGTACATAGGCCTGCCTGACACGAATCTGCCGCCCTTTTATCGTATTTCGATAGATTACGGTAGATTACGGTGGTATGCGGTAGCTCGGTCAAAGTCTCAAATTTGACTCAAAATTTCACTGTTGGTCTTACTTGGGACGCTGAACACGAATTTGAAGTCCATTTTTCAATTTTCGAAATTTTAAGGTAAGTAGCCGCCAGTTAAAAGGCATTTTGCCTACCGTAACCTACCGTAACCCTAATTCAGGCGAGGAATGAACCCCAGGTTCGGGTTCAGCGCCCTTAATAACCCCTAGGTGCAAGTTTTGAGCCAAAGACGAAGTTTTTTTCTCAACACCCCAAAAATCCCTTTACACTGCAGTCCCTAGTAAGCAACACTCGACAATCATGTTTCATCATAAACACTTCAAAAACATTTACTGTCTTCTGACAGAAAAATTTTCGATACTGATTCAGATTCCAGTGTAATCGTAGAGCGTTTCGCTTTATGGTGTTTAAGGCAGTCAAAGAACTTCTTTTTCAACATGTTTATTATTTGCACGTTCACATCGCGAACCAGGTTCAGAACATAAAGGGTTTGTTCCTGCTTATAGTGATGCAATACCTAAGCGAAGTCACGATGTTCAACCTTCCTGTAAACTGGGTCTGTCTTGGGCACAATAATGCACGTTTCTCTTGAAGCTTACCCTCGTTCCGTGGTTTGTTTGTTACTCGACGACTCGAGAAAATCCATAGTATAACTACACTCCAAGCTGCTCCTTTACACAGTAGCGAGCAAATGTAGTGACAGCAAAAAAAAATCCACCCGAATTCCAAAATTCGAGAGTTTTTCGACATCATCCTGGCGAAAATTCTCACAGAATTATTTCTTATTCTCACGTATTCTGTCGGTTTTCTCCCGTAATCTGGTTGAGTTTCCCGTACAACGCAAGAATTTTTTCGTGAACCGTCAGAATAGCGTTACAGTAACCCACCCCTGTCCTGGTCCGCACCAGGATCTGTTCTATTCTATTGTAAGGTCTCGCACAGCAGCACGCATACTCAACGTTCGATCCTGCTCATCTCATTGAGATCCTGTGCACTGTCCCTTCTTATGATGACGTGCACACTTCTCACGAGTTTATGCACACTTCCGTGAGGCCCCGCACTCTTCCCGCGAGATCCCGCACTCTTCCCGCGAGATCCCGCACTCTTCCCGCGAGATCCCGCACTCTTCCCGCGAGATCCCGCACACTTCCCGTGATCTCCTGCACACTTCTGATGAGGACATGTCCTATCCCTGTGCGTTCCCGACGCTTTCTTGTAGGTCCTACACAACCCCATTGTAGTCCTGCTCCCATACTAAGTTGTCCTGCAACTCCTTATGTGGTCCTGCTCACTTCTTATAAGGTTCGGCTTTAATTGTGTGAAGTTCTCGATACTTTTCTGTAGGTCCAGCTCTCACCTTTCTAGGTCCTGCCTATTTTTTGGAAGGTCCTCGGAACTTGCCCCTAGGTACTGGTGAAATCCTAAATGCTCCGCTGAAGTCTTGAGCCCTTCTTCTTGAGCTTGCGCGTTTGCGTTGATGTCCATGGAAACAATTCAAAGACTCTTGAGGTTTACGTGTATTTTACTGCCACTTTAAAAATATCATTCTGCTGAAAAGTGCTAGATTTTTGGAGAACTACACGAAAATTCGGGGAAATAGCGGAGACGTTCCCCCTAATTTATCAGTAGTCTGGCAGATTTTCCACCGGATCAGCACCTAGGATAAAGTTCGCGCTAAAATCTGTCAGGAAAGTGTCACCATCGGAGAGCTGGTTTTTTTCGCGTACCTACATATCTGCTAGAATCAAACGATGATCTTCTGGAGACTCTATGGAGCATCATATCTTGCGTACCACTCTTTTTTGACGTAGTTTTGCGAAACTCATGGGGGTTTGTATTTCACTGTCTAGGGTGTTCCATAACATTCATTCACTGCAGTGTGTGGAGTGGGTTGCAGATCCGCTTATCTCTTTATTGTCTTCCAAGTTTTGCTGTTTTCAGGGCTCGCCAGATCAGCTATTATCAATGGGTTCCGTTCGTATTAGCCTTGGAAGCCCTATGTTTTTACATTCCATGCATAATGTGGCGAGGGTTGTTGCATTGGCACTCAGGTAAGAGACATCAAAAGTTGCTCTAAAAAAACTCAATGACCGTTCCTAATTTGAAATTTATATGAATATTGACTTTGTGCACGATTGTTCCAAACATCGAAAGTGGTTTGTAGCAATCAAGATCGGCTTTGCGGATCACAGAAACCAAATTCGAACGGAAGCATCTCCGCATGAAAAACTCCAGAGCTATTTCTGAAGTTTTAATGCCCGCGTTTAGCATGCCTTCTGATGCACTAGTAGTCTTAGTACAGGAGGCCGAAATCTTTGTCGGAGTGAAATTCCGGTCCGCATCTACGGACGCCCGCTCGTGCTGCACTCAACTACAAGACAGTTCTACCACGACCCGTGGTCCTCGCACGATTCTGCATCTGGTGCGTGTCGCTACAGCGGTTGTCCGTAGCTGCGAAACCGAGTTTCACTCCGATAAGGACACTGAATCATTGCACTAGAAAAGGCGAGCCCATAAAGGCAATTCACGCGCTGAAAAACACACCCGCTTTTTTGTGTTTGAACCACTGATAGATCCCGCCTGAGAAAGCAGGGAGAACTTGGTGGGTCTTCGAAGCACTATTGCGACATCAGAGGAGATCGAATGTATGAAATTTCGTCTGAAGAGGCCGGCGCTCCGTCAGCCATCTAGCACGTCTCAGAACGAGGAACAGAAGCGCCCTCACAAGCGGAGAAGACCTAGTATTGAATTTTTATATCGCGGAGAATCCTAACTTCCAAACTCCCGCACAGGGTACACCTTATTTCTTAATATTTTTTGCTAAAAAAGACAAAGAAATTTGCTCTTCTAATGAGTCTAAAGCGAAAGGACACTTGCGACGTGTTCAGACTACACCAAAATAGACGAAAGGGGTGGGAATAAAATTGAGTCGAGAGGTTCAAAACGATTTTTTCCTATAGTTGAGGGTTTTGTGGGGCCTTTCCATCATTACTCTGTACTTCAAGGGCATGCCTGCGCAAAAACATGAAAAAATAAGACACAATTTATTTTTGCGCGTGCGATGCCTTTAATCAGTCATCGATCACGCTATAAAAAATGCGCTCCACGATATTGAGGATTCCTGCTGACATTGATCCTTTGTACTATAGTTGTACACGAACGAAATTTTCGAAAGATTTTTCGAAATTTTTTTCGTTCGGTTTCGTTCGTTCGAAACGTTTTCGAACGACAATTTTTCAATTTTCGTTCATCAAAATCCGATTTGGCGAAATTTTTTCGAAATTCGTTCGTTCGACCTCCGAAATTTCGAAAGTTTTTCGAAATTCGTTCGTTCGAAATCCTTTCGCACGAAATTTTTTCGAACGAGTTTTTTTCATTTTTCGTTCGTTCGAAATTTTTTTCGAAATTGTTCAACTATACTTTGTACACGTGCTGTTTCAAATTCGAACTCATCTCATTGATTTCAGTGCATCATCTGCATTCATCTTTATGTCAGCTAATACTGGGGGGCGCCCAAGAGGCACCCAAAAAGGGTTTGCGTTGTGGTGGGGAGTGAGATAATTGCACCGCGCCTCCCCACCTACGGCAGATGGCCAACGCCGCGTTGCGGCGAAAGGTGTCGCGCATGAGACGAGTGAAATGGAACTCCGTTTCGAGCTGTTATCAGGGGCAGTGAAGCTGAAATTCTGCAAGTGAGCTCCAGCAGGATTGAGCTTCATCCTCAAGCAGTCATATCTTAAACCTTTACATGTAAACCTTTGAAATCCACTCTGAAGACAGTAACGTTTCGTTTTCCTAGTTTACTGACCAGCCAAGAGGCTGAATGTACCACTCTGGGATACCAGTTCTAGAATTACCGACTTCACGCAGAAGCTGAAATTCAAAAATTTCAAAGTTCACTCTAAACACTAAAATTTTCAGTTTTCTGGCTATAAGAAAATTCAACAGGTTTAAATTTGTCGTTGGTATTCTACCGGGTTCTTAACAAGTCAGCTTCATGCAGAAGCTGAAATTTAAAAATTTCAAAGTTCACTCTGAACACTCAAATTTTCAGTTTTCTGGTTATAAGACCATTCATGAGGTTTAAATTTGTCGTTGGTATTCTACCGGGTTCCAAACAAGTCAGCTTCATGCAGAAGCTGAAATTTAAAAAATTCCATCTTCACTCTGGATTGAATTTTTGGTCGTAAGACCATTCAGGAGGTTGGAATGTGTCGTGGATTGTGCACGAGCTTGAAACTGATCAGCTCCACTCAGAAGCTGAAGTTTTAGAAAATTCAATTTTCACTCTGAAGACTAAAGTTTTCAGATTTCTTTCTGTAAGACCATTTATGATGTTTAAATGTGACGTCGGGATTCTACCAGGTTCCGAACTTCTCAGCTTCATGCAGAAGCTGAAATTAAAAAAAAATTTCAACTCTGAGGATTGAAATTTTCTAATTTCTAGTCGTAAGACCATTCCCAAGATTGGAATGTGTCGTGGAGGGTGCACCAGGCGAAAATATGAATTTTGAGATTTTCGTGTAATTGTGCAGAAGACCCCTCCTGTATAACACTCGCCAAATGCGAGATCTCAATTCCTCCAAATAAGCGAGATATAAGCGACCCCCACGGGCCCGACCCCCCCCCCATCCACCACCACATGCCCGGCCCCCTTCACGATTTTCGATCTCAATAGCGGCTAGATGGATGTATGATTTTTAACCGAGTCACTCCCTTTCCGATCGATCTCCTCATCCTGTTTTGCTCTCGTCCCATGACTGCGAATCAAGAGAAATATAGGCCTGAGACAACTCGTCCACCAAATTTTGGCCCCCAATATGCAGGCATTTTCAAGGGGCTATATCTCCGTTTGTAGGGGGTCTTGGACGATTTCAGAAACACCATTGTGATCAGGTTGTGACCTTCTCCAAGATAGGGATGAAACCTGAAAAATAATTTTCTGGGTGTCCTATGCCTTTAAAGGCCGCAGACACGCTCGAAAAAGTTGTTAAGATAACTACGCTACTTGGGTCGTATGGCCCCTGATAGAACGCTCAGGCCATTGGAAGCGCCAAAAACGAGTGAAAACTACTAAATTTGAGTCGAAAATTTTTGCCAGTCACGCCCATGAGCTTTCAACCCCGCCCCCTCAGTCTACGAATACAGTCACTTCGGCTGGTTTTTGAAGCTTCCAACGAGGTGAATGCTCTAGTACAGGCTGTAAGAGTCTATCGGCTTCGCTATCCCAACCGCTTTATCGTTAATATTAGCTATTTCAACCGCTCGGGTAAAACTCGTTCAATTCTACCCCATAAAAAAACAGCCGTTATTCCTGTATTTGCATGCAGTTTTCGTCGATTTTTTCGTTATTTTCCCATACTACTAGCTTCAAACCTTCGATTTATGACATAGAATGTATACCCTTTTTGAGCGTGTCTGCTGCCTTTAGTTGATCGACGGGTCGAATTCCCACCCGATCGAATCGCATGTAAATTGAGCAAAAGAGTCTCAAGTAATAGAGAATTATCCTCCTGTAAGCCATCTTATTTTGTCCATGGGCTCGCTCAACACAAACACTCGATCCGCAAGCACGTTTTTAGGGTCCCCTTGTAGAATTTAGTCTGATTACTGGACGGGGCTGTGGCGGTAGATTGTCGCGCGCGATCGATACCACGCTGGTCGGTGGTATCGGGGACACCTTATAGCCAGCGTACGGCGGCTTAGTGAAGGATGATTTCATCGTCTATGGATCGTTTTCATCACTTTGTTTCTCCCCGTTTCCTTTTTGTCCGTTCATACGGAAAATATGGGACTAAGACGGCCTCTGGAGGGCCCAGGACATAATATAGTGGGACTTTCGGCCAACCCTCTGAGGTCTGGGGTCTTGAAGCTCTCAGTGATATGTTAGTGGTCTTAGTATACTTATTATTCTCTTCTCCTTGACTCTTCCAGAACAGTTTTCCTGAATGTTCAGCGTTTTCTGAGTGTCTTTCGCCATTTTCTTTTACTTCGTATAGTATCTGTATACGCTCAGGAACACGCGAAAAAAACGAAACTATCTCACACATTGGTGGGGAAGTTGGGAGTATAGACCTGATTTGATCTTTATCACTTACTCGAGGAGAGACCGGTTACACGTCGACTCCGGAGGGGACGTCCCACCGTTTTCCCTTCGAATAGGTCACAACGAAGGACGTTTGAAATATTGTTGGGAGAACAAGAGAAGTACCCTTCGCGGTGATTCCCTTGGCCTCCCCTGAGCATGATGAGCGCGAAAACAAAGCCACAATTCATACGGGTATCTAAATTGCCCAGTCTCGACATGGTCTCGCACTTCGCCATTCGTGGGGGTAGCGCTACCTCTCAAGGACTGTGTAGGGTGTGTCTGTCTGGAACTGAGAGAAGAAAGGAAGCTTCTCTGTAATCCAACCTCAGAGCTCATAACTTTCGCACCTAGCTCAGCTCTCTAATGACAGGGAACTGTCGAAATCAGCGACTTTTGGTGAACTGAATTTCGATGAATCAATGAACAATGGGATGTGACATCAAAGGGAAGACCTGTGCTGGGATTCATGAACGCTAAACCGGGGGTCCCAGCAGGGCTTGGTTGGAAACGTTCGCAAACCAGCGATTCATCATCGCTAGGCTTGGTCAGGACTGGGCTACGCCTGGGTCCCATGTAACCGCATCTCTGAGGTTGTGGTTTGGTTTGGTTTTGTCCCAGCTGGGCAGCTAACCAAAACAAACCCTGCCGGGACCCAATGAGTTCATGAATCCCAGCCCGGCCCTACAGTCGGGAAAGCAAGGGAGGTCTGCTGTGGGGAAATCCCTTCGCCTCTCCCGATCCGAGGGAAGTTCCTCAGTTATATCGAGGGAAATTCTGTCGTCGTTTTCGGGAAGTACTCCATCAATGTGTGAGATGGTATTTCTGCGCAGGCCTTTGAGAAACAATGCGATATGACTGTTTGACACGATGGCGACCGTCAGAATATGACATTTTTAGGGATCAATGTTCAGTCGTTAACGCAAATGGCATGTGATGCACGAATGATGGATGCGGATGCGAGAGCGGCGACCGTTCAAACAATCGCTGGTCACATGGAAGATGCCTTAGAAATTCAGCGCGAAGTTAGTCGTGTATCTATGCTCTACTACTGAGCGAATCTCTTTCCTCCTCTGTGATACAGGATTCGTGTCTGTTTAGGTAACCGACGTCTCTGGGTTATGTGTATCAAAACGATGGGGAAATTATGTCACATGTTTATACGTTTTTATCAAGATGCTTTATCTAGGAAATGTTGTCTTGCAAGTGAGTCAATGTCCTTTTTTTTTGTTTCCAAAGTCGTAAATTTAATTCACCCTTACCACGATGCATATTTCAGGTTTTCATTTTGAACAGTTTTTTGGGTACAGACAATTTATTTTATGGCTTTCACATTTTGAAAGATCTCCTTAATGGTCGGGAGTGGGAGGTCAGCGGTAACTTTCCTCGTGTCACGATGTGCGACTTCGAGGTTAGTGAGGTTTTCGAATTTTGAATGTGGCAATTCTTTCATACAGTAATGGGTCGGACGACATTGATATTATTATGGTGTATTAGAGCAATAATACAGCAACTTGAATAAGTGGGCGTGGTCGATGTCGATCAGGGCGAAGTGGAACGTGGGACCCGAGTTGACGAGAGGAGAGGCGAGGCGGTTGGCAGTCTATGCGGCGGAACACGGGAGGTGACGGTGCTGTTCGGATGGTGCGAGTGATAATGGGGCGGCGTCTCCAGTCCCTTAAATAGGCGAGTTGGGTGCTGTATTAGGAGTGATAACGCAATCCACCCGGGACCTATTGGCTATGTGAGACAAGGCAGCTCGTCCACAAGTACCGCCTATTCCTAAACACTTACACCTCTGTAAGGGTTTGAATCGGGAAGGTATTTGTGGACGAGTTGCCTTGTCTCACATAGTCAATAGGTCCCTGGTGAATTGCGTTATCACTCCTAATACAGCACCCAACTCGCCTATTTAAGGGACTGGAGGCGCCGCCTCATCATCACTCGCACCATCCGGACAGCACCGTCACCTCCCGTCTCCCGCCGCATAGACTGCCAACCGCCTCGCCTCTCTCGTCACCTCGGGTCCCAAGTTCCACTTCGCCCTGCTCGACAATGCCCACTTATTCATGTTGCTGTATTATTGCTCTAATAAACCATTATAATATCGATGTCGTCCGACTCATTGCTATACCATCGGTATCGTGTGCTAGGGGGAGTGCAAACGAATAGTATGTAGATGGTCGAATGTAGCATCGTTTTATCTTCAGATGTTATCTACTTCCAATCTTTAGGGGGTTTTTAGAGTTTTACCACTGCGCGATTTCATGAATCATATGCGAATCGACGAGCGGCGCGTAATTGATCGATGCCCACAGAAAACATATCATCGCGCCGCGCTGCGATGGAACTCTAAAATAGGCCTTACATTATGTCTCTTGGGGGGGGAGCATATGCATAGATTGTATGGAAACCTTGCATTCGAGGATCAAACACTTGCATCAAAATCGCAATATTCGGATTTGAAATCGGAAGGCAGTACCGATTTCTGCATACCTTGGATGACATGTGTTTTTCACAATTTCAAATTATCCGATTTTTTCTCAGATATTTATTTGTTCAATAAAATTCAATTTTCGAGCGCTGACAATAAAAGGTGTTTCATATATTAGTATCATTCCAATGCCAAGTTGAAGTCGAAGTTGAAAAACGGCCAGATTTTGTTGTCATCTGAACAATTTCGGATAAGCCGTGTAGATCGCTCATTGAGTTCTGCTATTCCTCCCACATGCGCTTTGCTGTCTGTCAGTGGCATCCGGATTCGGCTTCATGACCTTCTTCGAACTGGGAAGAATTGTCTATTCAGGTTCGTGTACTGGGCAATGTCCATCATCATACCGTGCAATGTGTGCTCATGATCAATATGTTTAACGAAAAGATTTTTTTATTTTTATGGTAAGTCGACTCTGCCCCCTCCCCTTCTCCACTCTGGCTTGGTTCTGCGCCTATGTGCTGCTCATTTCAGGTTCTGGTATTTCATGGTGTCAATAGTATCGGTGACCTCTATGCTACACTGGATTCTTATTTCATTTTTACCGGGCCAAGTATGTTCATTGTTTGCTCAAAATGATTAGTCTTACACGATTTTTGGATGTTTTTTGCCGTAACTGCAGTTCAACGTCGCAGCGCACGTTATGGTATGTTTACACAAGGTGCTGAGTTGATCGCAAAAACGCCCCAGCGGGGCACTGGGGCTCAAAACCACTGGGGCTTGAACTGCAGTTACGGCAAAAAACATCCAAAAATCGTGTAAGACTTAACTAGGGCATCATCTTGACAGGTCTACGACTGTTAGATAGTCTCTGGCGGTATTCCTGTTTCATCCCGTTATGCGGGTGAAAGGATGATTGCTTCGGTGAAGATTTACCGAGCAGTTGAGTGAGAGCGGCGCTGGGGCTTCGGTGGTGCAGTGCGATAAGGCGCTCCCCCGGAAAGGGAATATGCTGGTTCAATCTCGCCCGGAGCCAAGCGTTTTGCGATCAACTCAGCACCTTGTGTAAAAAAAATGATTAGTATCTGAACTTCATACGAAGAAGGGCACCTGCGTTCCTAACTCGTCATAAAAACGGTTGTTGTGCTATCCTCATGAAAAGGTAGATATGACCATCACAAGTATGAAAACAAGTGAAAAGTTGAAGAAAAAACGCTCAAGAACAATTTACTGCTCAGTGACCGCCCGCCCCCATTTATCGAGATTTCTATAAATGCCGGTTTTGCCATCTTTTGTTTTGCTTCTTAAAGGCAGCGTTCACGATGATCATCATCGGTCACTTTCCGCAGTGAAATGATAGGCGAGAAGGACCCTAGGCCCCCAGTGTGGAAAGAATGGTAGAAAACGAGCCAGGAGCGACGAAATAACGGCTGCAAACAAGCGTTTTGGTGCCCCAGATCCGCCCCCTCGAAATGAACAAATGAAGACTCAGATTACAAGAATGATCAAGTGAAGGAAGTGCTGATACGTGAGCTGATCGCTTTATTGCACTGACAGGTATCATCCTTCTAGCGGTCAATTCCTCCACGCTCAAAAATCAACGTTAACAAAAGAGGGTCTATTTTGGCTCAGAAACGTTTTTTTAAATTTTGGTTCTTTCGTGTCCTTTTTAAGCATGTCTTGCTATATAGGGCACCAGACCTGCCGTAAACCGCGGAGATATCGGAAGTGAAATTTATCGTGAACACTGCCTCTAAGTCATTTCTGAGCAATTCTAGAGACTACGGACTACCTTAAAGCAAAATAAATACCATATAAACAAGCATTCATGGAAATCTTTCTTATTGTTGGGCGCGCGGACACCTGTAATTAGTCGTTCTACAGTAACCGCTCTAAGTTTTGTAAAAACGGTAACATCTGGAAAACTTGGCAAAAAAGCGTCCGATGCATGAAACTTTTTTGAACGAAGACTTTTTCAAATTCTGAAACCGCTATCATATTCACAGATTAAATTGCTACCTAATTATGTGACGTACGGGCCAAAATTCCCTAAAATCGCTTTGTTTTTGAAGGAAATAGTTTTTGCAATAGTTTTTCAAAAACGTCGCGCGCGGCGAGGTGCGGCGAAACTTTGAGCAGTATTTATACAAGTAATGGAAGAGCAATCTGTATGCTTTCTTCATAAATTAGGTGCAGGTGAGAGAATCTCGAGGTTTGTGTTGGTTGAATTTTCGAAATCCCTCATTAAACACGCTTGAGAACCACCTGAAAAGTCGGAGTTTTGTTGTGAAAGCCCCGGGTTCTTAAATGAAGGACTTTGAAAATTCAACCTAAACAATTCTCGAGATGTCCTTACCTGCAACTAATTTATGAAGAAACCATACAGATTGCTCCTCCATTACTTGTACAATTACTGCTCAAAGTTTCGCCGCACTTCGCCGCGCGCGACGGTTTTTTAAACCGATTGCAAAAACTATTTCCTTCAAAAACAAACCGATTTGGGGGAACTTCGGCTCACAATGCACATAGATAGGTAGCAATTTGATCTGTGAATATGATAGCGTTTTCAAAATTTGAAAAAGTCTTCATTCAAGAAAGTTACATGCATCGGACGCTTTTTTGCCAAGTTTGCCAGATGCTCCCCGTTTATACAAAATTTAGCGCGGGTATTGTACCTTGTTGTTTTGTTCCTGCAACGTTTAACTTTTTCCACTTATTTTAGCTTTTGTGAGGATCAAATCTGCATGCTCATGGAGAGGGATCAAAAATCGTTTTTATCGCGAACCCTGCCTTTAACGTTTCGTGCGTGTTAGCATCGACTTGAATACTTTTTTTTGCCCAACTGAACAGTTAGGCTTGGCTGCACATACATATTAACAAGGTTTGGGGTGCTATGATCATCACCCCTCCATGGTATTAAAGGCAGTATCTAGGCTAAAAACCGTCTCCGAATTGTCACCGGAAATCAAAGCTTCAGAGGCTCATTATATCGATATTTTCGAGAAGAAAACGGCAAAAACTAGTCCGAAGTAGCCATATATGTACGGCCTTGAAGGCAGGGTTCGAGTTGAAAACGGTTGTTGAGTTCTCTCCAGGAGAAGGTAGATCTGGCCATCACAAAAGTGGTCACGGAGGGTGACCTCAGCCTTGGGCGAGGGATGGAGGTGCCACAACTTCAGCAGGCCACCGTGCAAAAGTAGTTGTATTAGGGGTGTGCGTAATTACGGTTTACGATTTACGATTTTACGATGTAAGGTGTTTTTTGGTCTCGTAATTACGGTTTACGACATTTTGGACCGTAAATCGTAATTTTTCGTAAATAAAAATACATCCAATGGAAGTAAATTGCAAGATATCTCCAATTGACCTGCTCTAATCCCACTTTGCGTATACTAATATTTTTGGTCAGATGGAATCAACCCAGGCGTAACTGCAGCACGATCCCGTTATCCTTCTTTGATGTGATTCTATCATTGTAACCCCGGACACACGGGCGGAGTTGGAGGCGCTGAATAACGGATCCGATTAGCGTCAAAACATCGAGCGAAACAGTCTAATCGATCTAAAATTTGCTTCAAATAGTGCTCCTTGCCCGCCGTTTTAGTAGATTACGCCTACTCAGAGTCCACAAAAATCAACAAGAGGAGCGTTCGTTTTTCTCCCCAAACGTTTGAAGCTCAATATCGTTTGCTCCAGTCAATTTCCATTCGTCCGCAGCAAACGGACCCTCAGAAAAGGCGCGAGCGCTAGTGTAAACGCTCACCTTCGCCCTTTTTTCTAAAACCGTTATTTGTCACAAATGCGAGCTTTTGGTGGGGCGACTTCGCTATATTCCTTAACTAAGGGGACTAAACTACACAAATATTCAAAATTAGAGAGCGTTTTCTGTGCTTACTTTGCCGTTAACAATCTACAGTATCGTCACCATAAAGCTACGATTCTGCAAGTGATTTAGTGGATATAGGAAAAAAATAACTTGGGCTGGGCGACCGATACTGCGCTCTAGATAGAGTTGCCACGGATCGGACTGATACTTGGCGATCTCTGTTCAAGGTTGGCGCAGATTCGGTGCCACATTTTTAACGCACGTGCACTGAGTTTGAGCCAACCTTCAGTAGGGAACTCGAAGTACATATCAGTGCGATTCTCACCGACTGTATAATCGGTGTTGCGGTTTCGCTAGCAAATGGGAGAAGTTCTCAAATTCGGCAGTTGAGAATCGCTCAAATACGGTCATTTCGGCTCGTTTTACGTTTGCAACGGCGTTAGCGTTTCGGAAGAGGCTTTACGAGTATAATTGTGTCCCTGTTACACAGCAGATACGCTGACAGCTGAATCGGACAGGCGGGTTTTTCAAGATCTGGGAAGAAGTTGTGGAATGCAGAGTGTGGAATGTGGAATGAAATGTGGAATAAGAGAAAGCAGAGAAATACGAGTAAGACGGTGCCATTAGGGGTATGGTATACTTTTACGAGACACGGTCGTGTCGCTCTGCACAGCGACAGCGATCGCCTGTCGCGGAGCTCCTGTCCTTCAAACCTGTCGCATTTGCCGTGCGCTGAACCGACAGCGGCAGCGATAGGCTTCGGCACATTTGCACTACATATGTCAGCCCTCCGCGACACGTCGCTGCGGCTCACGCGCGATAACTGTTCCTACAACGACCGATGCTGCTGCTCCGATGCGGCTTCCGCATGCCTGTCGCTGATGACAGCGGCAAAGTATACCATACCCCTTGAACGTGGTTAGTTGTCAAATACTGATTGCAACCTAATATGTACTTGGAACGTGAACAGGTGTACAGTAGGTAGTTGCTCTTGTTCCACCATAGTAATAATATTTTTAGTGGTTGTAGTTATTATTAGCTGTTTACGATTTACGGTGGTTTTGTCGTAATAACGTTTTACGATTTACGAAATTTGAAATTTGATTTACGCACACCCCTGGTTGGTATGAAACGGCATAAGAATTTGTAAAAAGTGAATAGGGAAAATCATAACAACAGGACACGTTCAGAATTGACTTGAGCTATGAATATAATAGAAATCCTAATCACAAAATAATCGATGTTTACTGAAGGTTTTATTTATATGAAGATAGCACCAACGACCTACTAGGGGGTCGCATGAATTTCCATGCCGGAGAAATGGGGTCTGCACATATTTTTCCAAGGTGGAGGTTGGGAAGCCGCAACTCTCACGCACCGATCACAGTGACATCCTTACCTTTCCCTGAAAATGCTTCCGAGATTTCCTGCTCATTTTGTAGACGGTCCTACACTGATTCCAATGATGTCTCCGGAATCGTGCAGAACCCCTGAGAACGGCCTCTCGAAATTTGCCTAAAAATGAGCGGCGAAAGTGTGGTGGATTAGCTCTACGAGGGTTGTGATTTCCGTCATTCGTAACCGATGTATGTGGGCGGAGCTGAATGAAGAGAGACTGAGAATGAAGGGAAGAACTGGCCGGTTGATGGAAAAACATGGCTCATCTCGCCACTGTCGAGCTCGAAAGGAGGCCTAAGAGGACGTCGCGAAGTGGTTTCTTGCTGTGGGCGCCTCAGGGTGGCTTTGTCCTATATCTCTCTTATTCGGAGGAGTTGAGAGCTCACACTCGGCAGGTGTTATACACGGAGAGTCTGCCTCACATTCATGTGAAAACCTCAGATTTCGTCAGTGAGATCGGGCTGTGCCATCAAAGCCGCCCGAGAATGACTGAGCTCTGTAAATCTGAGTCTGCGGTTGGCTGGAACATTTTAGACGGGAATGCGGACATCTCGGATCGCACAGCTATTTCCAGGCGCCCATTACTTTATTCGGCGGGCGCTATTTCAAGACCTCAAACTTTGTGAATGCTTGCAGCCAGACCTTGTTGTTCTACCGAGCACAGAGAAAACGAAAGTGGCATTCAGTGCACTCCACGCCTTTGAACCCCAGGCGTAGTAGTGCTGGTTCTCCTTTTTATGCATTGAAATTTACTTACTTTTTGACTTAATCGGCTGGCTTCCGCCTGACGCGATCAGTCCGCAACTTCACTGAGGTGTGCCGTCCTAGTAATCAGTCGTGTACATTCGTCATGGGGAAAAGCGGTGGTGTGGTTGCGTACTTTCACTAAGCATACTGTAACCATGGCTGCTCAGATAGAGACATCACACTTCCCGCGGTACCACTAGCCGACGTCCCGTAACCCCTCCCGCGGAAGGCCAATAGATCAGTCGCGGGCAGTCGGCAGCGCTGTTTCGTTGACTGCCCGTATACGGTGAACACGCACTCTGCGGCCCTTCTGCCACCGCCTTACGGCTAATCTGATGACTGACAGAAGACAATCCTAAAGCAGTTTGCGGCACATTTAAAAATCCCTTTACAAGTAAAGGTATGTTAAAACAAAATTTGAAAACTCCACTCCTGGGAATTTCATCGTGAACTGCTCTTGACAAGTAAGGAGTGAGCTTCTACGGAGAAGCTTCCTACACTCACTGCTTCTTGCAGCCTTCCCATTCGCAGATGCCATTAACGGACAGTGGTTCACCTGCCCAAGGCCAGCGTCGCACCTAGCGCGGGTTTTGAAAAGAGTCTCAACACAGCGTTCTCTGCTCAGCAATTGTTCATTGGCTCCACTCTAGTGGGTGGTGCAATGATGATATCAAAGTGGGAATCGATGAGTGAGTGTTCGATGACCCCCAGGAGTAGCCGACTGTCCGCCGACACTCCGCGGAAAGGCGGGGAAGCCTCTCTCTCCGCGTGAAGTGGGGCGCTGTGCCACGCCCACAAAATTGGGGCCGCGCGAGGTCGACTAGCCCGACTTGGCCGGCGGGAAGTGGGCTGTTTTTATCTGAGTGGCTCGGCTCCGAATTCGCCATTAATTTGTAAAGAAATAGCTGATAATTTTTTGTGGGTTACGGTTTTAGTACTGATGCACTAGTGAGTAAGTGCAGCCGGTCGGTTGAGCGGTAGGAGAAGAACTAGTGTGATAAAAAAAACTGGGGTGGTAGTAATTGGGGGTGTTAAACGCGAATCAACAGGCGTTAAGTTCGCGTTAAATGCGAGTTTAACCACAACAGAATCTGAGTAGGACTCCTAATAGTTGGGAGAGAATTCGCTCTAGTTTCCCCCTAACATCCCTCAGTGGTGGGCATTTGTTACACTTCCAATGAAAACGCCTCGAAAAAGCGACAATTGTAATCTTTGTTACGAAAAATAGCGATTTTAAAACGTTTTCAGGTCTGTTTTTTCTCTAAAATTCCGACATGTGGCATCCTCGCGGTAGGTTCGCGTTCAAGGTATTCTCGCAGACAGCACGGGAATAGTGCTGAAATGCGAGAGGAACTGGTGGTTAACGAAAAACTCTTCCCGAGAAGTTTTTGGATGCGGTTAGCAAGATAGAGTAGGAATAGTTTTGGCCATCTATACTGAGGGCAAGCACGAGTTTAATTAATGCAGAGGATTAAGGAAGTTTGATAGCACCGTTAGCCATTTTGATTCAGGACGTCAGCCTATCTTTAAAACTGAAAGGTGTTTCGAGGGATAGTCTTTTAACGGCTCCCGCCAGGGAAACGGGCGATGAGGGATCAAAAACAAAGCAGGGATCATTGCTGAAACACGTTGGCCGTCTTCTTTGGTGGCACTAATCAATTCCTCCCAATCAGCTGTTATTTTTTTGGCGAGCGCCGACACTTCTTCCACTTTTGTTCATTTTCTTCCGAAATTCATTCGCTTCGCTATTATCAGGATAGTTTCATTTTCATAATTCATTGCATAGCACAGGCTATGAGGAGTATGTAGTAAATTATTTGCTTGCTCGCGTTTCGAAGGGGTGTCCACATCTTATTTGTTGCAAAAAAGTGAAAATTTTCCAAGCGACTGATTTTCAAGTGATGTGATTTTCAAGTGATGCTTTAGTAATGTTTAATCAGCATTAGTCGGGGCGTTTCGGACGGGTTTTGTGGGAAAGAAATGCGAACTTGTTTCTAAAACCAACTGTATTTGTTCTCCTTTTTCTGCAAGATTCGAATACACCTCTTTCATTGCCAGATCAGCGCCATCGTCGGCCTCTTTTTTTTTGAGGGTCCGCGACGCACTTGCTTTGGTGCATTGGTATAGCCACTCGAAGTGTTTCAAATTCTTACCTTGAAATATTTGCACAAAATCTTTTCCTTGCATGATGCGCATATGAGTGTGTAACAGTGTTTCCATATATTTTCAGCACTAACTGTGGGCGGGGGACTAGTTTCATTTTGAGAAGACGGCAAACACTTCACAAATTCAACTGCATCTATGACCGAAACCACACCATTACCCCAATCTCGGACGCCAGACTTCGGTTGCACGCTTCCATAAAAAACACTTGAATTCTTTTTCAAGAACGAAAATAGACTATCTAGCTTATCATCATTCCCATAGGTTTTTAACTATCCATTTCAGTTGAATGCAGGAGATTCTTTGAATTTATGCATTACTCGACGAGTTTCGGAATGTCTTTTTCTCACCTAGCGTTACCTTTCCAAGAATACCTTGTAAATAACTCAAGCTCAAAATTTCCTTTGGAGAATTTTTTTGTTTTTCAAAAAAACTTTGTTCGAAAAAAAACGTTAACAAAGTTACTACAAATGCAAACTTTCGGCAGAGGGCAGCTTTCGTTGAACCGGCAACAAACCGTGGCACCTATGTCGCGGTTCGTAAGGATGTTAATTCAAATGAGTGTTCACTGTGGTCCAATTCGAGATATGTAGTATACATTGGATCCGACTCATTTCGGAAAACTGCAAAAACCTGTTTTTCTCTTCATCATCAACCTGATGCTTGGAGAAAAGATTGATTTCCATTCGAAGCTCCCTATAACAATCATGCAAGGACAATATTTTCGTCATTTTCATATTGGTGTTCGTAATTATTATGAAGGTTATTTGGAATGATTTGGATATCCGAAAGAAATCGTATATTTCAGAATTTCGTTTCACAGAATCTCCTAGTGACTTAGAAATTGAGATCATTTTGCCTTTTTAGTCCAGATACATCTTAAATAAACCTTTCAGTTCAGAGTAAAGCAGAAAAGAGCGATTTTTGCAATTATTCTCAATGAGTCGGATCCAATGTATAATATGTAGCACCTACCTCTTCATGCCACTTCATCGCTTACTCACTCATGTCAATACCATGGTTTTCTCTGCCTATTCCATTGTTTGTGTTATAACGGATAAAGGCGGTGGTGCGGTTGCGGACTTCTAATCTACTGTGGTATCAATCATTTTTTCCGAAACAGCTGTGGTTGATCGGTGAGTTTTTGGTTTCTACTGATACGAATACAGCTGTCGAAGCAATGAAAACAAGCGAAATTGTGAGAATGGAAACAATAACTCACCGATAAATCACATCTAAACCGGAAAAATGATTGATATGGCAAACATTACAGTTATCTGATAGAACTATCAACTAGGGCAGCTTTGTTGGATAGAAAGAAGATAACGACGGACCTTTCAAAGAGTTCTGACGCACGAAAACTGCTCTACATTCGAGATAAAATTCGAGGCAGATCAAGCGCTTTCGAGTGGCTATAAACGTCATTAGATAGAAGAAGAGTTGAGCTCTATATATACAACACCTGACCGTAAGGATCTCGTAGACGGACTGTGGAAAATAAGCTGCCCTACACGAGATGCAGGATTTTCCTAACAACCTGATATTTCGTTGATGAAATTTGAATTTTCAGCACATGAAGTTTATTCGAAAATATTTACGAGCGACCGACCTTGCAACAGATCGACAATCTGTCAAGAAATTTGTTCATAAATTTCTCGGATTCGATGGGGTAAGTTCCTCATACTATTGTGGGAATTTTGATTGAAGTTGGGATGCATAGGAGTTTCGAACATTCCCGAGATGCGGAATAGGATTACATGCGTGCGCGCTCGTATGCTGCTTTTCGTGGTCTGAAACACTCTCGTTGTCTCTCTACTCGCTCCGCGCACGCACGCGAAGTAACACAGCAAATCTCGCTTCGGAGGAGCACATGTTTTGGTCTATTCTATTCGAAACTTGGTGAAACCTAAACATCTTATAGGCGACTTAAAGGCAGCATACACGCTCGTAAACGTGGCTGAGATAACAACGTGAATAGAACCGTACGGCTTACAACATGATGTCTACGCATTTCGAAGCGTCAAAAACGACCCACACTACTGCTAAAGAAGTAGCAAGCTTGGCCCCGTCCATATTTCCCACGCCCCTTGTATTTGGCCTCCTCTAACTCAACGTTGCTGGGTCATCCTCACCGTCGGTACTGTTGGTGGACTCCCTGACAAGTAAACCACACACGTCATTGACGGCGAAGATGACCCAGAAACCTTGCGTTGGAAGAGGAAGCCAAATACAAGGGGCGTGAAAATACGAGCGGGGTCAAACTTGCTACTCATGTAGCGGCATTACGGGTCGTTTTTGACGCTTCAAAATGGGTAGACATCATGTTGCAAGCCGTACGGCTCTATTCACGTTGTTATCTCAACCACATTTACGAGCGTGTATGCTGCCTTTAAAGTATAGTTGTACACGAACGAAATTTTCGAAAATATTTCGAACGAAAAAATTTCGACTTTCGTTCGTTCGACATTTTTTTTCAAAATTGTACAACTATACTTTAAAGGCAGTGTTCACGATGATTTTCGTCCCCGAGTTTTTCACATAAAACAATGCGTTGGCCTCCAAGTGTTACCAAAATTACGAAAAAACGGCGAGAAACGCATTAAAGGCAGTGGTCACGATGAAAAACGTTATCGAAAAAGCTACAAAAATCAGCTTAGATATAAAACAGCTCAAAAACTATGAAGGTAGCGCGGTGAAAAACGGGCTAGAATTAGAGTTATTAAGACCCTAAATTTCCAGTTCGTGCACACGTGCTACAGAAAGATCACAGTCTCATGCCGAGCAGTCGAAAATCGTCGACACTCAGAGGAAGAAATAAATGCAAATTTACCTAATAAAACAGTTGAACAATGAAAGCAAGCACTTCATCCAATGTTTTTGACTATTATAGATATGTACATAAATCCTAAAGTTCATTGATTAAAATTCAAGTTCAAGCCAGCTGATGTTCTTGATATAAGAGATCATCGATGCCGATGATGTGGGGTGGACTCGTCCACCATCAAAAGACAAGAAAGTTCAGGATTCGAATTTGGCCCAGAACAGCTACATATTTTTTCGCAATTTTTTCTTATAGGTTCTACTACTCTATACCCAGAAAAGGGTTTAGAGAGGAAAAGAAGACGAGCATATTTGAGCGCGACCACTGCCTTCAAAACGTCGTATTTCAGTGACATTATTCTATACCATGGACTAGTTGTCCGGTTGGATGAACTTGTTAATGGTGGGTGTCACCAGTTGAAAGTTGAGTCAATCGAAAAAAGAAGAATTTTTCATGCAAAGCAGGATTAGTTAGGGCCCCAAGGAAAGAACGGAGCAGTAGAGAGTAGAGTTGCAAAGGACGGGCCCACAAATGATTTCATTGTCACAACAAACACTTCCTGTGATACTTGAAAGGCGGATGATACTTATGGATTTCTTGTACTTCTGGTGCGTTTTTCACAATTGCTACGTCATTTTAGTTCCACCCGGGGGTCACTTAAAGGCACTGTTCGCGATGAAAATCGCTTTTCTGTTTTTTTGCCTATCTTGAAACCGGTCCCATTCTGATTCCAATGATGCTTCTGGAATCGTACAAGACCTTCTGGGAATGGAGTTATGGTCCCTCAAAAATTGAGCTAGGGAAAATGGTGGACGAGATGTCCAAGGCTTGTAACTTCCGTCTTTTGCAGCCAATGTGTGCGAGCTGACCTGAGTAAAGAGAGAAGTTGAGAATGAAGGAAAGAACGGGGTTTTTGATCGGAAACCATCGCTCAACTCACGATTTCGAGTGTTCCTTTGTTCACGTCGAGTGGCGGGAAGAGGCGGGACTTGCCCACAATGGTAGGGTTTGCCCACTTTTCTAAGCCGTTTTGCGGCTCCTAGGTAGCTTTTCGTCCCATTTTTTTGACGCTGTTCTGCTTCTGAGAGCCACGAGAAGCGTTTGTCATGGAAAATTCGAGGATGAAGTTTATCGCGAACAGTGCCTTTAATCAATATAGCGAAAAACCTTAAAATTGAAGATTATCGTGAACACTGCCTTTAAAGACAGTGTATACGCTCGCAAACATACTACGTCGTCAGCGACGTATGAGGCGCTGAAAACTGTCCAGGATGGCAGTATTGGAGCATTCCTGTCTCGCAAGCCTCATATTCAGTACCGAAAGGCATTGCTATAGCGATTTCGGTCACCTACTGAGCTGAATCCACTTTCATTTCTCTAAATCTCAATATCACGTCGCTGCCTATTCCTTCTGCTCTGCTCAGTTTCAAACGCGTGACAGGGGAGAAGCTATTGAGCTTCTTAAATCGAAATGTCGAAATACCCGATCGTTTCATGTTTTTTAGGTGTGGTATTTCACTTTAATGTGTGCCCAGCGCAACGTACTCAATTAATGAATCAATCATATAGCAGGGCATTTGACAATCATCCTGCCAAATTTACTAATGGTTGATTGCCTGTGGGACCTGAGTCATCCGAATGTCTCTAGTATATACCGTCAGTCACTCCCGGAATGACGAAGCGGGGCGGCGCTGAGCTGGGGCGGGTGCGGTGCGGCCGCGCAACGCGGCTCAGACTGACCGCCACTCTAATTTAGGTGACCGCGCCAGCCCCATTCCGCGCCGCCCGGCTTCGTCATTCCGGGAGTGACGTTATGTGCGCGTCCATGGGAAGGATGCGGACCGCTTTTCACCCAAGTTGGTAGCATACCGCCGCACATAATGTATTCCCCCCCCCCCCAGTTCAAGAGTATCAGACCCCTTTCGACCTTTTGAGACGGAGAGTATATTTCACAATGGCTTTAATTGCAACAGTCCGTCACACAAGCCTATGATGAATGGCGCGCTTGCAGTCCTCGTGAAGTGAGCGGTTTTTTTGCTAGTTGCATTAGCTGTTTAAGGCTTGAGTAATCTTTACATTTGGTAGAAGAGAAGTTTTTCGTCAAGTCAGCGTTTTTTGTCGAAGACGTAGAGACTGCGCGTCACATACTGTGAGGTGCAGAGACCCAGACGGCTCGGGCATATGCCGACTGACGAACGATTCCGTGTCGTCCGTACATCCATTTCGAAGGAATGTCTTCCAATAAACGTTCATCGCTCAAGATGTGTTGCGCGCAGATTTTTCGATTGCTGCTCAATAATACAAGTGTGGATCACAGAGTCACGGACAATAGTTACGATCCTCCCCTAATCCACATCTCAGCGATGAGACGCCTGTGTATCCCACCGTTTAGGCCTGACCTGAATGCAAGCATATGAGATATTCATGTTTTTTGTATCAATTCTTATGTTTTGTTTCAATGTAGGTGTTTTGTATGCGAATGATATCAGCACATGCCGGGGATATTATGGCAACTGAGTTGATTGTGGCTCTTTGGCATAATTTCAACGATCGAGTTCGAAAGGTAAGCCGCATGGATTTTCTACTAGATATCTGTGACGATCCTTGCTGTGTCACTACTGTCCTTGCTTCTAGCTAGATCTGATAATATGAGATAAGCGATTTATGCTTCTGACGTGCATGTGATTTAACACGATTATCTGATTTCGTATAAAGGTCTCTTTTCTAAGATCCAATTCAACTCTACGGAATCGCTCAACCACTAATCACTCAATCGCGTACGTACGTTGGGTTGAGTTGGTAGCTCGTGGTTCCTCTATTTCCCTTCCGTCTAATTCGAGCAAGAGCGTGATCCTCCATGTCTATCGATATTAGCCTATTTTATCGCACAACGAGAGGTAAACAGACTAGCTCCATTCAAGTAGTGCACGGCTGCTTTTTGATGTGGATCACATCGTGCGATGATCGTTTGTGAAGGTTTCCTTGTCGTACTACACTTATAGCGATGGTTGATCACATTCTTGCTAGTGCTAGGTTCCATCCCTAGATTGTGACGGCTCTCCCGAGAATGCCAGCTTTGTGATGAGATTTGATTGTCGTGCCATTGAACAGGTTCAAAACAATCCTCTTCTACGAGTTAACGTAGCCTTGTCTGGAAACATTGGATTGGGTGAACCTTTTTAATGGTAGCAAGATTTCGATATCAGTCTAATTTGTTTCCTTCAGAGTCCCATCGAAATGTTCGAGGGAGGTGTCAGCCAGTCGCCAAGTAAGCTTGATGCCAACTTCAAGACGTGGTTACTTGGACAGACTAGGTAAGTGAGACAGAAGTTGTATTTGTTGTGTGACTCGCACTGGGTGATGAACATTTTGCGGCGCGACTATGAGCGCAATCCGCCTCTAACAGAATGGCGTACTCCATTTCCGTCTCACTGCGTAGCTGGTCCAATTCAAATTACCCCAGTGCCATTTCCCAAACGTTAAAGATCTACACTCGGGGGTTCTCTCGATAAAATGACCCCAAAGTGAAAAAGAAAGAAGCAAGATGTTTTCGAATGGATGCCTTATAAATCACTCATTTGATATCTAGCGTGGTAGCTAATTCTGAAGCGATTTCCTCTTCAATCTAAGCTAGTTACGGGCAGGCGCTCATAGCGAAATTTATGTAAGAGCTGATAACAATGTTTCATTTGAAAAAGCGCTTGATGCTGGCGAACGTCGGAATGTGGGGCTCTCTAAAGAATACCCGGATCTCACATCCTTCCTGTGGCCGCTGCTTTAGCTGGTACTGGTTGGTGAAAACCGTTCTCACTGCGAATATTGTCATGCTGGAATCAAAACGAATATTGCGTGCCTTGAACTGCTTGCATTCCTTAAGAGTATACAGATAAACGCCATCTTCTTCGTTGATAAAACACAGAGCAAAAACGTCAACCACGTTGAAATTGGAGAAAGAATTTTTCCCTTTCTTCATTATTTCTGGCACGAAGTTGAAGCTTCTATTCCCATTACCTTGTCGAATCCTTCCTTCATTCTGATTCTCTCAGGAGCAGCGACTGCAATTGAAGTAAAGGAGTCTTCGTTTATAGAGGCCTTGAACGATTGGAAAGGTACCATTCTGATCAGCTTGAACTGTGCGATGAACTTAAGGTCCAGAAAATTGTTTCCTGGGTGTACTGAGCTTTTAAGTGCCTCTCTATTCAAAGCCCTTTGAGTAGAATGAGAATGCACGCCTGGACGAGTTTGGACCAGGCAGAAATCTAACAAGGGAATGATCAGAACTGGTCGCCAGAACTATCCATGAGACCTGGTTTTTCTGATCAACTACCTTCCGGATAGTCATGAAAACCCTATCCTAGCTGCCCGAGTAATTGTAAAAGAAAAAGTTATGGGGGTAGAAGTTGCGAGCACCGTAGCTATAATGAAATTTATCTGCCGTAAACTGTCTTTATCGTTCGAATTATCGAAAACGTGACCCATATTCGTGTTCAGCGCCTCAAATATCCCCTTTGAGAGAGGTTTGAGCAAAGAAATTTTTTTGAATTTTTTTAATGAAAATTTTTCAAAATATTCATTATTATTATTCGGGCAGCTAAAATAGGGGTTTTACAAATACCCGGAAGGTGGTCGATCAGAAAAACGTGGCTTCATGCGTAGTTCTGGCAGACAGGTCTGGTCACTCCCTAGTAAGAAGAAAATCAGCGGGATGTTGTCCGAGTAGCCATAACAATTGTTCAAATGATTGCTCCGGATTTAACGGTGTCTAGAGCATATTCCTGGGTTGATTCCTTTGAGTCCTAGTGAGTTTGGGCGTCGTAAGAGGCTTACTGGCCCCAAAAGAGGGTGTAGATACTTAGTTTCGATTGGGGGGGAGTCGTTATATTTGCTGAGATCTTGATTTCTCGAGCGAAACCAGAAAACATGTTGAGTATGAGAACACTGTTCTGCAGTCAAAGCGTCTATCGGTTTAGCTGGATGGGTGGTCTTGTTCCTGTCAGAAAATGGGAAATACACCAGTTCACGTACTTGTACATAGTAGTACGCAATGGCACTTCCACTCATACTCTGCGGGGGGGGGGGGCAAGCGCCGGACAATAGAGCCCGTTTTCGACTTGGGGGGAGCGACAGCGCAGGCCTCAGAGGAGAGCAGGTGCTTCAGGGGAGGCCCCTGCTCTCCTCCGGCGCTTGCCCCCCCGAGAGGAAGAGAGGGAAAAGATGGGAAGAAGTCGTAGAAGGTAGTTTACGACAATAGAGGCCAGAGAAGGCATCTATCACGTGCTCGAGCGGTATAAAAGGCGCCTCACCTCATGGAGAGCCGCATTCGGCCCAACAGGGCCGGCCCTGGACGGCGACTTCGAGTCACTGTCAGAAAGGGATATTTTTGGAGGGAAGCGGAGACGCTTTCCGGGGGGAGGGTGACGTCACTGCTCCGGTGTCGTGACGTCACTGCCCCAGAGGCGTGCCGTCATGGCTCCGGGGCAGTGATGGGGGGGGGGGGCTTCAAGGCAGTCACAGAGGGGCTTCAGGGCAGTCACAGGGGGGCTTCAGGGCAGTCACAGGGGAGCTTCAGGGCAGTCACAGGGGGGCTTCAGGGCAGTCACAGGGGGGCTTCAGGGCAGTCACAGGGGGGCTTCAGGGCAGTCACAGGCGGGCTCCGATCAAGCCAAATTGTCACTCCGGCGGCAGCCCCCCGATTGGGGGGGGGGGGCAAGCGCCGGTGCCCGGAGGGTTGCGCCCCTGAAGAGCTGCGCTAGCCCCCTCCAGTGTATGAGCAGTTTTGAATTCCAAATTTCCGCCGGAGTAGTTCTCTTGATCCCCTACCGAAACAATTTGTTTGCCTTAGGTCTGGAATTCAAATTTTTGGGTCTACCCACCACGAGTTATTGGAGTCAAACAAGGTTTGCGCCGGAACTAATTTCTTGTGGTTGTTGGATTCAATGGAGTGTTTTGGAACGAATATTTGTGGGTGGATTCATCAAGTTTGTGGAGAATCGGATTTGGACAAATTTCCTATGATTTTTGCTGAACGAAACCGCTTCTTGGGGTTTCAAACCTTTACGATACGGTGGGCTGTGAATCTGCAAAATTGTCTTGTCGCAGAGAGACTAGCTAGCGTACATACCAAACCGTTGAGAGGGGAAAATCTGAGAACCTAATCAATTTTCTAGTTGCTATAGGGCTGATTCAGGAGGCACACCTAACGTCTCCAGCCAGACGACCTACCGAGCTCTGCTTAGAGCACGTTGGAGTACACAAAAGGTAGTTTCTTCAATGCTTAAAGTCACCCTCACAGATTGGTTTAGAAAGGAAATGCAGGCACGCGAAAAGGTTTTTTTCAAGCCTAGGCTCCTGGAAGCCAATCGCAACCAGAGGTGAGCGAAGGAAATTTTGAAAATTCGGGAGTCGGGTTTTGATACGGAAATTTTTTTCTCGGTTTTCGGAAACCGGGTGCGCAACACCTAAAAATGCTCGAAAATGCGGTTTTCGGAACCCGAAATGCTGAAACATTCTGTGTTGTTTTGCCAAAAAAGCGCGAAACTGCGGGTTTCGAAACGCGAAATGTGAATTCCGCTCATCCCTGATCGCAACTGAATATATCCCCTAGTCAACTTCAGACTTCCCTCTTATTGCTGGACTAGTTTTTCTGTTCTTTTCAAAAAACGAACTTACCTTGAGTCCACATTCGATCACATTTTGACTGCCCATTCGAGTCCACATTCGATCACACTTTGACTGTCCACATTCGATTACAAAAATCGCGAAACACTTGAATCCCAGACGAGCCCAACTTAGGGCCATTTTGAATAGTGGACCAGAAGACTTTACCCCAGTTCTAAAACATGATGGTCTCAAGTCAAAACTAGCGGAGATCTTTAATTGCGACTGGCTTCTGCGAGCCTAAGTTTTTGAAAAGCGTTTACGCGTGGCTCGATTTCCTATTCAAGCGAGCTCTGAGAGGTGGCTTCGAACGATCCCGAAACCCTAGTTTCTAAACTAGGCGGCTCGTCACAGTACCGTCAAGACTCACATATCACACTCCAATCGCAACCACGATTTTTTTTTGGTTTTCGAGTTTTTCCATAGTTCTCGACAGATTTTAGATGCTAGCAAATATGGCAGCAACATATTGTTTTCCAAATTAACAGCCCACTGCATCGTCGAGATTTGGATCTCTCAAAAGTTCCGTTAGGCGACCTTCACAGAAAATTGATTGCCCCCACCAAGTTGAAAGAATTCCACCCATGAAAGATCGTTCCAAAATGCTCCATTTGGTCCAAACACCATAAAAATGGGTTTTGGAGCAAACTTTTTTTGTTTCTATAACCGTGGTGGCTGGACCTTTGAAAAAAAAACTTTGAAAAAAGAAAACCCATGAACGTCCCAGGCGACTTAATTTTAGATTTTGTATCTTCCTTCGGATGCTCATTTTCGTGAAGAATGGTGGAAGTTGGATTTTTTTTTCAGTTTCAACGTGATTTCTTGCTGGCGTTCTCGCTCTGCCTTTTGGCCGGTATCACACTTCCCGCGACCAGCGACAGTGATAGTGGACATCAGATATTGATTTTCGGTCGATATGGATGATAAGCATTGCGTCGCGTCGCTCATCGCTGGAAGCATGATCCCGGCCTTTGGTAACGAAGTGTACGGCGTTACCTCACATATTCTTAGAGAATGCGTGCAGTGCAAGATTGATGGGTCAATTGAACGCCAGCATGTCAATGTTCGCAGTAGGAACAGTTGTAAAGATTTCCACATGGGCGTGTATCACCGCATATTGGGCAAGGAAGCTTACCTTGCTGGGCAGCCTGAGGGAGATCCCCTCAGTGGTTTGCATGACCATTACCATACCAGTCATAAATTCTATTTCAAAACGCGTTGGGACACGGAATCGCGTCGAGAACGGTGTTTTTATCCGGAGTGGACATTCTTAAAATCAGACAACAAACGTTGAATTTGGTTCACCGTGCTCATTTCAAAAATGTGTTCAAGTCTGAAAAAAAAACGCAAGTCACTACCTGGTTATGACCTGTTTTCTCTCTGAAACATCGGAACATTTCAAGAGTCGAACGCCCGCGGAGATGTCAATAGCTCTCAAATTGCGTAATTTCTCGATGAGAAAGCAGGTCATAACTATGCAAAGACTTATCCCTTTCGCAAACTCGAATATGTCATTCAAAACTGCACAATATGTAGGGCGATCCTAATACATTTTTCCAAATTGTGAATCCTCACAAATCGAACGAGGACGGCGTCTTCGATGTGATCTTGTCGTCCACGCTTTTTTTGCGAATAATTATGACTGATATTGTACCTTGTTCTTACAGTGGAAGAGAAGCGACGGAAACTCTTCGGAGAAGTCATGGCACGACATCATCATTGGGGAAAGGGATAAAATACTACACTTATTGGGCGCTTGTCTCTCCCCTTTTCACGGCAACCCTCCGTACTCGTGGGAATCCCGTGTAGAGGTCCGTTCACTTTGCCAGCATTTTCCACGTGCCGTTCACATTTAGCACCCCAACCAATTGTTTCCGGTAAATGCGCACAGAACTGAAACCTGGGCGCTGGTTCCGAGCCGTGATGTTGATAAATCTACCCCGAAATTTTGCTCGCGATAAACACCAGATCTCGAGAGCACTTCATACCTGTAAATTCACCCTCCAAGATTACGGGGTTTACAATACTAGCCAAAAGTTTCGCCCAAAACCAGTCGTCGATGAAAGAGCCAAAATCTGAGGAAAGCGCCGTACTGCTCTTCGGTTCCTTTTGATTTCGATTTTTTTAGACTTGGAAAAATCCCGGGTCTCAAACCTGGTATGACCCATTTTCTCATTTGAGAAACAGATGTCTCCGAAGCGTTGAAGACACACAAACACGTCAACTATTCAGAAATTTTCGATTTTTTTCCGCGAAAATGCGTGATACTGTCCTTATCCGAACCATATACCTGTCCGCAGTTTCGCACAACCGCTGCATCAGCGCGCAGCACGAAGGTAATCGTGGCGGGACCGGTTGCGGTACCATTGACAACCAAGCATGCTTCGCCCACTTTCCCTCGCGCTTGCTGCGCCCTCCTCCCTGGCTCTCGCGACGGAGACACAAAGAAAAAGACGCTACTGTTGTGTCGTCGACTGGCATCAGTCAGATGAGCGAGGTTTTGCTGCATAATCTGGCCAACATCGGCCACGACCGCTTCCTCTCTAGGGATGCTGAGATTGAAATCACAAACTGAGAATGCATTTCCTGCAGTACAAATTCTTCAAGTTTAACCAGTATTTATATTTCCTAAAAATAGGGAACAGTTCTAACGCTCACTCTCTTTATAACACTCCAGTTCGCTTAAAGGCAGCAGACACGCTCGAAAAAGTTGTTGAGATAACTATGTTTCTGAAGTCGCATGGCTCCTAGTAGACTGCTCACGCCGTTGGAAGCATCAAAAACGAGTCAACACGACTAAACATCAGTAATGCAAATCGAAAATTTTCTGCAACCCCGCCCCTGAGCTTCTGCAACCCCGCCCCAAAATACAAACTCGTTCAGATTGATAGTACTAATACGGTCACTTTGGCTGGTTTTTGATGCTTCTAACGAGGTGAACGCTCCAGTACAGGCTATAAGAGTACATCGGCTTCTCTATCTCAATCGTTTTGTTGCTAATATTTGCGGTTTCAACCGCGCGCAGTAAAACTCGTCCTTTTTCACCCGATAACAAAATAACCGTTATTCCTCTATTTGCACACAGTTTTCGTTCGTCTTTTCGTCATTTCCCACTACAACCAGCTCCAAACCTTTGATTTATGTCATAAAAACGATACCATTTTTGAGAGTGTCTGCTACCTTTAAGAAAATTACTGGATGCAATACTAACCTGCTGATTAAACATATGATAAAGAAGAAAAAGCAAAGCGAACTCTAGAAAAAAATGAGTACTTTCAAGCAAAAGTGGCTTGATGCTGACAGAAACTTTCTTACAAATAGAAACAATAGGAAAGTGGAGTGGGCGAGTCTGCAACAATCTAACAATGTTTCTTGAGAACCAATTCCTGTAGCTGAAATTTTGAATTCACGAAATCAACTCGTGTTATTCTTCAAAAGAGAGCTTTGTAATTTTGGAAAGGGCTTGCTCCGGTTATTCTAGTACCGGTGGAAATATTTTGTACCTATTATCGAAAAGAAGACATAAAATCTGACCCACATAAACGGTTTCCTTTCGCTGATCAGAAAAGTGAACTGGTGAAAGTACAGAAGCAGGTTAACCCTTCCAAACAAGTGAGTCTCTCATCGATCAAGCTCTGCGAAATAGGGCAACGTCTTGTTATTTGGAATTGAAAGTTTTTGACAAGTGAATTAGTTATCAAGGAATTTTGTTAATTTTTTGAAGACTCGCTCATCCCGTTTTCCTGTTGCTCCTTTTTTGGAACCTGTCTGTCTGCCAAAAACCACCTCTGCCTGAAACAGCTTCTTTTTCATAGAATTACTCACTTATTTGAAATAACGTGGTGACCCACGAGAAATCTCCAAGATTTTCCGATTTGTACCGATTGATTTTATAACAGTAAGGAGCCTATTTGCTGACCAGTCCTCTGTACCACCTTATTAAAGAAACTACAGCCTACAAAGTTTTTCACCAATTCGATCGAAGAAAAATATCGATAACTTTAGTGATACAATACACGCGCTAAGTTTTGTAAAAACGGGGAGCATCTGGCAAACTTGGCAAAAAAGCGTCCGATGCATGCAGCTTTTTTGAACGAAGACTTTTTCGAATTCTGAAAACGCTATCATATTCACAGACTAAATTGCTACCTAATTATGTGACGTACGGGCCAAAATTCCCTAAAATCGCTTTGTTTTCGAAGGAAATAGTTTTTGCAATAGTTTTTCAAAAACGTCCCGCGCTGCGAGGTGCGGCGAAACTTTGAGCAGTATTTATACAAGTAATGGGAGAGCAATCTGTATGCTTTCTTCATAAATTAGGTGCAGGTGAGAGAATCTCGAGGTTTGTGTTGGTTGAATTCTCGAAATCCCTCATTAAACACGCTTGAGAACCACCTGAAAAGTCGGAGTTTTGTTGTGAAAGCCCCGGGTTCTTAAATGAAGGACTTTGAAAATTCAACCTAAACAATTCTCGAGATGTCCTTACCTGCAACTAATTTATGAAGAAGCCATACAGATTGCTCCTCCATTACTTGTACAATTACTGCTCAAAGTTTCGCCGCACTTCGCCGCGCGCGACGGTTTTTTAAACCGATTGCAAAAACTATTTCCTTCAAAAACAAAGCGATTTGAGGGAACTTCGGCTCACAATGCGCATAATTAGATAGCAATTGATCTGTACAATATGATAGCGATATGATAGCGTTTTCAAAATTTGAAAAAGTCTTCATTCAAAAAAGTTACATGCATCGGACGCTTTTTTGCCAAGTTTGCCAGATGCTCCCCGTTTTTACAAAACTTAGCGCGGGTATTGTACCTTCCTAGTTGCAAACCTTGTTGTGGGGGCACCCAAGATACATCCATGAAAATGAGAATTTCTTTCAATAAAAGATATATGACGTCGTTATCCGCGAGTGTTCTCCTGGAGACTCCATTGCAATGCTCTGATTTCTGAAAGCGCTACCTTTCGTTTTTCTCTGGGATTTCGAGTGCTCCCCCTCAAATTAGGTTTGCACTCATCCCTGTAATGTACAGCCAACGCTGTAAATGGATCCACCCCGCGGATACACAGAGATAAACAGCTTGCACTTTAGCCGGGCCGAGAGAGTGCCGGGCCGGCTGGCAGCGCCTTTCTTTTCGTCCTCTGCACTCATCATACTGACTCGGACATCCCGCAAGCCGAGTTGTCAATGCTCCGGAGACCTGGCGGGACCTTGTGGTCCCAGCATGATTATCTTTGAGGTGCGCGCTGCAACAGCGACTGCCCACTACTGCGGATCGGAATTTCGCTTCGATAGGAACCGACACTAGGTCATGATCTGGGTTTTTAACTAAACTGAACAGACCACAATCGAAACGGATCGCAGTGATATTTTGCGTTCCTTGTCATGCGCAAACTCGATGCACATACAGTTGACCGCAATGTTAGAAGGACATGGTGCGGTTGCGGACTCGCACTAAAACTACGGTAGAATCTGGCACTTTGCCAGATTTCGTCATCGATCGGTGCCACAGCTGATATTCTCGTCAGCAAAGAGACGACGGTTGGCGCCGATCGATGACGAACTCTGGCAAAATGCCAGATTCTACCGTAGTTTTGGTGCGAGTCCGCAACCGCATCATGTCCTTTTAACATTGCGGTCAACTGTACCCTCTATAAAACGTCGTAATTCACATCACCTACGGCGCGAGCGGCGCGCGCGACGTCTGGGCCTCCGTCTGCCCTCCGCTCTCTCACTGTCTCTAACCTCCGCTCCGCACCAGCACGCGTAGGAGCCATGTCAATTTCGCCGTTTTATAGCCTGTATGCGCACCGAATTTGTGCCAACGCAGAGAAAGAACACACAAAGTAGCGGTGCGATCCGCACCTAATTTAGCTCAGGAAGACGCATTGAATGGTGTTTTTAGATTCTGAAAAGTCTGTCCCCAACGAAATCAACGTTTCCGATGCGTTTCGCGACTAAAGTTATGGTGCTATCGTAGCAGTTCCTGAACTATCAACCACGCTTGGCAGCTCGAGCGTAAAACTGAAGCCAATACAATGCTCCATCCATTTACTCCATAGACTTGTGGCTGACCCTCAGACTTCCAAGCTAATCCGAGTAGCTCGATTACTACGAGAGACACACTCTTTCATGGGAATAATGCGACCTGTAAAGCTATGGCTGCGCTTACGCCAAGTGTCCATCATCCATCTCATGCTAGCTTGTTTTGCTTCTTCTTGTATGCGGCCAACACAATACGCATTTTCTCAAGTAACTTTTGGACTTAAGTCTGAGTTGGTTTTAATATTGTCGATGCTACTTCTGATGAAAGAAGCAGGCTAATTGTCGTTCTCTTTTCTTGAGCAGATTTTTGGAGCATAGAAGTGTTATATCACATTGAATTTCTGGGCATCCCTCCGTTTCCAGTAGCCTGAACTTCATAAAGCTAAATTCACCAGTATTTTTGACTTATACTTATTTTGTGTAGCGGTGCATGAGCACTCGGTCAGTAGTTACACACATGGCGTCACATTAAAGGCAGGGTTCGCGTTCAGAGGGTTTTGAGCTCTCTTCATGCGAACCTAGATTTGGTCATCAAAAAAGTAAAAACAAGTGAAAAACCCCGAAATTTGCTGGAAAAGCGCTCGAAAACAAGGTATAACGGCTAATTACAGGTGTCGGCCGGCTCCCTAATTAACGAGGTATTCGTTAAATGTTGTTTAAAGGCAGTGTTCACGAAGAAAAAGTTTACCCTTTTTTGGCTAAAACGTAAGCTTTGGGTCCCTATAAGAAGATTAAGAACGGATGTGCGACGGAAAACGGCCGGTAAGTGGGTGAAAACCTCGTGGGCCAGCCGACCAATTGGGCCACTTCGCCCACGTCCTATAACAGTTCCCCTGAATTTGTGGTTAAATGAGCGGTGGTTTCCGATCAAAAGCCCCGTTCATCCCTTCATTCTCAACATCTCTCTTTACTCAGGTCGGCTCGCACACATCGGCTGCAAAAAACGGAAGTTACAAGCCTCGGACAACTCGTCCACAATTTTTCCCTGCTGAATTTCGAGTGGCCATAACTCCGTTTCCAGGGGGTCTTGTACTATTCCAGGGACATCATTGGAATCAGCATGGGACCGTTTTCAAGATAGGCGGAAAAACAGAAAAACGACTTTTATCGTGAACACTGCCTTCAATGTTGCTTGTTTATTCGTCTTTTATTTTGCTGTTTAAAAGCACAGTCCAACCTCAGAATCGCTTTTCTGTTTCTCTACCTATCTTGAAAACGGTCTCACGCTGATTCCAATGATGTCTCTGGAATCGTAGAAGACCACCTAGGAACGAAGTTATCGCCTCTCAAAAATTGTGCTACGGAAGCATGGTGGACGAGTTGTCCGAGGCTCGTAACTTCCGTCATTTGCACCCGATCTACGTGAATCGACCTGAGCAAAGAGAGAGGCTGAGAATGAAGGGAAGAACGGGGCCACTGGTCGGAAACCATCGTTCATCTCGCCGCTGTTGAGCTCGAAAGATCGTAAAAGGGGCGTGCCAAAGTGGCTCCCGGGTGTGGGCGCCCCAGGGTGGCTTCCCCCTATATCTCGCTCATTCGGAGGAATTGAGAGCATGCATTTGGCAGGGGCTATATAGGGTGGGTCTACTTCACAATTATGTGGAAATCTCGGATTTCGTCCCTGAGCTTGGACTGTGCCTTTAAAGGCAGTGTTCACGATAATCTTCAATTTTGAGATTATTCGCTATATCGGCTAAGTGGCCCCCGGGTAGAACCGCAATGACGTAAAAATTGAGAAAAACGCCCCAGAAGTACACGAAATCCTTAAGTATCACCCCGCCTCTTAAGTATCACCGGAAGTGTTTGTTGTGACAATGAAATCTTTTGTGGACCTGTCCTTTGCAATTCTCTACTCTCTATTGCTCCGTTGCTTCCTTAGGGCGCTAACTAATCCTGCTTTGCATGGAAAATTCTTCTATTTTCAACTGACCCAGTTTCTTCTATTTTCAACTGACCCAGTTTCCCACCGATGACAACCACCATGAACATGTTCATTCAATCGGACAACTAGTCCATGTTATAGAATAATATCACTGAAATACGACATTTAGATGCGTTTCTCGCTGTTTCTTCGTAATTTTGGTAACACTTGGAGGCTAACGCATTGTTTTATGTGAAAAACTCGAGGACGAAAATCATCGCGAACACTGCCTCTAAGTAGTCAGTAGTCGCCAGAAGGGGAGGCGGTCATCGCTCACCCGTGCGTTCTGCGTCGCGGTTGGTGAGCGTCGCGCGCGGAGGAATGAGCGGCGACGTGGCATTCCAGCTTTTGAACGAATTCAACCATACTGGCATGTCCTGGAGCATTTTGTACTTTGGTGTGTTCATTTTATATCACTAACGATAACCATTTTCCTGTATTTAGTGCTGAAGACTTTTCCACACAATGGTGGGGTTTCCGCGTTCGCCGCGCGCGCGACACTCACCGAACCGCAACGCGTACGCACGCAGGTGAGCAATGACATGGCGCCCGCCAGATGTGCTCAGAAATTGCTTTGGAAGTCAAATAAAAGTTAATAAAAAAGGGTTTTATAGAAATCTCGTTGATTGGGGGCGGGAGGACAACAAATGTTCCTGAGCGTTTTTTTATCCAATTTTTTCCCCTTATTTCCACTTTTGTGATGCCCAGATCTACCTTTCCATAAGGATAGCACAACGACAGATTTTATCGCGGACCTTGCCTTCAAAGGCAGCATAGCGTCTGCATGGATCCTGAAGAGACTTTGCGTTTTTGTTGAAGGTTGGCGCAAATTCGGTTCCATATGCTATAACACAGCTGCACCGAGTTTGCGCCAACCATGAATGGGGAACGAAAAGTCTCTTCAGGATCCATGCCGACGTCACATGCTCAATAATGATATCGATTTTATAAAATAATTCAAAGGAAGACATGAGGCATGTTTTATTGCAAATAGACGAAAAAACCGAAAAATCTCGATTGAAGTAAAGAATAACCGGATTACTTTTGTGTTGGGTTGCAAGTGGACGAGTTGCACTGCAGCAATCAAGCTCGGTTGAAATGGCGAAGCTGTCGACAAAGTGGCTACGATAGCGAATCGTACGGCCTGTACTGGAAGAATCATGTAGTTGGAAGCATAAAAACGGGCCAAAGTTACCGTACCTGCGCAATCAATTGGAGGGTGTTCATATTGAAAGGCGGAAACTGTAAAAGAAATGGGAGGAGGCTGCTTGTTTTGGTGGAACAAGAACAAATACCTTCATTTTTACTTTTTTTAGACGCTTACGTCGGCGTGAGCATTCTAGTGGGAGCGGTGAAACCACATTAACATTGCTATCTCAACCACTTTCGTGAACGTGTATGCTGTCTAGGATATCACACTTATGCGTTTTTGTGAGGTCACAAAGAAACTTTCATGGCGAGTAGCGCATAGTTGCTGGCTGACAAGGGAAGTGTTTTTAGTGGTAAACGCATCTGCGAAAACGACTAGTATTGTTAGTATCTCTTGTGCCTCAATAGTCAAAGTGCGCAGTATCTCGCCCCGAGCTGGTGGTTCCGAGAAGTTAGGCGTTTTTCAAACTTCGCGGAAAAGCATCAGGCATTTTTGGGTGTTTCGAATAATTTCTTCGAATTCCGCTCAAAACTTGTACGTGAGTATAATTAGGATGCCGAAAACGAATTTGGGGTCCAGTTTCCAAAATTCTTAGGTTTTCTGTAGGTTACGGTAGGTACAACGCCACTTGAGAAAACCTGCCTTAGCATTTTGGAAATTGACAAATGGACATCAAATTCGTATTCAACACCCCGAATAAACCCCGCATAGAAATTATGAGTCAGTTCTGGGTCTTTGACTGCACTGCCGTATACCCAACGTAATCTACCGCGAGCTGTCGAAAGTCGATAAACGTAGTTGAGATTCGTGTTTAGCGTTCCAAATAACCCTAGAGAAACATTTTGAGTCATTTCTATCGTAGCGTTCGGGATGTCGTCAAAAGTCGCGTTTTGCCCACATTTTCCCCCGATTGGAGACTTTGACTGAATCAAGTCGAAAACATTGGAAAATCGACAATTAAACCCCAGATTCGCGATCAGCGCCCGAAGTAACCCACCTGGAAGGATTCTAAGTCAAATTTGGAGCATATTTAAAACGCTTTGGGAGCAGGGTTGTGCGGCAATTGCCGTTTGCCGATTGCCGTTTGCGTTAGCATGTCATTTTTAGGGTTTGCCGTTGCCGTCTGCCAAAATTTTTGTCTAAAACGGCAAAATTTCGACAAAAATTCGTTAAAAGAACAGGATTTGCCCTCAACGCAGTTTCTGTGGTGGTCAGCGATTCGAAGCTGCTACAAATAATTATTTTGGAACATAGTTCCAGCTCATGTAATGTATAATTGTACCCATTCAATCGGTAACTGCTGAAAACATCTTGACTGGGTAATCAGAGGAGTTCGTTCAAGTTCTAAGTTGTTTGGGAGCCTCCAAATTCCTTCTTTTATTAATCAAATTCTTAACCCCCCCCCTTGAAAATGCCACATTTGCAAAAAACTCTTTTTTGGAAGCATACCGATTACTGCAAGCTCTAAGAATGCAAAACCAAGAGATATCAAATTTGTAGCGTAAAGGCAGTTTTTTTAGACATATGAACCAGTTGAGAACTCGTGTAAATCGGTCCGCTTATGGTCGGCTAGTGGGCTGATGGTAATAATTGGGACAGGAAGTTGATCAATTCTGCAAATAATTTGTCCAGCGTTTTTAAAATTGAGAAATGTTCTCAGCAGTCAGTAAAGGCAGTGTTCAATAATATTTTCGGTTTCGAGATCATTAGCTGAAGTGAAGGGTTTACTCAATGACAGCGCTGAGTTTGTTAAGGTATGCTATAAAGATGAAAAAACAAAAAATATTCAAAAGTAACGAATAAAACCGCATTCAAGTTTTCACCAGAAATGGAAGGGTTCAAGGCCCATTGCAACAATAGTGACGAAAATTGGCTTGAAACGAGCAACCAGTAGCATCACACGGTCTCGAAACTTGAACGTGGTGTACTGGCCCCACCCAGTTCCTCGGTCGTCACGAGGGAAGGTTGTGGGCGTGCACAAGTTTTGGAATCCTATAGAAGAATTTATTGCTCGCTTTTAGCCGACATTGTTGTTTTAATGGGCCTCGTGCCGGGTTGTAGGACGAGTAGACAGAAAGGGACACGCACAAGAGCAGTTCGGCTGGCTAAACGCACTGCACGCGGCGCTCCAGTGACGACGTGAGCGCTGCGGCTTTCCGTAGCATGTACCAGTCGAACTGTCTTTAGGTGCCTCTCATTCTGTGTTTTCGATCAGCATGCCCCTCGGAGCTCATGATTTCCGGTGGAAATTCGAAGATTGTTTTTATCGTGAGCGCTGCATTCAACTAGACTAGTTATACCCCACTCCTGTAGCATCAGAAGGAGAATCATCCAATCGTAGTTTGAAGTGAGCGAAATTGAGAACCTTGAGCCTACTACTTGCTACTAACAAAACTGTGAGTGACTCCGGTCATAACCTGAACCGCGAGCTGCTGATCGCGATGTCGATTGTCTTTCGTTATCAATGGACCAATCATCGCTTATTCTCACCTGAATGTCTTTATTTATTTATTTATTTATGCACGCAGAGGTGCGCGTAATTAAGCATCTTGAAATAGAAACTGTACAACCAGGTCATAGAAAAATAAGAAAAACGACAAATGAAGTGTTAAACAGAATGGAAACGTTAAAAGCAACAACAGAAAAAAATAATTTGAAAGCAAATCGAACACGCCTCGAAAAGAGGCCACGGACGGAAACACAACTCGCTTCGCACAGAAAAATACGTCAACAAGCCTCATGATACATCACTGAAGTTTTGAATAGAACTATTAAAAGAAGCACACGAGACGAATTACGTTAATCTCACGGTTGTCGCGCTTTGCGAAAAGTTCAGAAACTTCAGATCAGAAGGAGATCCTCTCATTAGTTATTAGGAATTACACGCGATCTGATTGTAGCATGTTTTCAACCGAAGGAGTTAGAGGTGACATTTCAGGACAAGCAAGCTTCATTGCTAGTAGAGATTTGGGTGAGAATAAAACAACTCTCCACCTTGTATGCCTCGTAAGAAGTGTATTAGGCTCATCGGCATAGACTAGTAACAGTACAAATGCTGCCCTACCATGTGGGATCCTTGGTGATTCATCGACCCTCCCGCTACTAACAGGTATCTGGGCTAATTTCATCAACAAAATTTGTAGTAATATAGTGGTGCATTTACTGTAGTTCTCATTGATATCCACCATACAATGAATGTCATCCATGAAACGTCACCAGTACACCACTCGGTTGAAAACGGTGCGCATCAGATACAGGGCAAAAAGGGGAGGAAAGAAATTATAGTGTAAGGTATGAAATGAGAGCGATTGACGGATTTCAACGCTGCAGCTGGGACAACCTGGCTATAATGTAATAGCGTCTGATGCCCTCCTGTATAGCAAAAGAACTAGGAACACCTGTAATATGCCAAGAGGCGTCCAAACGAAAACAAAAACATTCAGTGTAGACAAGATTGCAAGATCTTTCGTATCGTCGTTCCGGTATCGGTCTTAGTCTTTGGGTCGGCGCACAAACCTATCGCACCAAGCTTGCTTACGGTTTGTTGATCGTCCCCGGATCGACTACGCTGGATCGCGCTGGCCGCAAGCTCCTTTTAGGAAAAATCATTTGCGGGTGTGTCACACTTTGCACTGCTCAAAAAGACGCCCATCTTTTGGATCTCTAGAATTGATTTGTACGGAAACATCAATTAGTGGGAAGGAACTAACAAAATTATCTCCGGCGATGAATAAACTTACAGTCTTGTTGATCTTAATAGTGACTCCTCATCACCTGAGGCTTTCAGGTAGCTTTTGATATATGTATGGGTTTTTCCTGTAAAGGCTATTGAAGCGCCAAACACATAGTAGCTGGCAGATATGGCATGTAATACGACATCTCTAAGCAAATGTTGGTGTCGTTGCATGGGATCCGACATCACTAAGCAAATGTTGGTGTATTATAGCACAAAACAGATTTTGCCGTTCGCCGTTTTGCCGTTTGCCGGCCATTTTTGGGGATTTGCCGTTGCCGTTTGCCGAAATTTTAAATTCCTTTGCCGCACACTCCTGTTTGGGAGCCCTCTTATTGGATAAATAAACGCCTTACCCAATACCCGTTAAGTCCAGAATGCCATCAGTCTGCACAAGGTTTGGAAAGTGTGCCTTCACCCGAACTCTGCTCAGGGGGGTAGTTGTGGGCGCTGAACATAATTATGAGGCGCGTTTCCGGATGTTCCAAAGACTAATGCGCGCTTTGGAAGGTACAAAAAGCGCAGAAAACGACCGCTTAAAGCTTTTAGCTTCTTGGAACCTGCAGCTCGGGGCGGGATACTGCGCAGTTCTACTACGGAGGCCTGAGAGATCCTGACTATACACTTCGTTTTTACGGATGCCTTTGCAGCCATAAACACTTCCCTTGAGGGTAGGTCTTCATTCACATCGGAGACTAATACTGAAAACATGAGTACGATACCGCCAATATTTTTCCGCAGGAAGGCCACTTTGGTGCCATTCTCTCGCGCACAAAGCGTAGCATCGCCATAAATGGCTTGAAAATTGTCGACTTGTACAATTGAGGACATTCTCAGATCCCTCCCGACGGAAGTAGTACAATGGCTTGCTCAAATCAGATTTTTTACCAATTCATTCAATCGAAAACTGCATCACTCTATGTGCTAGTCAGCCTGCTGACATGGCTCACTGAGTTGCACCAAATTCAGGCTATTGGAAACGAATTGTTTACAAAACTTCAGAGAAATGATATTAAAATGGTGCTGAATCAGAAGCAAAAACACATTTAAAAGACACTGTTGTGGAGGAAACCAAACTCAAGGATAGAAGGATACGATGTCATTTTACGATACGCGAAACACATTCGTGTGCATTGCGCTGGCTGCCGGCAGTGTGCCTGAGTGTAGTGCTGGCTTTCAGGGCTGCCGCGAATGGAGGCGTTCTGCGCTAACCTTGCTGCTTGTTGCAGAGCGAAGCCGCCCTTTGACGGCTCGAATCCAACACGCGGCAAGAAAAGACGCAAATCCGATGGCTACTTCACATTCGTCTGACAATTCTCGTCTCTCCACCGCCTTCAGTCGCCATCGTTATGCTGCTTCTCCTTCTCCATGTCCATTCAACGCAGCACACCTCATCTACCGCCGCCGACCATCAGTCTCGGGCATCGATTTGCTTTGCCAATTCATCTCTTGTTGTGTCATAAAGGTTATCTATTAGGGTATGATTGTCGATTGATTGTTATCACCTTCTCATTTTTGCAATGTCCTTTGTACGAAATTCCACTTGCCACTTGAGCTGTCATGTGCCAAAGGTTTCAATGCTTCAATACCAACATATTATTCTCATTCGTGAAAGTACTGTTTTGATAACATGTTGCTAGCAGTAAGCACATCCCGTATAAATACCTACCATAATGACAATCTGCCTTGTTTGAATTCTAGTCCTAAAATTTGAGACGAAATTGCATTTGTGGCTTTTCACATCACGGGTTCATAATTTTGTGACACATATGTAATCAGTACCAAATTGTCTTCACATAATGTTGAATTTTTGTACTTTCTTGTTATCATCTGATATATCAGAATGTTTAGCTCGAGTTATGTAGGTTGAAGCGTATCTGAGAATATCACAGAGACTGCCGGACAGCACTCTTTCATCGACTTCTAGGATTAGCACGGTCACAACTTTTGTACAATTTCTTTTTCGCATTGAAATGCAGATGTCATCAATTATTGCACCATCTGTTGGTGACGCATGCTGTATGGTTTATCATCGCACATTTCTCATTCTTAACACTTAAAGCTCTTCACAGATTTGTCCTTATGTACTATTATATTGATTGACTCGTTTATAGCAAATGTGTTCAGTAAAGATCATTACTACATCCTCAAATCGTGATTCTAACATGCTTCATTGGAGCGTCCATGATTGAGCTTTTCTCCATCGTTTCCGTTTTGAATGGGATAATGGTGCAACCCGTCGTTTTTGAGGGTTTGTTTGCTCTTTGAGGAAAATTCCAGCTCTTTTTTTCCAAAATATCCGACAACTTTAAGTGATTACGAAATATTCCTCGCCGTACACTGTGATCGCGAGCAGCTAATAACCTCGACAGAAATTAATAATTTGTTTGGTTGAAGCTACATTTGTGGTCACAACTAAACTCTGGTACCGCCGTAGTGACCTATTGATTTCGATTATCACAGCGCGGAGCGGTGGCTTTTTCGTCGGAACCTCCTTATCACTAATTATATTTCACCGAGGCCCACCGCTCCGCTGCTGGTATTGATCGAAATCAACAGGTCACTACGGCGGTACCAGAGTTTACATATTAAAGCGTACCTGCTGAATTGGAACTGAAACAGAAAAAGCACTCGATGTGTGGTGTGAAGATTTGTCAAAGTACGGTCTGTGTAATTCGGGTGTGAAGCCGCGACGCTGCTTAGCGGGAAAATCTGCATGCGGAGATAGAAGAGAAGACGGCTATCGATCCACTGATTTCTCTCCAACTGATGAGTGCGGCTTCCTAATTTGGAAGACACGCACAATACTGAGTTCTATGTTTATTCTTCTCTGCAAACGCGTAGCTAGATGTCTCCGAGGGCGCGACCTGTAATGCCGCCCCATTCCATGTAACAAGAATTTACAGGCTTTAACTACGATAGCTAAAACCCGCATGTTCTTGTGTCGAAGGTACAGAGGGGGCAAATTCTACGCGTATTCTACGTAAAAACGAAGGCTAAATTCGATGCATTGATCTATAATTTTGTAGCGAGAATCTACGGATTTAGCGACAGCCTGTGTTGAAATGCAATCTCAAATCCGCGCTGGCTACGCGGAACGCAGGGATGCCGTTCGAACAGTGTTGGCGAGGACTTGCTGGGATCTTCTTTCTAGTACGGATCAAGACTGGGTGGGTCGATCGACCGAGTGCTGTAGCGAGAAGCCACAGAGAATGTGCGGGCGCTGTAGCTGAAATTTTACCAACTGACGCTAAACTTTCCGTAATTTACGTAAATTCTCGTGTCAAAATTAGTCTAGATGACTCCGAAACCCTCGGCATCTCCGGTTTCCTTGTGAGGCATCTAGCTGTTCTTTGTCTCTATCAAGCTCCAAATTCACAAAACCGCGACAAACTCGCTCAACATCGCCCTTTTATGGGCCACTGCCAGAGTCTCAAAACATCTCCAGCTACAGAATCACATCCAGGGTGAAGCTCTCGTTGGTCCAAGACCAGCGTGGTGCCAGAGGGGGTCGTTCTTTTTTTCGGCGGAAATCCTAGATTTCAGGAAGGGTTTTTTCTCTTGATCCATCATGCTAGGAGGGCAAAAATTCAATTGTTTAGGTGAAATGTCGAGTGCGTAGCGTATCGTCTTCGGAATTCGGAAATTTTCTTTGATGCTATGCTGGCGCTTTCTGGTGGTCTCTTCGGGCAAGATTTGACAAGCCGCAAGTCGTGGAATTAAGGAGAAGTAGCGCTACGCACTCGGAATTCTCATTTTTAAGTACTAGAGTCATCTTATATGTTGATAAAGGAACTTTTTTTTTGCAACAGCTGTATCAGTGAAATCATTTTGCGGGCTTGAAGGCAGAAAAGAGTCCCTTAGAGGAATTCTTCTGGAAAGGATTTCAGACATTTTGCAGAATTTGCGATAGTTGCATGAACGCATTAAAGACAGTGATGACGATAGAAATCGTTCTTCTGTTTTCCCGCCTATCTTGAAAACGGCCCCATGCTGATTCCAATGATCTCTTTTAAATCGCACAAGACCTTCTGGGAACGGAGTTATGGTCCCTCCAAAATTGAGCTAATTAAACATGGTGGACGAGTTGTCCGAGGCTTGTAACTTCCGTCTTTTGCAGCCGATGTATGCGAGCTGACCTGAGTAAAGAGAGAAGTTGAGAATGAAGGGAAGAACGTTGCTAATGACTGCAAATAATCGCTAATTTCACGATCTTGAGCATTCATTTGTTCACGTCGTTGGGCGTGTGTCGCGCTTTTGGGGTTTGCCTTGCGCTCGAAGTGGCAACTTCGGGCTCTTTTGGAGCTTTTCCTGGCTCGTTTTCATGCGTTCTTCCGACGTCAACGTTACAGTGTGCCCCTCCACTACCCATTTACCCATTCCTAGTGAAAACTGAAACCCTTTTTTTATCGTGAACACTGCCTTTAAACAAAATGAGGGCGCAGAAAGGACACAAAGACAGATTTCAAACCGCAGCACTTTCAAAGCAGTGTGATCGTATTGACTTGTGGTGTGGAACCTACACACAATATCCGCGCTGAGTTTTGTAAAAACGGGGAGCGTTTGCCAAAGTTGGCAAAAAAAAATGTCAGATGCTTGTAACTTTTTTAAAGAAATTTTCGGATTCTGGAAACGCTGTCATATTCACAGCTTAAATTCTTACCTATTAATGTGCTCTGTGGATCGACACTTTTCAAAATCGCTATGTTTTTGATTGAAATTACTTTTGCGGTCGTTTTTCAAAAACTTCAAGCGTGGCGAAGTGCGGCAATACTCCGAGCAGTAACTGTACAAGTAATAGAAGACAATCTCTATGTTTTCTTCATGAACTACATACTCTGCCAACGCGTAGCTACATAGATGTCTAACGCCGCGTGTGTGTCTTGTGTCGAGGCTACAAGGGTACAAATTCTACGCATATTCTACGTAAAAAACGAAGGCTAAATTCGATACATTGATCTCTCTGTCTCTAAACCCGTATATTTTCGCTATAATTTTGTAGCGAGAATCTACGGATTTAGCGACAGCCTGTGTTGAAGTGCGATCTCAAACCCGCGCTGGCTACGTGGAACGCAGGGATGCCGTTCGAAGTGTTGAGTCAACTCAAGGAGTGATCACTTGACACTTTGTGGCTGGTCGTGCAGGGTGACCCCCTGTCGCTATCTGGAAGATCATGCTAAGGCATCGTCCATACGTGGCGAGAGCGTGCGATTACGCAAAATCGATGTTCATCAAGGGCACAAGTTTTGCTTGCCGCTCACGCGCGCTCCCTCTCGCGCGCTCACGCTCGCTCGATCTCGTGCGCCCACGTCAGCTCAAAGAAGGAAGCAGCGAGTTTCGAGCTTACTGCTCAATGCCTGAAGTAAGAGGCATCAAGCCTGTTGCAAAACTATTGCCCTTGTACCCCATAACCCCACCACAAAATACACAAACCATAGGAAATGGCCAGCCGTTGAGCCGATTCGAGAGATTGATCACCGGTCAAAGATTGTCAATCGAATCAAAACGAGGTGGGGGTGTTTGCCCTCAGGCAAATTGGAGATCGGAGCCCCGTCCGACAGCCGTCGGAGCGGTCGAGGACGTAGGCTCCGAAAGCCAAAGTGGGCGGAGTAGCGCCCCCCTGCTGCTGCATTCGGTGCCCCTGCAGCTGCGTTCTGTGCCTCTGCTCCGGCACTTTTCAGGTGCCCCTGCTGTAGCTTTCGGTGCCTCTGCTCCAGCCATTGAAAAATGCCCCTGCTGCCGCTTTCGGTGCCCCTGCTCAGGCATTTTCATTGTGCCTCTGCTGCCGCCGTCGATGTCTGCTCCGTGTCTTTGGTCCATGCGGCAGCTTTTGGAGCCTCTATTCATGTGATGGGATTCCTGAATGTGATAAAACGCAACAAACGGTAAGCTTTTTTATTTTCCATATAGATGTATAAACAACAACAACAACATTGACATACAAAATAACCCCTTTTTTTGAAAACAAGATACAATAGTTTATGCACATGCTGCTTTTCTAACATGTTCACAATGATTTGTGTTCTCGATTTCCCCACTCAAAACAGTGCGTAGGCCACCAAATGTTACTGAAAATACGAAGAAACGGCGAAAACACACTAAACGCCTTATTTTGGTCAAATACATTTCTGACTTGGACTAGATGATCGAGTTCTCAGTGGTTGTGATCAGGGCTGGGCACGCGTCCCGGTTAACCTTAGGGGGTGCATATTGGACGTTGCAGAGAGGGCAAAGGGGGTGCCTAAACCGGACACCAAAAAAAAGTGCGTGTTCTGTCGAATTTGAGGAGCAAAATAATACACGTTTTCTTCTGATTTCTCATATCTTCTTCCCCGCTTTTTAAGACAAACACTTACAGAATTCAAATAATTGATAGATATGCAGTTTGTGTTCGCAATAATTCATAGTTGCTGTCGAAGCTTCTCATCAAAAACTCTATGAATTAAAGATAATATATAATGTGTTTGATTGTTTTGATGAAGGAATAATCACTACTCTGATATCTAGTAGCAAGTAAGGATTGATGTGGTGTAATGTTTCTTTGATGTAGCGTTCAGTGATTACGCTTGTTACCGATTAGAAGCGAAGATACAAAGACAGCGCTTAGACGCGCTATCGTTCACGTTCAGAAAAGGATTAGCGATTTGCTGTATTATGGCAGACTAAAAATACAGATATCACGGTCAGTATAAAAACTAGCAAACGGATTTTCGTCTATGAGAATGACTTATAAAGAGAGCCGACTGTAAAAATTGAAGACTGCAAGTTCCAGTGAAGGAAGGAAATAATCGTATATTCCTACTTGAGAAGTACCCTGTACATAAAAACCAGAATTTCATCCAGCTTGAATGCCGTAATCCCTTAGAGACTGGGCTTGCAGTGCGATATGGTGTTTGTCCGCAGCTACACAGCGCACACTGGAGTGGACGCGCGAACAATATTAATTAAAAATGTGTTTTATTACAGAACAGGGAATAGAAAAGAATTGAAAGTGGAGTAAATGGAAGAAGGCAGAAATAGGATGCTTTCAATGTAACCATTTCAGAAATTTAATGTAAACAAACTAAATTGGAGCAGGGTGAATTTTTCGGACTTGACAAGGTTCATTCAATTGGACTTTGTTGATTAAAAACAGCATTAACCATGTGAACTAAGAGCATTGGGAGAAAGAGGAGAATCTGGCAAACATTTTAGTAACAGAAGCTTTGAGATTCAATGTGATTTAAGAAGCTGAAAACTCGTCCCGGTTTTGTCCCGGTTTTCGGATTAAAACCGGGGCGAGATTTAAGGTCCTTAAATCACATTAAAAAACGATCTTGTTTAAGCTAAATTGTTTGCCAGATTCTCCTCTTTCCCACAATAGCCTTTGCTCGCATGTTTAATGCTACTTTTGATCAACTAGGTTCGTTTGAAATAAACTTGTCACGGCTAAATATTTACCCCTGCTCCAACTTTGTTTGTTTACATTAAATTTCTAGATTGGGTACATCCAGAATAGACAATTTTGATCATCTTCCATTTCCGTCGGTTCCAATCGCTTTCTCTTCCCCGTTCTGTAATAAAATACATTTTTGATTGGTATTGTGTGCGCGTCCACTCCCGTGTGCGCTGTGTGGCTGCGTACACACACCATATCGCACGGCAAGCCGAGTCTCTAAGGGATTGCGGCATTCTACAATACCCGCGCTAAGTTTTGTAAAAACGGGGAGCATCTGGCAAACTTGGCAAAAAAGCGTCCGATGCATGTATATAAGTATAAGTTTATTACGAATGCATAAGGCAAACGTGAGAGAAAAAAAACAAACAAACACTAATTACGCAAACCACTATACAACCATTTTCAGAAATCAAATAAAGCTAAGCTCTAGAAATAAAAACGCAGTTAGGTCAATCACACGGTATGATCGCTGAATTCGGTTTTTTGTATCAAGTTTACCACATGACGTTTGAATCGACTCAGAGATAGTGGTGGAGTGATACTCTTAGTCATTTTAAGGTACGCACTACCCGCTCTGAACGCGAAGAAGCTTCGCCGCAAAGCAGTGCGAGGGCGCTCCAAGATGAGCTTGGTTCCTCCTCCTCTTGTATGGGAATGACGTAATTTGAAAAAGTTATGATTTCCAAAGATACCCGAGTAGTGCAACATTTTATAGACCATGCACAAGTCCGATACTTGACGTCGCGCCTCAAGTGACGGAAGACCTAGGTATTTATTCCTGATTCCAGCTCTAGGTATTTTGGAATACAAGAAACCACACACTCTAACTAGTAGTTTTTGCGTAAAGTTATTCTGAACCTTCTCAATCGCCTGTATATCCCTTACTTTTCTTGGGTAGTACACAGTAGTACCCGATTCTAAAATTGGTCGAATGTAAGTCTTGTAAGCTCTGAAAAGAATGTTTTTGTTTTTAACGGACAATATTTTGAAAAGCTGGAATGTTCTAGAGAGAGCCATTTTACAACGAATTTGAATATGTTTGGAGAATTCAAGTTTATCACTGTAGTGGAAGCCTAAATCCCGAACAAACTCCACACGAGTTATATCAGTTGCACCTACTAAGTATGAGGTTTCCGGAATGGATTCCACCGTTCCTACTCGCATGAAAATGGTCTTCTGCGGAGCTAGTGGTAACTGCCATGACCCTGCCCACTTCCATATCTCATCTACAGCGAGCTGGAGGGATTTTGTGTCATCTGATGTAGATATGGTCCTATAGATTTTGATGCCGTCAGCATACATTTTACAGTTTACTCCGAAAGTTTCAAGGACTGAAGGCAAGTCTGCAGTGAAAATGTTGAACAAAATGGGAGACAGGACGCCACCTTGAGGTACCCCACTTTCAGCGCATTTTACCTCAGAATAAACCCCCCCCCAATTATGACCTTAAAGCTTCTGTCGGTTAGATACTCAAATATCCACTTCAAAAGAACAGGATGAATCTTGATTTTGTTCAGTTTGAAAAGAAGCTTTGCATGAGACACTCGGTCGAATGCTTTCGCAAAGTCAAAGTAAACGACGTCACTAACGCTCTTCCTGTCAATAGCTGCTGACCAGTCATCTAAACATTCCAAAAGATTAGTCTCGACCGATCGCCCCGGAACGAATCCATGCTGATTCCTTGGTATAATGTTCTGAGAGGCAAGATGCATGACTATATGTTGCTTCAAAACTTTTTCGAAAACTCTGCAAAAGATGGACGTGATGCTAACTGGCCGATAGTTTTCAGGATTGGAAGCAGGCTCCTTTTTCAAAACAGGGGTTACAAACGAGTGCTTCCACCTTCTTGGCACTTCACCATACATTAGTGACTGATTGAACAAATAAGATAAAGGCCCTGCAATAACACATGCCACTTCCTTAATAAAGAAAAGCGGGATTTGATCGGGGGTAACGGAGAAAGACTTGGGCCATTTAGTTATCAAGTCATGAACCTTTCTAGGATCAAACCACGGGAAATCCAGCATTGGCTCACAGTCAGGAGAAAATGATTCATCGATGAACCCATTGTCTTTTTGAAATGCAGCAGAGAACTGGTCGGCAAGCATATTGGCCTTGTCGATAGGAGTTGTCGCTAAAACATTCCTACTTCTCAAACAACCGATGTGCCGTTTTTGCTGAATTTTATTGTTCAAATATCTGTAAAATCCCTGATTATCACCAGATTCGATAACCTTTTTCTCAGCATTACAATTATATTTAGCAAGCTGAGCAGCGAATTTTGTGGCAAACTCCTTATATGTTCCCCAGTTGTTGGTTCTTCTAGCTTCATGAAACAAACAGTCTCGGTGCTCAAGCATTTTTTGTAAGTACCCAGGTAGGCGGGTTGACTTCACAGATGAGACCATTTTAAAGGGAACATGTGCTTCAATAGCGGCATGAATAATTGACAGGAATAGCTCGTATTTGTCATTTACATTCGACTGAGATTCAAAAAGGTCAATCCAGCGCAATTGAGCTAGATAATTGCAGACTTCTCTAAAATCACAACCCGAAAACACCCTGCGGAAGATTGGAGCAGCCTGACTTTGGCAACACTGTATATCGAAGGATATACTGTAGTGATCGCTCTGGCCAGTAGGAGGCAGCACTTTAGTATCAGTAACAAACGCGAGACTACTAGAGAACACTAGGTCGAGTATATTATTACCCCTTGTGGGTTCATGCACATGCTGCACAAGGTCATGACAGAAGACTAGCTCCTCCAAAGGAGACAAATGAGCAGCGTCAGTGTTATCCCTGTGAAGAAAATCTACTTCTGGCATGTTGAAGTCACCGACAATCACCGTATCTTTTTCACAGGCAGTCAAGTCACTGAGTAATTTGACAAGCTGTTCAGTGGAATGAACAAGACAATTTGGAGTCCTATATACCAAAATAAATCTGAAACTGTAGCCTTCGTAGAAAATATCGGCTGCAAGTACTTCATACGCATTTTCTACAGATTCGGAAAATATAGTATTAGCAGATAACCTTCGGTGGACAAGTAGTATCACACCACCTCCACGTTTTTTGGGTCGATCACAACGCAGTATATCGTAATCAGCGGTCAGACTACCTATTAAAGATGGCATAGAATGACTAGGTTTCAGCCAAGTCTCAGTAAATGCATAAATATCATAGTTGTTTCCCAGCACATAGCTTATGTAGACCGAGTTTTTCGCAATTGACCTCACATTGTTATAGAAACACTTCAATGTACTATGAAAATACCGAGGATTGGCTCTCAGTTTCCCTGATTGCCAGAAGGTGCTGACGGAGAAGTACTACTACGACCCTTAGCAGGAGGTGGACCTGCTGGCGGAGCAACAGAGCCTGCCCCAGAAGCCGTGTTCCGAGGTTTCCGCAGCAGACTCCTTCGCTCCAGCTCTTCGGGAGGAAGAGATTCCTCAGGTAAATCCCCTCCCAGAGTAGTAGCGAAGGCGTGCCGCCCGGCTAACAGCCATCCGTTGAAAAACACTGGCAGGTAGAACCACCTTCAGCAGCCTATCTCTGCCCTGCAGGGGTTTTCCTAGACGATAAACTGCTGTAGGGTTACATTCAATTGCCATGAAATCCAGTATATTAAACACATTATTAAAGTCATGCGACACACGCTCCCTAGAACTACGGGATTTACTCTCCGGGATGCCGCTAATAACAACAGACCGCAACCTTTCTACTTCCTGATAAGGCAAAGACTGTTTAGGAGGATCGAGATTAGTTACAGGATGAGAGGAAGCTACAGAGTTATTATTATCCATACACGGCAATGGTGGCAAATTACTACGCAAATCAGCAATCTCTTTCTTCAAGCTAACATTCTCAAGTTTAAAACGACCTAGCTCGTCAGCCATTGCTGTGATGACCTTCCTGACACAGTCTGTGACACGAGGCGACCTGGCGATTTCCGCAATCATAGCCTGAAGACCATCAGATAGCGGCGATTCTGGACTTCCTGGTGTTTCCATACGAGTCTTCTTTCCCTTAGCCATTCCAACAGGCGTTGTAGCTTGAGTTCCCGGCATGACGTACGTGAAAGATCAACAGATCACCACACAGTTCGATTTACAGCACAGGAAGGCGACACTAATCGATGTGGAGGAAAAGGATTACCTTTCCTAGTGGCAAATTAAGACGTTATTGGAACCCACTTGCCACTATGAGCACAGCAGTATCCGGAGGCCAACCAGCACGATAAATCGGCCAACGACGTCAGAATATCGAGAATGAGGAGTGGAACGTAGGACGGAGCAGGAGAACCAACCGCTCGGCGTGGCCAATCTTCAGATACCTTGAAATACTGAGTATAAACCTTTGTAACTTTGTTGAATGAGGACTTTTTCGAATTCTGAAAACGCTATCATATTCACAGATCAATTTGCTACCTAACTATGTCACTTGTGTGCCGAAGTTCCCTAAGAGCACTTTGTTTTTGCAGGAAATAGTTTTTGCAATCGTTTTTCAGAAAGCGTCGCGCGCGGCGAATGCGGCGAAACTTTGAGCAGTATTTGTACAAGTAATCGAAGAGCAATCGGTATGTTTTCTTCATAAATTAGGTACAGGTGGGGGAATCTCAAGTCTTGTTTAGGTTGAGTTTTCGAAATCCTCAATTAAACACGCTTGAGAACTACCTGAAAAGCCAGAGTTTTGTTGCAAAATCCCCGGACTCGTAAATGAAGGATTTCAAAAATTCAAAATAAATAAGACTTGAGATTCCCCACCTGTACCTAATTTTTGAAGAAAGCATACAGATTGCTCTTCCATTACTTTTACAAATACTGCTCAAAGTTTCGCCGCAATCGCCGCGCGCGACGTTTTTTGAAAAACGATTGCAAAAACTATTTCTTTCAAAAACAAAGCGATTTGAGGGAACTTCGGCTCTTAATGCGCATAATTAGGTAGCAATTTGATCTATACAATATGATAGCGATATGATAGCGTTTTCAGATACCAAAAAAGTCTTCATTCAAAAAAGTTGCATGCATCGGACGCTTTTTGCCAAGTTTGCCAGATGCTCCCCGTTTTTAAAAAACTTAGGGCGGGTATCGTACGTGGGTAAAAATCGGGTTTTCCACTCCCTACGCATCTCATCAATCCCTACATGGTTCCACAACACAGAATAATTCTGAAAATTTCTTCATCAGATCGATCAAACACGAATTAATCCTTCATACATAGGTTCATGAAAACATTCGATAGAAAACAATAATTACTGCAATAAAAGCAGTTCTGTTGTTGTTTGTAATTGCTGAATTGTAATGAATAGTTTTTTTTATCTTCTGTCACAACCTACCTTCTTACTAAAAATTTTCTTCATCAGATTGTTTGAAAGTTTAAAATTACACTACCTTTTTTGTTGACATTTTCGGAATTTTCTTTATTCAGTGCTTTTTTTGTACTCTGGTTTATCAAAATAAGGAAGTCAAGATAATGGCTGTTGTGCTTGACTCGCACCCTACCGATTCACGATAAGGAGGCTTGCACGGGACGAAGTGTCAGTGAGCTGGTTAACACCGTACAATAAGCTGCTGGAACGCTTCGAAAACCCCCAGTAAGGCTGCTTGCTCGGTGCTTCCTGGGTCGCCTACACTGATAAAGCTTGCTTGCACCATACCAAGACGCGAATAACGTGTTTGCACCGAACGAAGTGGCTTTCAGCGCGTTAACAACTCTGACAACGCGTAGCTAGATGCCTCCGAGGGCGCTGCCTGTAACGCCGCCCCATTCCATGTAGCGAGAATTTACGGGTTTTAGCTACGATAGCTAAAACCCGCATATTCTTGCTACGATGGTACAATGGCGCAAATTCTACGCGTATTCTACGTAAAAACTAAGGCTTAATTCAATAGATTGATCTCTCTGTCGCTAAACCCGTATATTCTCGCTATAATTTTGTAGCGAGAATTCACGTGTTTAGCGACAGCCTGTGTTGGAATGCAATCTTAAACCCACGCTGGCTACGCGCAACATAGGTATGCCGTTTGTACAGTGTTGGTCCAGTCATCTCACTGAGTGATTACTCGACATTCTGTGGCTGGCCGTGGAGGGTGACCCGGTGTCGCTCTCTGGGAGACCATGGTGAGGATAATTTTGACCATTGGGATCAGGGATGTGCGCAATTACGACAAACGACTCACGAATTTAACGACTAACTGGCTTTTTGGGTGTTACGACTAACGACTAACGAAAATAAAAACATTTTCGTAAGCGATCCCAAAATTCGTTAAAAAAGTCAATAGTCAAATAGATCGCGCTCCAACCCGAGCCTTACACTAGGATTAATACATATTGCCCAGTTGGTTGTTCTAGGTGAATGGTACAAAACAACCTTCAGTATTTATTATTTCTACTGACACTGCTTCGCAGTTCTGCTACCCCCACATTAAAACCCCAACCGAACGTTGCGCAAGGTTAGGCGCAGCGTTTATGCGACTTGGTGTCGGTCTCGCTACTTTATGGTAGGCTCACTGAACCGGTTCCGGCACTGACCGGCTCCCGCTGAGATTTTCGCAGAGGACACTATCAGAGGTGGTAATATGGAGGTGCAGGCCACAACTGCCCAACGAAAGGAACTGTATCCGATGATTGGATTGTAAAGGGTGCCGTCCTTCGATTTCCAGTCATAAATTCGAGATGTGGGGTTTCCATAAAGAGGTGCTGAGACCTCTCAGGGGTAAAATTTTAACTCGGGTGCTAATTTCTACCGACCTTTCCCCATTATGGGAACAAGCTCTAAAACACGCAAGCGCTCGGCTCGCGACGCTGAGCAAAGAACAATTACAATACCCACCCTAAATTTTGGCAAAAAGGCGAAAAAAGCGCGGAAATTCGCTTTTTTCGTCTTTTGATCATAACTCGCTTCAAAGTGAACGTTTTTCAAATATGAAGACAGTTTTGGAATCAGCATTGATCCCTCTTTCTTTTTGATCGATACGTGGCTTACTCTGAAACAATGCATATACGGTTGACACAATCAATCGAGTGGGTTAGTATGAGCTGCTGAAATGTGTGACTGGGTCTACTATAGTTTATTCGAATATTCGGTTCAGTTTTTCTTTTCATTTTACAATTTGTATTTTTTTATATTTTCAATTCTTTAAAAATTTAATCTCACTCTAACTCTAGGTATTATTTATTAGCTATTCATTCAGTTATTTGCTTGAAACTTTTTGGTTCTTAAATATTTTGGTTTTTCTATTTGTATTTAATACTTATTTCAATTTGCTTTATTGAATTTTATACGAATTTTCACTGTAATTTGAATACTTTATAATTCAGTTTGATTACTATAGCTATCGCTTTATCTCAAAAATGGTTTCAATAACAACGATCAAATATTATTCGGATATGAATAGTTTCAACTTTGACTTCAGACGAACAATTCATAACACTGAAAACTTTTAGAGTCTTCGATGTAGGAGCAAATTCAAGTTTCAATTGTTTGTGTCAATACTAAAAATTTCTTGGAGCTATTATTTTCAAAATCCAAAATTACCATTCGTCGCCCTGATTTCTAGAATTTTTTCAAGTTTGTGGAAACAGTTATTTTTTGAAGTAGTTATGACATATTTCACCCTTCCACGAAGTTGAAATTCTTCAGAATCTATGAAACTTCAACCTGAAAAACATTACCAATCGATTCTTGTCGTATTGTGAATTTCGAAACTGTCTCCATACCTGGGAAACAGTCAAGATTTACTTTTGATCCTGCCTGGTTTTGGATGAACTCCGCGCTGGCAATGGTCCCCTTAGCTGCCTGCGCCTCCACTACTTTCACTCTATCTACCTGTTCCTCTCGACGGTCTAACGCACTCCTCGCTCGAAGACAGTCCCGGAAAGGGATTGAATTTGAGCAGCGAAGATGGGCTAGAAAGACAGCGGTGGAAGGTGCGGTCCTTGGAAAACCAATGTTCCGAAAGCATAATGGGTGGCTTCTGCAATGTTGGTGTATGGGGACGAGATAAAAGTAGTTGACGGTATGGGGGGCTGTTTTCGGACACCCTCGGAGGGTTCAGAAAATAAAGCTTAACTGTGTGGGTGGCCAACATCATACGCGCATTTAGAGAAAATCGGAACAGGAACTAGCTCTATGGGTTGTCCTTTCCTGGGATTCCAGTCCCGTTCTCGAACTGTGCTATCGGTGAGTGAATCCTTAGTCGCAGAACATCCAGAAACCGACGCGCGCGGCCGCGGTGCATCACCGCACTGATGACTCCACCAAGAAAAAGGTGTGACTCAACCAACTAACTGCTCTTCGACAATTGCGGTCAGAAATTATTGAATACAAGGAGAAGGAGAATTTTCATTTTCTCAATTTCATAAAAATCACCCGCGAGCATTGCACCCACACGGATAAATGCTTTCTTTTCTGAACCCTTCGAAGCTGTCCGAAAAACAGCCTTTCATACCGTTAACTGCTTTTTATCTCGTCCCCATACACCAACATTGCAGAAGCCACCCATTATGCTTTCGGAACATTGGTTTTCCAACGACCGCACCTTCCACCGCTGTCTTTCTAGCCCATCTTCGCTGCTCAAATTCAATCCCTTTCCGGTACTGTCTTCGAGCGAGGAGTGCGTTAGACCGTCGAGAGGAACAGGTAGATAGAGTGAAAGTAGTGGAGGCGCAGGCAACTAAGGGGACCATTGCCAGCGCGGAGTTCATCCAAAACCAGGCAGGATCAAAAGTAAATCTTGACTGTTTCCCAGGTATGGAGACAGTTTCGAAATTCACAATACGACAAGAATCGATTGGTAATGTTTTTCAGGTTGAAGTTTCATAGATTCTTAAGAATTTCAACTTCGTGGAAGGGTGAAGTATGTCATAACTACTTCAAAAATAACTTTTCACAAACTTGAAAAAATTCTAGAAATCAGGGCGACGAATGGTAATTTCGTATTTTGAAAATATTAACTCCAAGAAGATTTTATTATTGACACAAACAATTGAAACTTGAATTTGCTCCTACATCGGAGACTCTAAAAGTTTTCAGTGTTATGAATTGTTCGTCTGAAGTCAAAGTTGAAACGATTCATATCCGAATAATATTTTATCGTTGTTATTGAAACCATTTTTCAGATAAAGCGATAGTTATAGTAATCAAACTGAATTATAAAGTATTCAAATTACAGTGAAAATTCGTATAAAAAATCCAATAAAGCAAATTGAAATAAGTATTAAATACAAATAGAAAAACCAAAATATTCAAGAACCAAAAAGTTTCAAGCAAATAACTGAATGAATAGCTAATAAATAATACCTAGAGGAAGAGTGAGATTAAATTTTTAAAGAATTGAAAATATAAAAAAATACAAATTGTAAAATGAAAAGAAAAACTGAACCGAATATTCGAATAAACTAGAGTAGACCCAGTCACACATTTCAGCAGCTCATACTCACCCACTCGATTGATTGTGTCAACCCTATGTGCTTTGTTTCAGAGTAAGCCACGTATCCATCAAAAAGAAAGAGGGATCAATGCTGATTCCAAAACTGTCTTCAAATTTGAAAATCGTTCACTTTGAAGCGAGTTATGATCAAAAGACCAAAAAAGCGAATTTCCGCGCTTTTTTCGCCTTTTTGCCAAAACTTAGGGTGGGTATTGTAGTGCAAAGTCGGTGCAATTCTTCGTGTTGTCACCATCGGGTGGATCTCAAATAACATCATAAAGCACAGAATGGCAATTTATGCAGTGGAAACATGGCAAAGAGTTCTAGATTTTGTCGGTTTCCCATGCTGTCTCTTTTCTTACCGAAAAAATTACTAAAATCGATACACACACACTCGAGTATTAGGTTTCGTGCAGCGAGTAATTATGTAACGTAATTATGTTAGTAATTATGCTATATAGGTTTGCAGTTTGAACTAGGTTCTCTAACAAGAAATGAATTGTGTCTTTAATGGCCATGAATGTTTTGGAAAACATACATCTCTTCATGCCTTCTATTCATAAGCTTTTTTTTTTCTGCCTCAACTGTGCTTGTTTTCAAAGCCTAGATTTTTAACGACTAACGATTAACGACTAACGACTAACGAGGGTTTTGGCCGGTTGAACGACTAACGACTAACGAATTACAAAATTTATATTACGCACATCCTTGATTGGGATGCTGCAGGCCGTGGGGAAGAAACGGCGATGCTGTCGATCGCAGCTGGGATCGCCTTTCTAGTACGTATCAGGACTAGGTGTGTCGATCGACCGAGTGCTGTAACGAGAATTTGCGTAGAATATGCGGGCGCTGTAGCTCAAATTTCACCAACTGAGGCTAAACTTTCCGCAATTTACGTAAAATCTCGTGTCAAAATTAGACTAGATGCCTCTGAACCCCTGAGCATCTCCGGTTTCCGTGTGAGGCATCTAGCTACGCGCTGGCAGAGAACCTGTTTCAAAAGTTCGGAGAGCTTGTTTCAAAAGTTCTGAGTAGGACTGATTAATGACGGTTTTTTCCTTGCATGAGTGGAATCACTTGCTTGGCGATTGGAAGAAGATGTTCTCGCTAAATCAGCTCAAAGGATGTTATTGATGGTCTGTTCTATACACTTTGAGCTTTTCATATGCTGTTGAGATCGGTCTCGTAGGTTCTCTTGGTGATGTTATATGTATATGTATGTGTTTATTACACTCACTTAAGGCAAATGCGTCATAATACGACGAAGATATGGAGAGAAGACAAAATTATATCAACTAAACCAGGGAAAAAGGCAAAAACAACCAAATAAAAAACTGTAGCAAAAACTTTGATACCCCTCGTACACCCTACCGGTCAAATGAACAAAGATCTATCTCAAGAAAGAAGCAACAAATGAAAAAGTTAAGTTTCATAGCTTAGAATTATTTGGGATACTAGTCGCCTAAACTGGCCCAAGGAAAGAGCACCGGTGATCCTTTTAGCGATTTTAAGATATGCGCTACCGGCCATATGTGGAAAAGACCTAACCATCACACTCGTAATTGGACGACTGAGGAATATTTTCATTCTTTCACCTCTAGTTTTCGACGTGACCGGTTTGAAATAGGGTGCAAGCCTGTAAATACCGCTGTTTTCCAGAAGTTTGTGAACCATGCAAAGGTCAAATACTCTGCGCCGAGAATTCAGCGTTCTGCTTCTGTAATAAAGAGAGCTGAGACTAGTTTCGCCTTTTACTCTTAGAGAAGTGTGAAATTTAGTGTTCATACCACATATTGCATTAATTCCACTTCCCGAAGCTCATCAGTAATGTATTGAGCAGAGGTAGGCCTCGTTTCGTCTGTATATCACATTCTCTCGCCTGTACTGAATTTTGGTCGAGTGTATAATCATGCTCCAATCGTGTTAGACGCGCGCGCCGCAATGTTGCGTGCCACGCGCTGCGCCAGCCGGCCTGCGGTGGTTTATCAATTTCTTCCTCAGCGCTGAGCCTCAGGATGGAATTCTATCGATCCTGATTATCCGTCCCAGCCTACTGCGCGGCGAAAACTGCCGCGCGCGCGGCTAAACGTGCCGAACGCGGCGGTTAGCTCATCGCGCGCGCCATTTCTCATTGGGTCGTGCTCACGAACAACTAAGTATTCAAGTAAGTCGGTGTCTTCGTTCACGAGGTAACGAATAGCGAAGGAACACTGCCATGGAATACAATACGCCAAAAAAGTTTCGTACTGACCGCGTGATAAAATCGGGCCTACCGCGTGTAAGTGCGTACTAAACGCGGCCAATCCTACGCGCAACATTTGAACCGACCGCGTGGCAATGGGTATCGACCCTGTGACAATGGGTACCGACGGCGTGACAATGGGTACCGACCGCGCGGCGATGCGTGCTAACAGCGTAGTATTGCGTATTGACCGCGCGAGAGTACGTATCGACCGCGTTTTGTGTGCACCAAATCGCGTGACAATGCGTACCGACCCCGTGAAAATGCGTACCGACGGCGTGGCAGGACGTACCGACCACGTGGCAGTGCGTACCGACCGCGTGGCAAAGCCTACCGACCGCGTGGCAATGCGTACTGATCGCGTGGCAGTGCGTATCGACCGCGCGACAATGCGTACTGGCAGCGTGTCATTGCGTATCGACCGCGTGGAAATGCCCACCGACCGCGTGGTAATGCGTACTAATCGCGTGGCGGTGCGTACTGACCGCGCGACAATGCGTACCGACCGCGCGGCGATACGTACTGACCGCGTGGCATTCTGTACTGACCGCGTGGCAGTGCGTATCGACCGCTTTAATTTTCGTGCCAACCGCGTGCAAAGTGCGTTCCAAACGTCGCCCATCCCGCTGTCGGTACGCAACTTGTCCGCCGTCGGTCCACCCCATTGTCTGACAAGGGAACCACAATAGGTCATAGTGACCATTCCAAATGGAATGTACTTTTCTAGAACCATTTTCGGACAAAAAGTCCGAATATGCCTATCGCAGCTGCCTAGACCCACTCTGAAAAAAGTTATAGGCATTTTTTCTCTGATTTTCGTACTCAGTGTACCCTCCAAAAAGCGCATTATTCTTGGGAAAATCCGAAAACGGACCTCATATTCGTGTTCAGCGCTCAAAACTACCCCACTAAGCAAAGTTAGGTTGAAGGAACATTTTCCAAACTTTGCGCAGAGTAACAGCGTTTTGGACTTGTACGGATTTTCGGTTGAACGTTGATTTATACCTATTAGAGGGCTCTCGAAGCGTTTTAGAAAAATATTCCAGATTTGATTAAAAATTCGCTCTGGGAGGTTATTCGGGATGCTGATCACGAATCCGAGGTTCATTTATCGATTTTCCGAAGTTTTCGACTGTATTCGTTCACAGATTCCAATCGGGGAAGAATTTGATGGCAAATCGCGACTTTTGAAGATTTCCGGAGTGCTTCTATAGAATATGCTCACGTTATTTCTCCGGGGGTTATTTGGAGTGCTGAACACGAATCTGATGTCGGTTTATCGATTTTCGGCAGCTTACGGTAGATTACGGTGGGTATACGGTAGTTTGGTCAAAGTCACAGATTTGTCTCAAAGTTTCTATGTGGGGGTTATTTGGGGTGCTGAATACGAATTTGATGTCCATTTGTCGATTATCGGAATATTTAGGTAAGTTTTGCCTCCTAAGTGGCATATTACCTACCGTAACCTACGGTAAACCCTGAAATTTGGGCAAGCAGACCCCAGATTCGTGTTCAGCACCCCAGACTACCCCTACATACATGTTTATAGCGAAATCAGAAGAAAAATTTAAAAACACCCTAAAAAATTGCATGGGGGTACCCTTACCTTGCCGCGAAGCTTAAAAAAACGCTTATAACTTTTTTCAGAGTGGGTCTAGGCAGCTGCGATGGGCATATTCGGACTTTTCGTCCGAAAATGGTTCTAGAAAAGTACATTTCATTTGGAGTGGTCACTATGACTTATTGTGGTTCCCTTGTGAGAAGTGGCAAATATGAGTATTGTTCCCTCTACTTGTTGATTAAATCTGAGAAAGAACGCTAAATGTAATTTTGTAGCCTTCTGCTGTTTTTTATACACATGTACTGTTACATTCCCATCGCTTACCTTCAGGCAGACCTCGATCTCTGTCGTCAGCCACCATCAAGGTAGCTAATTTCAAATTATACCTCGTTGTATGAAAGGTATCGTCAAGAGTCTATCCTTTACACGAATACTTCTTCAGCCACTCCAGCATGCGAGGAGTGATGATAACTAAATTCCGTTTATGTTGTCGTTTGAATGCTGAGCGTTTTTGACTACAAAGCTTCCGTTCGCCAATTGTTGATTTATGCCACGAAGAAGGACGGACTATCTCTTCGGGCGGGTTTGACCCGTTATTACAAATTGAATACTGCACGGAAATTCACTGCATTAAGTTTGTGTGTTTTTAGATACCTACGGAGTACGGAATACCTACTCATGATGAATCCTTTGCCACTTGGGTCCTCGGGCAGCTCCAGGACTCTGATGCCGTCATCTGGATTATGTTCCTCGTATCGCATCCTCACCGATGTTACATCGTCATCGTCCCTCCACCCTGGCCTCATTTTGAAAAGGCTGATGATGTTACGCAGATCCTGTTTCACCACAAACGAGAGCTTGGAAGACTCTTTTCGTAGACGGCTCATGACGTAGTCGGTGGAATGGTCTATGTATGAGTTTGTGCTTTTAAAATATAATGATACATGCAAGCTAGTTATGCGTAATATTTTACCTTCAAGCAAGCTTCTCGTATAAGCCTTTTGCTGTGGCGTGAATCTCAGTAATGCGGGCTCCAAATCGTGTCCGATGTGACCGAGGCACCCCTTGACCGATACGGTTCCATCGCTACTGTAATCCACGACGAGGTAGCAGGAGCAGTGATATGTGTCCCGTTTACTCACACTCATTCTATTTGTGCTTGTTCTTTTGTAGATGCCAGCGCGATTACATCTGAATGAAATATGGAGAACGCAAACTGCATGGCACTTTTTTCGGGCGATTGCCCATAATAGAGGTCGTTTAGGGGCCGATTAGAGTCCTGCCACCAAAAGACGCGACAGTGTGCAATAGAGGACCACCGATCCCGCGGCGCCGCATGATCGATACTGTAAGTTTACGCCCACCGCACCGGGCGGTGGCAGGAGTATAAACGACGCCTAAAAGCCGTCTAGGGGTCAGAAATTTGGCGATATTCGTGAGTCTAAACCGGGAGGTATAGAACAAAATTAGTCTATAATTGCCCAGAAATTATGTGGCACCCGGCTCACTCTTTTTACATGGGTTTCCGCATGGTTCTCCTTCTAGTGTCCTATGAAGCAATAAAGTAAGTAAACAATAGTTGAATTTGTGTAGTGGAATTACAATAATCGTTTCTTCCTGGATGTTCCAGAGTATTCTGTCCATTTTGTGTAGAATGATGAGCATGTCCGACCACACTCTCTGTCGAACCATCGCTAAATTAAGGCCTATGGTGGTTGTTGATCTGAAGCAAGATTTCTGAAGCGAACAAACCTCGTACTCCTGCTCATTGTTGAAAGATAACGAAAGAATATTGAAGTTCTCCTTCTGTGGCCTCCTGCGAATGGTTCTGCTGACAGTGTTTCGCCAGATCCTCATGGCAGAAAAATGCTTGATTACACAAGGGACATACTATCTTGAACGCTCCTGTCTCGCGATTGACTTCTCCTCGAACCTGACTCAGCTCTTCGGGATTGAGCTTGTGAACCTGCCTTGAATGAGTAAACAGGTTCCTCTTCAGCATGATCTTCTCATATCTCGGGCATGATCGGTATTGTGTAGATGCAGACGTTGTTGACATTGTTGGAAGTATATTTTGTATACAAAATATATGCTTATCAGAGCACATTTAGGCCATATCAAACTGGATTTGGTTCTGTACAGGACCTCGTGTGGTTGAACGATTACTGTAGGTGACGTAATGCCAATTCTTTATGCTTTGGATCAATTAGAAACAAACTACCGTTGTGGCGAGGGTGCGAAAATATCTCTCGACTCCTCTGAAAAAGCGTAGTCGATCGAAAAAAAGCTCCTTTATGGCTCAAACCGCTTTGGAAGCTTAAGCCATGCAGACCCTTTTGAAAGAACACACTAGCAAAAGACAATTGGCCAAATACGCCGTTTCCAACGAGTTTCGTACCAGTTATTGTTCTTCTTATGACATTATGACACTTCTTATGACGGTTTAATCACCCAACTTTGAGGTATCTTCTTGTTCCATTCCAGTGAAGTCAAGACCTACTCCACCAAAACTTCCAAAATCTGCTGCAAAACGTGAGCAGCGTAATTCCTACCCACCAATCTCAAAATCTGTCTGGTATCGTACCGAGCCGATGGTCGACTTGTGTGTGCCGCTACTACTATTCACGTGAGCGTTGCTGGAAGTTGCCGAGTGTCTTCGATTGGGCTCCACAGGCGAGGAACCGTGTGGCGGGTTCTGCAGTTTCATCATCAACCTTAAAGGCAGTGTCCACGATAAATACACCCTTCGAGTTTTTGTGAAAAATTGAAGTTCAGGCGCTGAGTTCAACAACAGCACCGAAATAAGGGTCGAATATCAGCTAGAAAGAGCCCCATACGGCCCTAAAGTTGGGATTTTCTGCGCACGCAAAGCCCATCCGCTCACGCACCACCCACTTTTGTGATAGCTGCCACCGTTTACTGAGGCAGAAAATGGTCACTCAACCGGTCATATTTTGGGTGCGTTTCAGTGCAAATCATTGTGACCGGTTGAGTCCCCGACAAGTTTTGGGGGCGGAGCTCAGTTTCCACCACCCGGTCAGTCAATCCGGGGTCGCCAGCATCAAACCAGCGGCGTGGCAACTATCGATTCCTCAGGTCCTTAATGGTTTTAGGTTTCGAAACGCACATCCATATTCATTTATATGTTCGCTGTCCTTCATGTTTGCACACCACGTTCTCAAATTGACCTTTTCCCTCTTCATTATGTGTAGTAGAGCGAATATCATTGAGATACATAGACACGTGACCCCCTCCCCTCATTATTCGTAGTTATTACCATGGTAAATGCAATTCCAGTCTAAGCCCGTAGTTTCGCTCATTTTCGTGTGTTTCGCTTCTGATTTCCGAAGCTCTAGTTAAACTCATTACTCCGACACTGGCGGCGGTCTCCTACGGGAGTCGGCTGGGAGTCCTAGCCTCATCAGCTTTAGGACTCCTGTTTGTCACATGTAGGAGTCCAATCTGTCTCCTGTAGGAGACCGAACCTTGTACAGCAGTTGAACAAAATCTCCTTTTGGAGGGAATTTCAAATACGGCTTTAAGGAAGAATCAGAGCCAAATCCTTCGGCCTTCCGTGATAACTTTTCTTGAAGCGTAAAGATAGCTCATCCATTGCTACTTGTCTGCCAGATTCAAAAATTGTCTTTGGGATTGAGCTCAATCATAGCTCTTTGCACCCTCGTCGCTTCAAAATCGGAGACCTCATGATCTCCTTACTCGATTTTGGTCTTCTCCCGGACTTTGATGCATGGTCATTGTCTGTCCACCCCATCCTTGTGCGCCTCGTATGCGGCGCACAATTGATTGTTCAGCGTGTATGTCTGATTGACCGCTCAGACATTCGCAGCGTTGAACTTTGGGGGGAAACGACGTTCGGGTTGAACAACTGAGGATATTTTGTCGAGGAGTTGAATTGATGAGAACGATTCGTTGAACTGCTGGGCTTATCGCCGCGCTGCGTGTTGCGTCGCGTGCGTAGAGTCGACAGACGACGACTAGGACGCAATGTTGAACGCCAAAATCAAAGCAGCGGCATATACGAGCCGTCTCGAGGTGGGCTTAGACCGATTTACTTCATTGTCAAGTTAACTCCTCGGGCTCTGCCTCCGAGTTGAGTGGGGGTGCGAGTGCCTGCCCCTGCATCAACATGGATGCTCTATCGTGGGAGCAGGCAAGAGGCAGAGCATTTGCACTTTGATTTTTGGTGAGTCTAGAAAGTGCACGCCTGGTTAGGGGCTAGGTAGCTCAGGTATATATGGAGATAACATTCAACCGTGAGGACAAAGTAGCTAAAACGTGTGGGAATATCCATGCAGAAATTATTTGATTTTCCCTCCAATCAGCACTTCTGTTCAAATTTAGTGGAAATCCGCATCAACTACCTAGCAATTTCCGTTGAACTAACGGGGAAATTCTGCTGATTTCCAGTGTGGACATTAGTTCAACGGATTTTCCACGGTAGTTGAACCGTCTGAATGTCGGAGCGTTCTTTGGTTTAAGACGTCATATAAAATGCTTGCCTGCGTCGGCTGCGGCTGCCACAGCATAACTGACGCCCGATGTGCCGCGCGCCTCCGGCAGCGGACTCCTACAGGAGTCGGCTGGGAGTCCTAGTCTCCCCTGCAACAGGAGTCATGGTTTTCTCCTGTAGGAGTCCTGTGATACTCCTGTAGGAGACCGGAACTTGTACGGTAGCTTGGAGGGAATTTCAAAAAACGTTTGCTGGAATCAAGCCAAAACCGCCTGGTTTTCGAATTTTTTTTTCAAATCGAAGCATGATTTTCACACTTCTTCGTTGTCAATTTTGTCAACGGCAAAAATTAGTGTAGGGAATTACGCCCCATTACATTCCTCCCTCACTTATCATCAAGAAGGAAATTCGGCTCCTAAGCACCCCAATCAATCAATGAGAGGGGCGCCTCTGTGAACCTACATGGGCTGATCAGCTCTCCACCCCATGCACACGCGTATCGTACACCGCGCGGGTTCGATCAATGGTTCAACGTGCGCGTTCCAGGACAACTACCGGAGCTGTGTTGTCCTGTAGGAGACCCAGTGGAAGTGCTGCGGCAGCGTGTCCTGTAGGAGACCGCTTCACTTTAGTTCGGTCTCCTACAGGACAAAACAGCTCCTGTGGGAGACCGCGATCGTCGTTTTCTCCTGTAGGACTCCGCTGCCAGTGTCGGAGGCGATGCGCAATGCGGCACTATGTCTTGTAGGAGACCGCCTATCTCTAGTCCGGTCATCCACACAACAAAACACCTCCTGTGGTTGACCACGGTAGTCGTTTTCTCCCGTAGGAGACCGCCGCCAGTGTCGGAGTTGTGACGAGACCCCTGCGGTGCGTTCCAAGAACATTCCCATGGCGGGTGATGGCCATCGTGTATCAACATTCCTGAGGAGGTGGGAGAAACGTGGGAGGAGCGAGGTTCCTGATTGGACGCAACAGCCGGGGGCCGGGGCTAGCCCGTGTTGCGTCCAATCAGGAACCTCGCTCCTCCGCCGTTTCTCCCGCCTCCTCAGGGGTGTTGGTACACGATGGCCACCACCCTCCCATGGCAGAACGCGTCCATGGAAACGTTTCTTTTTAGAATTCGCGTTAGATTGCCTCGGGTACGGCTATGACGAACTGAAGAGCGCAGGACTTTCGACCCAATCGAGGTAGCGACAAACATTAGTTTTACTTTCTTGTACAGAATAATTAGTCTATCTGTTACAGTTTCTTCTTGTCCCTTGGTTCCCGTGATGACGAGAGACAAGCAGTACTGCGAGCCTTGTCTAAAGAGCGGCTACAGTGGCGCGGTCATCTATTTTGAGGGCTACAGAAAAGTTTGTGAGTTGTTCAAACCTTCTTGGCGTGTTTCTCCTCCTTACCTATCCAGTTATTATTTCTACTTTCAGGCAGGACGTCCGCTCATTCAAATTCAGGGTGGAGAACGGGAAATTTTCAAGGATCCCTCTTGATGTTAGTGTTTTCGTCAAATTTCCTACTGTGCTCAAGCTCTGTACACTGATTTAATTGCTTTGCAGCATCGCTCGAAGAGGCCCCGTATGGAAGCAGAAAGAGTTGATGAATATGACGAAGACGAGGCTGCGGATGGGCCAGGAACAAATGGCTGAAGCTGGAGAATGTGCATGTAGGGGGTGATTGATATTGTTGTTAATAATGTTATCACTGATGTTTCTTTTTTTGGTGTGCTGTACAGCCGATCTTTAGTGCTGTGCCTCTCATCAGAGCTCCGCGGTACTCTACGGCACCAAAAAAAAAAGAAACTTACAGTAGCGGTCATAGATTTTTTAACATGACCTTTCCAGGAACGTTTTTATAGATACATTGGATTGGCTTTAGCGAAACTTGATGAAACTTCTATATGTTGAGGGGCATCACAACCCTTGCTTTCTACATACACAAGATTAGGTTTTGAGAGGGCAGTTTTCTAATCTGTAATTTATCTACGATTTCGTAGTATTTTTTCAAATTAGGGCTATTCCCTCAAAGCAAAGCTATTACGCTTTCAAACCTGTACCAGATAATCGCCATTCAAAGGTTTTCGGAAGCGTTCTATCACCTTGTAGAAATATAAGTTGTTTTCTGACAAAGCTTACAAAGCACATATTTTGTAATAGTTCTGGGCGAATAATTTTTTAGGGGTGAATTTCCAAAAATTAACTCCAAATTGTCCAATGTTCGGTCGTCAGAAAGATTCTGATAGAGGCCATTTTTTCACAAGATTATACAACGGCTCAGAAGATCTTTAAGTGTTGAATAACTGCTACGGGTTTGGATTTATAATAGCCATGTTTTGTGGGAACAGTCCTTATTTGAAATAATACCACAAAATGATAAATGAATTCCATATTCCAAAACTGCACCCTCAAAATCTAATCTTGTTTATGGGTAAAGCAAGAGTTGTGATACCCATAACACACTGAAGTTTCATCAAGTTTCGCTAAGGCCTAGCCAAGATATGTATGAAAACATGGTACGCGAAAAGGCTATGTCTAAAGATTTCTGGCTGCTATTGTATGCTTGTTTTCTTGTTGTTGATATTCATGTAATTTTTTTTTCATTCTCACTGCCAGATTTGTGATTATGTTTTTTTGAATTGTTTTTATTGCTGAAGAGCGTATGTAGGAATTCCCTTGAATATCACTTTGTTCTCTGTCTGGATAACGATCATATACCAAAAAGTGCAATAACTCCAGTGCCGTAGGTGTCATACTTTCAGCATGATCTACATCCGGTGGCTATAGCTAGTTAAGCATGTGAATATACCTGTTGTGCTAATAATATGGGTATTGTTATGTACTGAGATTCTTTGTTAATTATGATTTTATTGCCTTTTGTTTATTCTGTTGTTACCATTTTTAAATGTGCAATCAGTCTCTGTTGAGTGATTAATGAAAATTGGTAACTTTTCGTTCTTGTTTTAATGAGTGCTATCGCAGCAGGTGGGCGCCATAGTATCGCATTTGGCCACGCCCATTTTTCCGCACCGCAACGACTATTCTAGTTTTGAAAGGGGAGAAACCTCGGTTTGATGTCCAAATTACTTTGCGGCGTGGAAAAAGGGGCGTGGCTTGTGTGACACTATGACGCCCTCCTGCTGTGATAGCACATTTTCTGTGCTAGATTCTAAAAGCGTTGCCCGTTCGGTGAACGACCCGCTAAATGAGAGGGGACAGAACCGGTCAACAAGATGACGATCAACCGGTAAACGGCCCCCCAATCGACTACGCTACCGAAAGGAACAGAACAGATAAGTGATAGTTGTCTTGCTATTTCCGCAGCGTCCCGCCGGTGTACAACTAGGGCCTATGGCCCTAGTTCTTCCCGTTTTGAATGCTTCTCATACTTGTCGACCGGGTGGGACTAGGACGGCCGGCTTTCGGCCCACTATGACGGAGGCCGTACGGATTCTCGGTTGAGCGTTACTTGTTCAATTAGAGGGCTTGGGCCCCGGTCAGAGTTGGTGCTATTTGCATCTGTAACCCGCCGACTCCCCCCAACACCCCCCCCCGCACCCCCCAACACCCACCCGGTCGATACGTATGTTTAAAATGATGGAGTGAGGTTGAGGAAATCACTTCTATTCATTCCTGCTCTTTTCTTTACAGTACCAATGTTTACAATTAAAAATGTTGGTCATATTAACACGACTTACATCTGGTGGAACCCACTGGAATTGTCCGTCTTTTACCTCATGCGTGTATGATCGAACATCCTGCCTGAAATTGAGGAAAAAATTAATCGGAATTAGCCACTGAAAGTGGACAGCCTGGAACTTACGGCGCCTTTTGAAGCGTCTTGAACAAAATGGGACGCCAGTGAACTCGCTCTTCGGCCATACTGCGGAAGACGGCGCTCCGCTCAGTGTCGGAGCGTTCCAAGGAGATGTAGAAGCTGAAACTATCTGAGAACTTGGAGTCTTGATCTGACTATTAAAAACTAGGATTGGCATTAGTTCCGGGGGGGGCACTCGAGAAAATGGAGTGATTCATCAATGAAAATGAAAATTTGCGCTGATATCATATGTCAGATAGCGTTATCAGTCAGTTTTCAGGAAGACTCCTCATACACTGGAGGGGGCTAGCGCAGCTCTTCAGGGGGGCAACCCTCCGGGCACCGGCGCTTGCCCCCAATCGGGGTGGGGGCTATCGCCGGAGTGACAATTTGGCTTGATCGGAGCCCCCGTCACTGCCCTGAAGCCCCTGTCACTGCCTTGAAGCCCCCCCCGTCACTGCCCTGAAGCCCCTGTCACTGCCTTGAAGCCCCCGTCACTGCCCCGGAGCCATGACGTCACGGCTCCGGAGCAGTGACGTCATGACACCGGAGCAGTGACGTCACCCTCCCGGAAAGCGTCTCCGCTTTCCTCCAAAAATATCCCTTTCTGACAGTGACTCGAAGTCGCCGTCCAGGGCCGGCCCTGTTGGGCCGAATGCGACTCTCCATGAGGTGAGGCGCCTTTTATACCGGTCGAACACGTGATAGATCACAGGAGAAATCACGTCAAATCGGGACAAAACTCGACGTGAATGACTATGCGTGCGTTTGGCCTACTATGCCCTCTCTGGCCTCTATTGTCGTAAACTACCTTCTACGACTTCTTCCCATCTTTTCCCTCTCTTCCTCTCGGGGGGGGGGCAAGCGCCGGAGAAGAGCAGGGGCCTCCCCTGGAGCCTCCCTCGGGGGGGGGGGCTGGGCCGTCGCTCCCCCAAGTCGAAACCGGGCTCTATTGTCCGCCGCTTCCCCCCCCCCGCAGAGTCTGAGTCCATGGAAATACTTCTATAGTGGAGTCCACCAAGAGTGTCTCATTTACTTATCAATGAGAAGCGGTCGATTGGAGATCAATGAACATGAAACTCATTGCAGCACAACCGCTCTCGCTCAATCGGTATCGAGCGTGCTGGTATTTCTGGGGTGCGTTCCAAGAACATTCCCATGGTAAAAGGCTTCCATGGAAGCATAGCCACGGCATCGTGGGAGCAATTCGTAGTTGTAATTCGTTGCCATGGGGAGCAAATCTGTCCATGGAAAGGCCATTTGCCCTCCCACGGCATCATGGAAACATTCTTGGAACGCACCCCTGGAAGCGGAATCATTCATTCTTCAAGTGAATCCTGAGTGGCCCCCCCCCCGAACTAGTGTCATAGCAAAAACCATTAAAAAAACTAAAAATTAACATAAAACCTAAAGGAACAGCTAGCAAATGATTAGAGATGTTTCGAAATGAGACGCCTATTTGAAAAACGGATTTACCGCAAAATGAGCTTTTCGATCGTGTAATTGTAAACATTACTACCTATTGCACACAAAACATTTAACCCTACGCCGCAACGGCCCCGCGGGACCTCCGAAACGACCCCGCGGGTGCTCCGAAACGAGCTGCTCCCGAAAATTCACGTGGGGACTGACGCGCGGCAAAGTCAATGCACCGAAAGTACTCAAATTTTGCGCGCGTGCCCCGCAATTTCTGCCTGAGGTTGTATCAAGCAAACTTCAGTATTCCGTTGTATACGATTGCAGGAATATGATGTGCATGGTAGAGAAATGCGTCTAGTTCTTATCAAAGGATTCGTCACACTCATATCGCACTGCGGGAAATCTCCAAGGAACCAAAAATCGCCTCTATGTTCGAATACTTTTATCGACAACACTTTTCTAATGCTACCTAACATAATCATCCTGTTGCAGATACAGCTGCATGGCTGATTAGAGTAAGGGTAGGAACTTATGTCTCCCATCAGCCAATCGGCAATGTGTCAGGGTGTAAAGATCTCTGTCGATTGGCCGACGGAAAGATTGACCCCGACCGTACTCCCATCTACCCCTATATAGGAATATGAATAGGTATGAGCTCGACAGTGCTTCTTCATCCAGTTTGTTATTCAGCTTATCAGAGGAGATCAAGCATGCCTCCTACCCAAGAAGTGAAGCCGAACCTTTCTAACAGCTTAAAGGCATCGTTCGCGCTGGAAATCAATTTTCAGTTTCCAGGCTCAATTTCATGATTGAGCCCGGTAGACCACACTGATAAACTTTGGCGCGTCAAAAACGTTGGGCAATGAGGTTGGAAGGAGTCAAAGATGAAGATCCGCCACCAATTCTCACCAGTCATCTAGCACTTTTTCCTAGAATGTTGGTGCGACCGTAAGACAGCATGAAAAATAGTTACGGCACGAACTCCACATGCAGAAAAACTCCGAAAATGACAAAGACGAGGCCTCCAAAAGCAGAAAAACTTCAAAAAGGATTTTGGCGCGAAATTCAAATTCGTATTTACAATGTGTTCCGATTGACTTTTCTTTACAAGTGAAGGTTTTTCATGGGCCCCTTCGACATTTTCGTTCACTAGAGAGGCCAAGCTACACAAAAACATGAAAAAATAATATACGGTTTTCTGCGCGTACGATGCCTTTAACCTTCAAGGTTTGACTTGATCCTCGTTCTCATTCCTCACGCAAGTTCAGTGGCGTGCCGCAGGCAAGGTTCGTACGCATGATACGCTCCGCATTGCTGCGCAAAAGTCACTTTGCTCCATTGCGTCCGTGCCGCGCGAACGCTGCTCTTCCCTTGATCGTTGTCTCTTCTCTTACTCCGCACACGCACGCACGCGAGACAGGGAAATTTTTCTTGAAGAAAAATCGGGAAGAATAGCCTTGCCAGCACACTCTTCCTCACTATATCATCCTTGAGTTGGCTAAGATTGGTAAGGAAGTGCTTTTGGAAGCACCTCTGGCATTCGCTCGCGTGTAGCCCTACACAAACTCACTTGTTGCCCAGTGACACCTGGGCAACAAGTCATTTTTCTGGGGCGCGAAATGGAAAGTGTGGGGCGATTGTGAGCATTTGTGCCCACAAAACCACTTGTACCCCCACTAAATCACTAGTCGCCCCGCGAAATCACTTGTTGCCCCGGAAGAGCAGCTGCTGACCCTAAAATCACTTGTTGCCCCGCAAAGTCAGTTGTTGCCCCGCAGGTTCCCTTGTTGCCCCGTAAAACCACTTGTTGCCCCGTAAAACCACTTGTTGCCCCCCAAAACCACTTGTTGCTCGGAATCATCATTTGGTCGTTCGGACCCCACTGCATTGTTTATTCACGGATTCCGTCTACCCTCTAGACACCTTGTACTTCTCAAACCCTTCTTCTTCTTCTTCCTCTTCCCCCTCTTCCTTCTCTTCTTCCTCTTCCTCCTCTTCTTCCTCATCATCATCTTCTTCATCTTCTTCTTCTTCTTTTTCGCCTTCGTCTTCTTCTTTTTTTCGCCTTCTGTCTTCTTCTTCTTCTTCTTCTTCTTCTTCTTCTTCTTCTTCTTCTTCTTCTTCTTCTTCTTCTTCTTTCTTCTTCTTCTTCTTCTTCTTCTTCTTCTTCTTCTTCTTCTTCTTCTTCTTTCTTCTTCTTCTTCTTCTTCTTCTTCTTCTTCTTCTTCTTCTTCTTCTTCTTTCTTCTTCTTCTTCTTCTTCTTCTTCTTCTTCTTCTTCTTCTTCTTCTTCTTCTTCTTTCTTCTTCTTTCTTCTTCTTTCTTTCTTCTTCTTCTTCTTTCTTCTTCTTCTTCTTCTTCTTCTTCTTCTTCTTCTTCTTCTTCTTCTTCTTCTTCTTCTTCTTCTTCTTCTTCTTCTTCTTCTTCTTCTTCTTCTTCTTCTTCTTCTTCTTCTTCTTCTTCTTCTTCTTCTTCTTCTTCTTCTTATTCTTCTTCCTCTTCTTATTCTTCTTCCTTTTCTACCTCGCCGCTTGGGAGTGTGGCTTAAAGGCAGTGGTCGCGATGAAAAGCGTTATCTACAAAACTATAAAAATCAGCCTAGATTGAAAACAGATGGAAAACTATGAAGGTAGCGCGGTGAAAAACGGGCTAGAATCAGAAATTCTAGGGCCCAAAGATGCTAATTCGTGCACACGTGCACACCGCTGCAAAAAAAACCATCGCCTCATGCCGAGCAGTCAAAAATCATCGACATTCAGAGGTAGAGATAAATGCAAATTTACGTAATGAAAAGAGTTTACCAATGAAAGCAAGCACCTCAGGCAATGTTTTTGACTAGATGAGTCCGAAGGATGATGTTCATTGATTGAAATCCAATTTCAAGCCAGCTGATGTTCTTGACATCAGAGATCATCGCTGCCGATGATGTGGAGAGGGCTCGTCCACCATCAAAAGACAAGAAAGTTTAGGCTTCAAATATGGCCCAAAATAGCGGTTTTTTCGCGATTCTTTCTCATTGGTCCTACTACTCTAAACCCAGAAAGGGGTTTAGAGAGGAAAAGAAGACAAGCATATTTTATCGCGACCACTGCCTTTAAGGTATAGACGGATGAGGGGATTCCTTCGTTGGAATCTGTCAATAAAAACAAAAAACACTTGAACCAAAATCCAGGGGTGGTAGTAAATGCATTTTCAACGCGAGTTAACCATCACCTTTGAACCGCGAGGTAACCACCAACTTTACGCGAGTTAACGGCCAGGTTTATGCGAGCTTGCCAATCTTTCTACTTGGTGAAAAAGTGATCAGAACGCTGTAGAAAGTGTGCAGGACCCGATTTGGCGTGTGCAGGACATCATAGAAAGTGTGCAGAACCCAAGTGGGCGTGTGCAGGACATCATAGAAAGTGTGCACGACCCGAGTGGGCGTGTGCAGGACATCATAAAAAGTGTGCAGGGCCCGATTGGGCGTGCGCAGGACCCCATTGGGAGTGTGCAAGATGTGTGCCGGACCCCACTGGGGGTGTTCAGGACCCCAGTGAGAGTGTGCAGGATGTGTGCAGGACTCCACTGGGGGTGTGCAGGACCCCACTGGGGGTGTGCAGGACCCCATTGAGAGTGTGAAGGATGTGTGCAGGACCCTATTGGGAGTGTGCACGACGTCAGAGGAAGTGTGCAGGACCCGAGTGGGGCTAAGCAAGTCGTCGTGAAATGTGCGTAGTACTTCACTGGGAGTGTGCAGGGTGTCATGTATACTTGTTATCCGAACGTAATTCCTCGGATAATGGATCGATTCGGATAATGCCATTTTAAATTTACCGGATATTAGTTCGATTCAGATAATTCGTTTTTTGAAATTTTCGGATATTGGATCGATTCAGATAATGCCATTTTTCCAATGATTCGGATACGGATATCCGTCGGATAATTTTGGATAAATTTCGGATATTATCGGAACAAATGTTAGGCAACACACGCAAACACACACACACACACACACACACACACACACACACACACACACACACACACACACACACACACACACACACACACAAACACACACACACATACAAACACACAAAACACACAAAATGAGTAGAATAGTAGCTACGAGAAATGGACATACATATACATAAATTACACGAGTGAGGAAACAAAAGTGAGTCAAATAGTTGATATAAAAGATGGACCGGTTTACTACATTTAACCGGTTGACCGGTTTACTACATTCAACCTAAAATGAACCGATTTATTCGATTTATCCGATTTTTCCCGATTTCATCCGGTTTTATCTGGTTTTATCCGGCTTTGAATCGATTTTATCCGATTTTACGCAAATTTCAACCGTTTTATCCGATTTTATCCAATTTTACGCAAATTTTATCCGTTTTATCCGGTTTTTATCCGTTTTATCCGTTTCTATGCGAATTTTTGACCCTTCGGATAATGGTTCGATTCAGATAATGCCGATTTAAAATTTCCCGGATATTGGTTCGATTCAGATAATGCGTGTTTACAAATTTTCGGATATCGGATTATCTGAATCTCGGATATCCGGTCGGATATCCGAAATGGAGTGATTCGGATACTAAGTATAGTGTCATGTGCATGTGTGCAGTACATATAGTAGAGGTCCTGCACATCCTGCGCACTCCCAATGGGATCCTGCACACTCTCAGTGAAGTCCTGCACACTTCCAGTGAGGTCCTGCACACATCCTGCACACTCACACTGTGGTACTGCACCAAATCATAAACGTCCTGCACCCCATTCACGACGACTTTCATACTCTTCAGCAAACGTAAGCGTAAGGAAAACGCCTCCTCCGTAGGACTTTTTCGGAAGCTATCCATCTTTCACTTCATTCACACACTATTTCCATTTTTTTCTGTCAGATCACGTTAAGTTGCTGTTTTGCGCGGACTTACCGCGAGCTGAAAAAAGCTCAAAAAGTTTTGAAAAAAAATTCTAAATCACTAATTTTTCTCCAAAAAAAAGGCAGAACGGACCATTTTTTTGAATTTTTTTAATGCGTATCTAGTGGCTCATACAGAGCCATGAGTGTGCTTAGTTTAAGAAATGCCTGGCGCATCTCCTGAAAATCGTCAACTGAAAAGCTCACGGTCAGCTGCAGTTAACCGCGAGTTAACTCGCGGTTATCTACCCATTTACTACCACCCCAGATTTATTTCTAAATGCTCCTCATCAGACTAGAAGAAAATCACGAATAAATTAGAGGATATCAAACGAATAAAAATTTTCGACTATTCGAATAAACGAATAATTCGGATAATTGACTCTTTCGAATATTCGAATAAGCGAATTATTCAAAAAATTGACTTTTCCGAATATTCGAATAAACGAATAATTCGGATAATTGACTCTTTAGAATATTCGAATAAACGAATATTCGGAAAATTAACTTTTCCGAATATTCGAATTATTCGAATATTCGATTATTCGTTTGTTCGACCGAATATTCGTTTTCCGAATATTCGTTGACATACTGTAGAAAAAATCGGGAATCGTTTTTTTTTCTTCAAAAGGTGTTGCGAATAATTCGGAAATGTTTACTTTTCGAATATTCGATTTTCCAAATAATTCGGAAATGGCCTTTTTAATTTTCGACTTTTCGAATGATTCGAAGTCGCCTTCTTTATCGAATATTTAATTCACGAATCATTCGATTTGGTCGAAGTATAGTTCCCACCCCCATGAAATTTTAGGGTGTTTTTGAGAAAAAAAATCGGATTCTGCTCAAAAGTGGCAATCGGGGGCAATATCAATATGTCACGGTATCAGGCAGTAAACATGAAGAACTCTTGAAAGAAAAACCATTACACTTCCGTGAGAATTTTGTGCTGGTGGCAAATTATAAACTTGTATTTAGCGTACCACTTCGGAAATCGTCAAAAGTCGCGATTTGCCATCAAATTTTCCCTAAAGAAAAAGCTTTGAAAGAATCAAGTCGAAAATTTCAGAAAATTGACACATAAACCCCCAAATTCGTGATCAGCGCCCCAAATAACACAACTGGGAGGGTATTAAGTTAAATCTGGAACATTTTTAAAAACGCTTTCGGGGCCCACTAATTGATATGAATAAACTCCCAACCGAAAATCCGTACAAATCCATAACGCTATCAGTCTGTACAAAGTTTGGGTAATGTGCCTTCACCCAAACTTGGGCCAGAGAGGTTGTTTTGGGCGCTGAACACAATTATGAGGTCAGTTTCCAAATTCTCTAAAGACTAGTGCACGTTTTGGAAGGTACAACAGGTACAGAAATCTGACGAAAAACGTCTATAACTCTTTTCGGTGTGGTTTTAGGCAGATGCGAAGACCATAATCGGTTTTACACCAAAAACGGTTCTAGAGAGTTATATTTCTTCCAGAATAGGGTAACTAAAAGTAGCTCCCCTAAGGGCCTCACTAGACATGAGCTTATAGAAGAAAGTGGAAAATGGAGGAAGATTGAGGTGATGATCAGGAGAGAAAGACAACACGCGGGCGCACGCGACGCGACCGCACACGCAACCGCCCAGGCCTCCTCCGTGCCGGCGCTAGCTGGGGCGAGACAATCCACACAATGCTCACAAAGATTTTGTGGGCATTGCCCACAATCTTTTTTGTGGGCACTCGACTCTCGCCGGCGCGATTATGTGGAACGTCTAGCGCCGACGAAAAAGGACGCGAAATTGGCCACGCCCTCCGGGGCAACACGCGAGCGAATGCCAGAGACTGTATTCCAGCGTAACAAGATTTTGAAGAAGGGCCTTGAAGGTAATTTTGCAGTTCTCAATTATCGGTGAGGTTGTGTGACGAACAGAGCAGTCGATGGTAGTGGTCGACATCTCAGGGTGTTAACTTCGTGCTAAAACTTGGCGGTCGTCTCGCTTTGAGAACCCATTTTCTACCACCCCATTTAGCTGTATACAGCGAAAGAAGTTCGCATAGGAATCGAAGCGATCATTTACTCCAAAATAACGCTCACAAGTGTCGTTGAGGTCCGCCAACGGGTAAAAGTTATTGAGTGTAGACGTTGTGCACTCAGAAAATATATCAGACCTAATATTGGCGACCCAGTGGATAATCAAACCTCAATTAGGTCCAATAATAAGCAGTAGCTTGTTTACTAACGTCATCCAGGTGGAAAACGGCCGAATTATGTCGATTAGCCGTCAAAAACCAACCCAAAGCGCGTTTTTCTCCGCTCATTCAGTTCTTTGGCATCGCGCCAGGCCGGCAGCCGCCGCGTCGCGACGACAGTGCGGCGACTGCGCGCGGCGGGCGCGGGAATCCAAATGACAGCCGCCGATAGGATATAAATGCGTTGCTATCGTGGCAATCGGTACCGCACGGTATTTGGAGTTTACTGCTCAGCATTACTATTTCGGTCTGCATATGCTCGCATTTTTTCATTGGTTTCATATTGATTATTATTCATGGGAAGAAAACCGCATGTTCGTCTGAAACGTTCTGGTTGTATGTGAAGATTTTTTTGTCTTTTTTTATTCATATTTCTTGAAGACATTGTTAACTCATTGTATTCGTCATTGGTAATCCTAACCTAGAGATGTTATCAAATATTTGACCGCAAGTTTTTATTTGTCTCAAAAGAAGGATTAAATAAAAAAAATGTAGGTTTTTTTATTGGCAGCTACATTTACAACGGAAAAACTGCCGGGCGAGTTTACAGCGGTGGACGAGTTTCCTCGCGCCCGTCTCTGACCCGGCGCCAATTTCAAACGAGTGTTTCGCGCGCTATGTCGTCTGACTCTGCCCGAGCCAGCTGATTTCGAGTAACTTCGACTCTGAAACATCGCCAATCGTCCTTTTCGACTATTTTCTACTGTTATTCGGCTACTTCACATATTCTGTAGCTTATTCCAAGTGTTTCTCCTATTCCTTAGCGTTTTTAGGTAGGTGAGTGGAGAGGTAGCAGTTGTTCAGCATTATTGGCAATTGCGTTTCTCACAAGTGCAGTCAGACCAAATTTACTGGAAATATATTTCGCCTTTAACTTTCTTTTTCGTTCGGAGACGTTAGCACTCATAATTGTGAGGGATAAGCTACGCAAAATTTGAACTTTTTGCTGACGGATGCGTACATTTGGTCTGTGTTGCTCATTCTACACTCAAGTTAGAGTCAAATTTTGTGTCGCAAAACACTTGTTCTTCTATTTTTCGGTTTGAACAGACCAGAAAAACGTGACTTTTTTCTTTTGTAAACAAGAATTCGCCCTCTGAAGAGTCAATATCATAGCTATTCATGTACGAACTGCATTATAACCTCCCCTCTCCTCCGAAAACTCTAGGTGAACGTTCGGGTCCATACCTACAACTCTTGGCTGTACTCACTATAAATGTGATTTAGTGAGACACCCACGATTCGTTGAATACAGACCACATCTTCCTATGTCCTGCCATGCTTCTCCGCGCAACCGCGTTCGAAACTTTCCAAACCGCGGATTTCCTACATAATTCTGGATTCGATTCCTTCTCGGCTGCAGTACAACGTTACCAGCACTACAAGCAGACAAACGTAAGTCTTTCTCTCTGCAAAAATTTTTATGAGATCGCGCACTCTGTCCATGTTTCTCAAACAATAACAGTTTTAATAATATAAGCTTTCTGGGAACTCTTCCAGAATTACAGCTATCAAGAGCATACTTTTAAAGGCTGGGGATCGTCCAATATTACTTTCCTAGTCAGATACTTCGCGGGCCACCACCCACCGCGCAAAGTGCGACTCCCAGCCGTAAGCTTTAGTAGGGAGTGCAGACTCCTTCCTCTCCTCTCGTTGCTGGACATTGATCTAGAAGTAGAGGTGGAGTGGCGATTGAGGAATGTGAAGTTCAGTTCCTACTGAGCCCACTATTTAGAAACTGGCAACGCATGTCTTTCATTTCTCACACATCGAGTCTGTCTAAGTCCCCCTTCTAGATCAGCAGCGAAGTTGCGGCCTCTTTTCAGACCTTCTGCGGGGTCTAGGGTGTGTTCACCCTAGGCAGGTTCAAGCCGGGCGTAGCGTAATTTTTCGAAATCGGAGCGACGCTCCACCATCGAATGTTTTTCGAAAGTCTGACATTCCCGAGGCGCGACTTCTGGGCGGTTCATATTTTATATTTGTATATCACTAATGTTTTCAGACTCCGAAAATTCCTTCAGTAGTCGGGCTCAAGCGTCTAAAACCTGAGCAATGCTACGATCCTTTCCTTTGGTGACCTAAATAGGGAGAATTTTTGGGATATCTTCACCAAATTGAGTTTTGGATCTAAATTTTTGCGAACCCCCTCCTTCGTTTGCGGGCCAAAATTTTGCCGACCCCCCACCCCTTTGCAAAATTTCGCGACCCCACTTGACCCTGACCCTAGACCCCCATCTGGAAAGAAAGCTACGGGGAAATCACTATAGGCGATCCTGACTTCCATCGTGGACATTAAGCCTATATGATCGAACATCATACGCAATTTGAAAATTTGTATCGCGATAAACCAACCACTTCTGTTTAAAAAAATCCTAATGTATTAACTGCGTGATGTTTTCAGACGACTCTACCGCAGCATCTTCAAAATAAACTAGCGTGGCGCTGATCAAGGAAGCTGCTGTCGGACAATCACAAATGATTACAAAGTTTACTATGTATTGTTAATGAAGACATGAATATAAATAAATGTGTACTACGGCAAGATCGCAGTGCCCCAAGACGGGTCACAAGAGCAAGTCATCAGTCCACGTCAGAAGAAGGTGAGGACGACTCCTGCTTGCAGTCTTCGTCTCGACTATGAGACTTCTGAAATATATGAAAAGAATTAGAAAGTTCTGCAGGAACTCGTGTAGCCTACATGCTCATCGTTGACGAACCGAAGCTTAGTCCGGTTGTAGTCTTATTCTTCAGAACGTGTTAACCTACAGAAAAAAAGTCGAAGTGGTTGGTAAGAGATTTACTCTTTTCCAATCAGGTTTGCTAATGGACAGCACAAAGAGGCAACAACTTTCTCTGATTTTCTGAACATGCAGTGGTGGATTGCTATGCACGGCGAAATTTCGGAGAAATTTCCTGTCTCTTTGATCTCTCCTCTATCAGGGAACTATACTTGTTCCAAATGAAATTCATTTCGAATATCCGACTTTTCGACTATAGTCGGATATCGCCCTTTTTCGAATATTCGACTTTTCGACTATAGTCGGATATCGTACTTTTTCGAATATTCGACTTTTCGACTGTAGTCGGATATCGCCCTTTTTCGAATATTCGACTTTTCGACTATAGTCGGATATCGTACTTTTTCGAATATTCGACTTTTCGACTATAGTCGGATATCGCACTTTTTCGAATATTCGACTTTTCGACTGTAGTCGGATATCGCACTTTTTCGAATATTCGACTTTTCGACTATAGTCGGATATCGCACTTTTTCGAATATTCGACTTTTCGACTGTAGTCGGATATCGCCCTTTTCGAATATTCGACTTTTCGACAGTAGTCGGATATGAAACTTTTTCGAATCTTCGACTTTTCGAATAAAAAGTCGACTTTTTTATCCGACTATGAAAATAATTGAAGTGCAAGTAACCGTTTTTTTTCACATGAAAACACGTCGATTTCTCACTCATCCACTCGCGGGCGTTCTGACAGATTAAAGCATCACTTTTCAAACCAAAATCAGACCGATACTCAGACACGCTGACGGTTGTTCAGCGGGGTAAAAGGCTTGTCGGTGCGACGGCGGGAGCCAAAATGGGGAGGAGTCGAATTGCCGGTTGTACCGCAGATAGAGAGAAATTCAATTCACGGAGACGGTTATTTGGCGGTGGAAAAGGGGTTGACGGTGCAACGGCGGGGACGTGCTCTACCGTCAAATATGTGACACGTTCCGCAACTCGGACCAAAAAAGATGGGTGCGCCGGCATCAACATGTTTAGACAAAAGTATTAACATTGATAGGGGTATAAAAGGCTCCTCATCTCACCGTGAGCCTCAGTCAGCTTTTCGGAGCTGGACCTGGAAGGTGACCTCGAGTCACCTTCCGGAAGATCCACCGGATACTGGAGGATAATTTTGTCGCCGAGGGAGGGGGCGCCCCAGGGCTCGGGGGGTGGTACCCAACTTTAGGGTCATCTCCCCATGGTCCGCAGTAGGGTGCACCCCACCGTGGACCGTGGGATCACCTCTTTTGTGGGGACGCCAATAGGGATTTCCCCTGGGTCCCCTCTGCGGACCCGGGAATACCCAGGATGTATTGGAAAGCGCGTGACCGGAAATGTGGTTCGGTTGTACCGCGGTGTGATATCGGTTGAATGGCGGTGGAAGATCGGTTGTCCAGCAGATGCCCCAGCCGATCAACCGACGTCCCCCGCCGAGTAACCGCCCATGAGTCTGTGCGGTTGTACGGAGGAACAATATCGGTTACACGCTGGATGACCAGGGAGGGGCAACCGACATTCCCCGCGGAATAACCGCTCCCATGCCTGAGTATGACTGCTTGGTGGATGTTTAGGCGTGCCTTATAGTATTTGCCACAGGTTTCGTGCTAAGAGCTTATATCTGGCGGAGTTTCCATAGCTATATGCTGCTAGCGTGCTATATTCTTCCATTTAGATGTGAAAAAGGCACTTCGCAATGAATAAAGTGTGTCCAAATGGTAATGGCGGCCCACGCGGCCGGCATGCTTGGCAGGCGGCCGTCGCATGTGCCGCCCTCGGACGAGTGTTGAATTTCAAGGACGGCCCTCCTCTCCCACCGTCTGCAGAGCAGATTGATCGGCGCAGTGCTTGCTGCCAGCCGGTGCCGGCCCCGTTCGTAGTCGATGGCGGTGGGGAATTTTCGCATGCCCGTCCGAGAGCGACAAACGCGACGGCCGCCTGCCAAGCACGCCGGCCGCATGGGCCGCCAATCTCATTCGGACGCACCTTACGTTCGCCGATCAGTGAGGCCCCGGTCAGACTTCGTCGAAAAACCTGCTGAGTCCGAATGAGTCCGGGGTGGAAAAACCTGCTGAGTCCCACTGAGTCCGGTTGCTCCCAGCGCCAACCAACTCCTCTGTGAAACACGCGATTGATAGTGACGATTATCACTTCAGCTGTGAATCGGAACGAGTTTGGTGGCTGATCTTTCTTGTTTTCAACATGTCTGAATCTGATTTCCGTATCAGCAGTACGTGGGGCAGAGCGCAGACGGCGAGAGTCGAGATGCGGCGGGACTCGGTAGGTCGCAGTCGGCCGAAAAAAATGCACCCAAATCACGTGAAAAACACCTATATCGACCGGGTGGGGTGAGGATGATTTCGGCGGGACTCAGTGGGACTCAGTCGGTGCATTGGCCCCGCCCTTGTACGCATGAGAAATATCAGTATCGACCGGGGGGATTGCGGTGGGCATCAGACGGTCGCAGTCGGACTCAGTGGGTTGATTTTTTTGCACCCGTCTTCCACGAATTCGATGCGTATCGACCCGGTGGGACTCAGTAGATCCACCGACTATGACGGGGGCCTCAGAGCTGTCCGATTTTCTTGTAAAGAAATTAGGTTGATTCTATACCTAACTTTGTTTTTGAAGTTGATTATTGCGGTAGAGAGCCTATCACATTTTGATTTCCTATGAAATGTCACATATTCAGAGTTCTACTACCGTGGAGAAAAGAGCCTCTACAATTTGGGAAAAACGTAAAAACATAGAAGTTTCAAAAAGTTGCTAGAAATAATTCTTCCCGGGAGAATCTGCTCTCTGCCGACGGGTCGCGAAATGCCTCACATGAGCACATTAGATTCTCGGGGCTTTGGAGGTATCTCGTCTAATTTTATCGCGAGAATTTACATAAACTACGGACATATCAGCCCCAGTTGGTGGAATTTTAGCTACGTCACCTTCAAGAACTAAGGAAATTCTCGCCGAGAATGCGGGAAAAAGGGTGGAAGATTCTCGCCTTGATCGATCCACCCTGTCCTGATCAGTACTATAGGGTGATCTCCGCTGCGATCGACCGCACTGCCGTTTCTTCCCACGGCCTGCAGCGTCCCCGCGGTCAAATGTATCGTTGGCACGGCCTTCCAGAGGGCGGTTCGGGGACACCCTCCACGATCAGCAACAGAGTATCGAGTAATCGATTCGCGAGAGGACTGAACCAGCACTACGAACGGCATCCATGCGTTCAGCGTAGCCAACGCGGGATGAGATCGCTGTTCAACACAGGCTGTCGCTAATCCCATAACATGGTTGAGCAGGCCGTTGCGGCCGGTGACCAAAATTTTACGACCCCTCTGTGGACCAAAATTTTTACAACCCCCCCCCTTCTTGGGATGAAAAAAATTTCACGACCAAAATCGTGGCCCCTATAATTAGTACTAAATCTCTTTAATTTGACATCTTGAAGTCCACATAACTCGTTACCTTCGCAGAATTATTCCTTTTTTAAGCCAATCCTCGTTGGGACCGGCGTTGAGCCATAAATACAACCCGGGGGTTACAGACGCAACGGTTATTTTTCATGGATAAAATACCTTTCCAAGTGGTTGGAAGCTAAACGCTATTTTTTCCGAAAATTTTACGAGCCCACTCCCCCCCCCCCTCAAATTTTCATTTTTCTTCAAAAATTACCGGAATTTCTAAGACCTCCCCCGTTGCGACCTCTCGCAAGCCTGCCCTACACTGGCCCATAAATTCTCGCAACAATTAAGGCGAGAATTCACGGGCTTAGCGACAGCGAGATTAAAATAGAGAATTTCGCCTTTGTTTTTGCGTGAAGTATGCTTAGAGCTTGCACCCTTACACCTTTGATGCAGTATATGCGGGCTTTAGCGAGCGTCGCGAGGACCCGAAAATTCCTGCACTACGGAATTAGAGAGCGTAACAGGCCGCTCCTTTGAAGGCACTTTGCTACCCACGGGCAGAGTTTTGAGCTGTTGAATACGAAAGGAAAACTTGACAGACGCACAGAAGGGTGCCCACAACGATCCATCGGTCGCACGAAAATGTGTATGGTGCCTCTATAGTTTGAACACGCACCGTAGTCGTCCAACAAATAGCAGAAGTCTGTCAGCAACATCAACAAGGTTTCTTAAAAAAAACGCTCCCATCTGACCTACACCCACAAAGTTTCTTCCAAAAGCAAATATAAATAAAAATTGTGTTTAAAGGCAGTGGTCGCGATCAAATATGCTTGTGGTTTTTTTTTCTCTAAACCCTTTTGTGGGTCTCGAGTAGTAGGACCTATAAGAAAAAATCGCGAAAAAACCACTGTTTTGGGCCAAATTTGAAGCCTGAACTTTCTTGTCTTTTGATGGTGGACGAGCCCACTCCACATCATCTGCACCGATGACCTCTTATATCAAAAACATCAGCTGGCTTGAAATTGATTTTCAATCAATGAACCTACGGATTTATGTACAGATCTAGTCAAAAACATTGACTGAAGTGATGCTTTCATTGTTCAACTGTTTTTATTCGTTAAATTTGCATTTATTTCGTCCTCTGAATGTCGACGATTTTTGACTGCTCGGCATGAGACTGCGATCTGTTTCGTCATCGCTGTGCACGTGTGCACGAACTAGCTTCTTTGGGCCCTAGAAACTCTATTTGTAGACCGTTTTTCACCGCGCTACCTTCATAGTTTTTCAGCTGTTTTTGATCTAAGCTGATTTTTGTAGTTTTTCTATAACGTTTTTCATCGTGACCACAGCCTTTAAATAATAACTAAAATCAAATACAGATTACCGGATGAGCGTAATTATTTTCGTGGAGTGTGATTGACAAGCAGTTTTTTTGTAGTGAAGTTGTGAGATCCGACTTTGCGACAATGTTCGGATTTTGAACTATTCGAATATCCGACGTTTCGACTGTAGTCGGATATAACCCTTTCGAATATTCGACTTTTCGACTGTAGTCGGATATCGCACTTTTTCGAATATTCGACTTTTCGACTATAGTCGGATATCGCCCTTTTTCGAATATTCGACTTTTCGACTGTAGTCGGATATCGGACTTTTTCGAATATTCGACTTTTCGACAGTAGTCGGATATCGCACTTTTTCGAATATTCGACTTTTCGACTGTAGTCGGATATCGCACTTTTTCGAATATTCGACTTTTCGACTATAGTCGGATATAGCACTTTTTCGAATATCCGACTTTTCGAATAAAAAGTCGACTTTTTTATCCGACTGAAACAGTCGGATACTCATCCGATTATTCGATTCGGAACAAGTATACAGGGAACCCGATTGAATGTGAAACTCGCTGAGAGACGGCGCTATTGAACAACCTGGTGGGATCCTGATCATGGGCAAGCGGATATGGTTTGGTTAGGCGAGGAAGTCCGTGAGATACTTCTTCAGAAATGAGTCTTGTGGAGGTCATGGTGTAAATTTTGACCCGTGAATGAACATTTAGAAGGGCCGTGAAATTTTGCGGAAAGATTTATCATAATGGAGAGGGGTCGCTGTCTTGCTGAAGTCAGAAACAGCGGCCCATTGGACCCTGGTCATGTTGCAATAGTTTTCTTACATACTGTTTTTCAATCTACTGTTCTAAATTATCTAGCTTGCAATTGAGTAGGTAACTTCCGATAAACTTTTTAAAAAGACGTGCCTCAAGTGGAAATTCCTGACAGGGTGCTGACTCTAATAACAATAAGTGCTGAGAAAGGAAGCACTGCAGGGATCGAATTCAGAATTATGTAGGAAATTCACGGAATGGGAAGATGTGGTCTGTATTCAACAAATCGTGGGTGTCTCACTAAATCACATTTATAGTGAGTACAGCCAAGAGTTGTAGGTATGGACCCGAACGTTCATCTAGAGTTTTCGGAGGAGAGGGGAGGTTATAATGCAGTTCGTACATGAATAGCTATGATATTGACTCTTCAGAAGCGAATTCTTGTTTACAAAAGAAAAAAGTCACGTTTTTCTGGTCTGTTCAAACCGAAAAATAGAAGAACAAGTGTTTTGCGACACAAAATTTGACTCTAACTTTGAGTGTAGAATGAGCAACACAGATCAAACGTACGCATCCGTCAGCAAAAAGTTCACATTTTGCGTAGCTTATCCCTCACAATTATGAGTGCTAACGTCTCCGAACGAAAAAGAAAGTTAAAGGCGAAATATATTTCCAGTAAATTTGGTCTGACTGCACTTGTGAGAAACGCAATTGCCAATAATGCTGAACAACTGCTACCTCTCCACTCACCTACCTAAAAACGCTAAGGAATAGGAGAAACACTTGGAATAAGCTACAGAATATGTGAAGTAGCCGAATAACAGTAGAAAATAGTCGAAAAGGACGATTGGCGATGTTTCAGAGTCGAAGTTACTCGAAATCAGCTGGCTCGGGCAGAGTCAGACGACAGAGCGCGCGAAACACTCGTTTGAAATTTGCGCCGGGTTAGAGACGGGCGCGAGGAAACTCGTCCGCCGCCGTAAACTCGCCCGGCAGTTTTTCCGTTGTAAATGTAGCTACCAATGGTTTTTTTCCGTAAACAGTGGACAATATTCAGTTCTCGAAAGAGAAATATGAACACGAGGCTCATTACGGATGTTTTATGAGTGATTAGTTTGTAACAGTTTACCGGAAAAGGGGCCGTAAAAATTTTTAGAGCTAGAGAACGCTTAAATAGCAAATTAGATTTTGAAAAAAAGGGAGAAAAAAGAAGAAAAACCACAGTCGGGCAATTAAAAAATAGGAAAAGTTAGCTGTACCACCGTTGTTTGAAAAAAAACATTTTTGAATTCATTTATACTTCCTTTTTTTCATTTTCATTTTTTCTGTGATTTTTTTGACTTTGACCGACGATTCGAGACTCCTCCCTTCACCCTTCGATTTTTAAATTCATTTCAACGATATTTTATTCAAGTTTTATTTGATTAGGGAACCTCTCCTCCATCAATTCGAACAATGGCTTTCGAAATTTCCGAATAAAGTGATACTTTTTCGAACTCATAGGTTCAAATTTTTCCTCTGCGTGAATGCAATCAAGAAACTGATCTATATCCGACTCGAATAAACGCTCGGGTAATTATTTAATTTCATTCTCTGATTTGAAAAACTATTCGTAATTTCAAATATTGCCGAAAGATGCTCGAAAACGATTGAGCTATGTATTTGTTTTGCGATGGAATATTTGGATCACTGGAATTTAATTGTATATTTTAGTTTTTTTTTCACATTAAACAACTAGCTGAGAAAATCAAACTTCAGGGAATCAGACGTGTCATTTCTCTGCTGTTGTTGTCGTAATGCACTAGCGTGGGTTAACGTGCTCTAGTCGATACGCCATGGGTACTGTAGATTTCGTATCGTTGCGCCCTGTGGCGACGCTGTCCGTACAAGCCACTTCCCGCCCTTTTCCTTTGCTTCCAATCGCCTTCTCGTCCAGAGAGTCCGTTTGGTAGTAACGCCTCGCGTACAAACCACCACTGCTCCTCCTGCCGATCGCCCAATTCATTTCCTCTGGCCCGCCTATTATCCTGAAACTCCAGCTGCGCCTCCCAGTATCTTGACTTTATCGTTCACTAAGACCGGTCGGTTCGGCCCCCATGTACCAGGGGTTGGCCCTGGTTCGCGGTCAGTGTGAACGACAATGCTCTGACAACTGGGGATAGATGGGTAAGCGGCACAGAGAGCTGCCACAAACACTTTATTTAGCAATAAAACAAGCAAAAAATGGCCAAAGCCAGAGGATCGGAGGAAGATGCCGAGTGAAGGTCTCTTTGCCATCTCGGAGGCCCTTTTATGGCCATTCGGTTGGCTCGCTGCCAGTTCTCCCATTAGTGGCCATTTCCCGGACGATCTCGGTGGTCGCTCCGCCTCTCGAGTTGTCACCGGCGCACTTTGACCCACGGCCAATCCTTGCCATTAAGGGGCTGAGCAGAGTGCCATCAGGGCGCGGCGCGGCCTGATGATTGAGAGCCGTATTGATAGATCGCGGCGATCTATCAATACGGCTCTCCATCATCAGATCGCGCCGCGCCCTGATGGCACTCTGCTCAGCCCCTTATTAACACGGTTCCGCGATGGAGCATCGATGAACGAACGCGGTACGCTCTCGGTTTGAGAGTGACAAAATCTCGCGATCGTTCCGCGATGGCCCCATGCTAGTATTCTCTCGGCCCCTACCAGAAACCGAGTAGATTCTATCCATGAACGGTCGCGGGGGATTCTCTCAGAGTAATGCATATCACTTTTCGGTCGATTTGGATTGCAAACATTGTGTCGCTCGTCGCTGGAAATATGATATCGGCCTTTAGCGTGTTACTCGACTCTGCCGTTATTTTTGTGTAAAATCTTTTTTGCAGATGGTTTCTCGTGCGCTCTCATTGCATGATGTTTCTATTGCTCTTCGTCCCTTCTATTCCATTGTTCATCCGGATCGGTACCCGCGCCATCCTCGTATCAGGAAACAGAACGAGAAGTCTCTCCAGGTTGGTTCGTATGAATTCAAGTAGAATTGGTCCGCTTTGTACTCCATCTGGGCAACTATATGTGCGAAGTCTGCTTAGATGTTCCCAAGTATTTCAACAAGCCAGTAACGGTCAAAATTTCCCTGCCTGCCCCCGATCCACAGTACCTCTTCGGGTGCGGGAAGGATGGTACGCCGCGCGCGGCGAGGACACGCGACGCGTGTTGCGTTGCGACGTCCCACCGTCGACTCATCGTTATATCGTGGGGTTAATACAAGTAAAGGGACTGCATTCCAGCTTAGGAACCGTCTTTGGATGCTAGGGCATTCCATCCTAATGTATATAACCCAGAAATTTAGAGTTCTTAGTGATCTCCTTCAGGACTAACTATATTAACAGTTAGGTGGCAAAAGCAGTGATTCTGAAGTTGCCGATAGACACTGGTTTCTATGAACCTTACTACTGTTAACTTCTTGAACTCATCCTATTATATGAGTGGTAGACGAGTTTGCAAACATCTGGTTGAAAGGAAATGACCCATTCAACGCTTGGTGGTACGCCGCGACACGCAACGCATGCTCCCCGCCGCCCGCGGCGTACCATCTGGCCGCCGCCCCCTCTATTTGCGATGGGACCACGCATGGATTCTTGGCACGCCTGCTCAATCGATTTGTTGGACATATTCGCCATCGCGGTGCCTGTGTCGGCAAAACGCGATTGGAAATATCCGTCCGCAGCGCATTTCTTCGGTTGCGGGCTCCGACACCTTCAGCGGACTCCTACAGGAGAAAGCGACGATCGCGGTCTCCCACAGGAGCTGTTTTGTTCTGTGGGAAACCGAACTAGAGCGAAGAGGTCTCTTAAATTACACTCCGACACTGGCAGCGGACTCCTACAGGAGAAAACGACGATCACGGTCTCCCACAGGAGCTGTTTTGTCCTGTAGGAGACCGAACTAAAGGGAAGCGGTCTCTTAGGCCTAGTGCATACTTCTGTCGCGGCGACGGGGTCGCGGTGTAGGAACTGGTACAACCCGCCGCGCCCAGCGCAGTGATCGATCGCGTCTAGCACTGACAATCGTCGCGCGCGGCCAGTCTAGTGGGAGCTGCTATGCGCGACTGTGTCGTGCCTGTGTCGCGGCCAATCTACACTTTTCCACAATGTGCGCGCTGTTTAGCGCCGTCTGGATGGTGTGTCGTGTCGTCGTGCACTGCACTACGACACCGCGACGTAAACGCCAGACATCCGACCTGGAAGGCAATAATACGTTTGTTTCAAAAGTTTTTGGTTGGTAAATAGCCTCGTATTCGTTTGGTATGTGTTCTAATCGACAGTTCTTTCTTGTTAGATTATATAACGACGATCGGCCACTCGAAGGTATTCATATTCCGAATACTACCATGGATTTCTTCATGATTTCGATCACTCCACATTTTCTTCTTTCATGCTTTTATTTAAACTACTCCTTGTCCGAATTATGTTCGCATTGAAAATTATAAAGAGAGACACTCTATTTTGAGAGCAAATTATAATTGTACAATTTCGAAAACAATTCGAACGAACGAAAAATGAAAAAATTTCGTTCGAAAGAATTTCGAACGAACGAAAATTGAGAAAATTTCGTTCGAAAAAAATTTGAACGAACGATTTTCGAAAAACTTTGAAAATTTCGGAGGTCGAACGAACGAAATTCGAAACTAATCGAAATTTCGATTTTTTTCGAAATTCGTCGGAACTATCGAAATTTGTTCGAAAAAATTCCGAACGAACGAATTTCGAAAAATTTTCGTTTGGCAAAAGCTCGAACGAACGGAGTCTGAAAAAATTTCGTTCGACGAATTTTCGAACGAACGAAAAAAATTTCGAAAAATCTTTCGAAAATTTCTTTCGTGTACAACTTCTTCTTCTTCTGCAGCCTCAAAGTGGTTTTTGTCATAGGTTGAGGAACTGGGCGGCCTTCACAGGATTCGTCCAAAGGTCCATTGTTGTTAAGGAGGTAGGTCTCTTCGGGCACATGAACAAGTGCGCCGTGTCGTGTCCGGGAGCACCACAGTCCGGGCATGCGTCTGGTCGGCTGCTGTCGATCTTGTTGACGTAAGACATGAGCAGAATAGAGTGACCACAGCGCAGCGATGCAAGAGCACATCTGGCTCGTCTGCCGAGTTGAGACTCGGACTCGCAAACCCGAGGCGGCACCGTTCCCAAGATAGGGTTCACAGCCGCCTTTGCTAGATATCCTCGAACAAATTGCGTGTGCTCCTCACGCAGAAGACGAAGCCTTTCCATGTTGGAGTCGGCCCATCTCTGTACATCAACTTTACGAGGAGCATCGGCGAACGGCGTCCTAATCGACCTCTCTCTTATGGGCTTCATGATTCTCTTTGACGGATGATTCGGCTGCCTCAGAACATTAATATACATCTGCTGTGCCTGGAGTTCACAATGCTCCTTGACCGGCAATATGCAGGCCTCCGCGTGAAGATGCTCCACCGGGGAGCTCCTTGCACAACCGGTAGCAATTCTAAGCGCAGCATTCTGTACACGCTGCAGCTTATTCAAGGAGCTGTCAGACACCAGGTGCTGCCACACTGGTGCCGCATATTCCAGAGCCGGCTGAAGTATTGCTCTGTAGGTTCTCAATATAGTCTCTCGGCTGCTTCCCCATGATGTTCCTCCGAGAGCTCTCAAGATATTAAGTCTAGCCTTGACGACTGTTTGTTTCTGTTCCGCGTTTTTGTGGAACTTCAGTGAGGATCAAGAATAAGGCCAAGCAGCTTGGGGAATTTTGCTGCTGGCAACAGGTCACCATCCCATTTGACATCTGGATGGGCACTGTGTTCCTTGGTGTTCGTTGTGAACACTGAAACAGAGGATTTTGCGGCAGAGACTGTGAGCATCATTTTATCGAGGAAGAGCTTCAACTCGACGAGATAGGCGCTGATCTTGTTAGCGGCTATCTGCAGGTCACGATCCTGGCACATGATGGTGATGTCGTCGGCATACATAACAATCCTTACATCATTGGGAGGCTCGGGAATGTCCTCAAGATACAGGCTGAATAGGGCAGGGGACAACACTCCGCCTTGCGGAACACCGGCTGCTATTGGAATGCTATCGGATACATGATTCTGGAACAGAACCTTAGCACGGCGGCCTTTAGTGAACGCTGCAATCCATCGCTTCTGCCATGATGGTAGCGACGACTTGAGCAGTTTCTCGGACAGCAGTCCCAAGTTAACAGAGTCAAACGCTTTGCTCAGGTCGAGGGCGACGGCCACCGTTCTCAGGGGCTTTCTCATGTTGAACCCATCGACCGCAAAGCTCACGATCTCTAATAGAGCTGTAGTAGTGGAGTGAAGTTTCCTGAACCCATGCTGATGCTGCTGTCGCTCATTTTGATCAGCCAGGTCCGTCACGATCAACTTTTCAGCTAATTTAGCGACGGGCGATAACAGGCTTATTGGTCGAAAGCCCTTTGCCGTGCTTTGGGACTTGCCTGGCTTTGGCAACGGTATCACATTGGCTGTCTTCCAAGCTTGGGGTAGAGTGCAGGTCCGGAAAGAAGTGTTAATGATATCTGCAAGCATCGGTAGAAGTTCCGTGGGAAGCTTCTTCAGGATGGCTGGGGAGATACCGTCAGGTCCGATAGCCTTCGAATTCCGCATTTCTTTGATAGCCTTCTCTACTTGCGTGAGAGTAAAGGCCTCAGAAGCGTTCATGAGCGGCAACCGGCTCAGTTCTCTAACCGTGACTCTGTTCTGCACGCCTCGCTTGGCACGTGTGATGAAGAAGTTCTTGCCGAGCGCATAAGCAGCCGCTTTCCCTGATTTGAAGACGTTCTCCTCGAACTCAATAGCGGAGCTCATCGAGGAGCGGACTTGCCGGAAATTTTCCTCAACACTTTCCACGTCGTAGTTCCGTCAGCCTTGAAATTCAGCTTTTCAGTGAACTTCTCCCAGCATTCCTTCTTGTTCTTATCCAGATCCTGCTTGATCTCGTTATCCAGCACAGCTATGTCCGGGTCTAGATGGTCTGCGGCTCTCTTCTCATCTCTGGTTCTTATCTTCTGCAGTATTTCCCTGCTGACATTTGGAAAAAAGGTCTTGACACGACCCTCAGGAATTGCAGCTTTCATGGCCTTGCGGATGGCACTTGTTAGATGGCGCTCTTTCTGATGAACATCACCATTCCATGGGTAGTCGACCGCATGGCGAAGTGCAACATCTCTGAACAGGGTCCAGTCTGCTAGGCCTAAATTAAGATAAGTACGATGACGAAAACCAGAGTAAGGGGCAAGAGAGTCAGAGAGATCAATATAGACAAAGACGGGAATGTGATCACTGGAGAGAGTTGTGGATGTGGACCACGTGCAAGCATTAGAGAGATTGGATGACACAAGAGAGATGTCTGGGCTAGAAGGTCGGCCGTTGGCAGGGAGACGAGTGGGCTGGTCATCATTGAGGATAACCAGGTCACACTCCTCAGCCCATTCTTCGACATCTTCCCTCTGGCGTCAGAATCAAGAGCGGAACAGAACGTGTGAGCATTGAAGTCACCCGCAAAGACAGCTGAAGGGGAGAGTGAGCAGTCGTACAACTGCTTAAGGAGGGGAATAGGATTATAAGAGGGGACAAGATGATATAGGAGGAATATATATGTTAAATAGAGATAAAGGGGTTTTGAGGGGAGGTGGACAGGAATGTACTCGAGAGTACCGTCCTTAGGAGTATTAGGGATAATATGAGAAGGTAAGGCAGATTGAACGAAAGTAGACACTCCACCCCAAGAGCTGTCCTTGGCATGTGATAGGCGGTGTAGCCCGGAATGTTAGGTTGGGGATAAGTGGTAGATGGAGAGAGCTTGGTTTCTTGAACCATGATAACATCCGGGTGATGAGAACGTGCGAATAGAGAGAGTTCAGATAACTTGTTGCGAAGGCCGTTGAGATTAATGTGAACAATGGAGAGGGGGCGGTTGGTAATTGAGGAATCAGAGTTGTTGGGGGCAGAGCATAGAACACAACGAAAGGATGAGTCATGATGCCTCACAGAACTGAGGCCCGAACAGGAGAAGTGCACCCACCTTTGGCATCCGAAGCACTGGACACTTGTTTTATGCCAGGTAACATCCTCGCCGCAGGTGGCACATGGATACTTCCGTGCTGGACCTGGATTCCTCTCGACGCCGGCCCTTTGTAATAAAATCCTCAGGAGAGCTGCGGCCGACCAGCACCTCTCCCATGACAAAAACCCTCTTCTCGGAGGGGTTGACGTCGGTTTGCACGGAGGCGATCTTCTTTCCTCCACACTGCCACGGCACGAACGTACGACATCTCGGCAGCCCGTGTACAACTATAGAGCAAATACCACGAAAATGGAAAAGTGATATCGAATTTCGCAGAAACTGGCGCGAATCCACATTTCGAAATTCACTTGAAATTTTTTCAACCTTGCCTAGAATGGGTCTTTTTGGGGTGCTGATCACTACGGAAATCACCATCGGTTGAGATTTTTTATGATTTTTTATGATCTTTACGGTGTATAAAACGTCAATCAGCCACCTTACATTATTTTGAAATATCGAAAGAAGTATCTTATCAATGATCACTGCCTTAAAAGTCTCCAGAGGTGAAGTTTTAGTCAAATCTGAAATTGAATAAAATCACCTCACATATAGAATATTTAGGTAAAGAGGGAGAGGACGAAATGAATTCCAGCTTCGTGTTGAGCACCCACACACGAGCCTGTGTTGGATGATAGAAGATTAGACCCTACTTTCGAGAGGAGATGAATAAACACTCTGTCAAGAAAATAGTGTGTATTTTGTCGTGGACGCAGTATTGCGTGATATCCATTCGCAGGCGACCGGCCTACCACCGATCACGTCGTTGAGCACTCTCTGTCGCGGCGACGCCGTCGCACCCGCGACGAAGTATGCACTAGGCCTTATAGGATACGCTGCCGCATCGCTTCCATTGGGCCTCCTATAGGACAAAACAACTCCGGTAGTTCACCTGGAACGTGCACGTTGAACGATTGATCGAACCCGCGCGGCATACGATACGCTTGCGCAACGGGTGGAGAGCCGATTCGCCCATTCAAGGTTCACACAGGCGCCCCCTACATTGATTGATTGGGGTGCTTCGGAGCAGGAGTTCCTCATTTCTTGAGAAATGGGGGAAGAATGCTATTGGGGCTTCATCTCCGATAGTAATCTTTGCCATTGACTAAATTGTCGACGGGGTAGTTTGAAATTCATGCGTCGAAAACCAGGCGATTTTGGTAAGAATCAGCAGACCGTATTCGAAATTCTCTCCGAGCTACCGTACAAGATCCGGTCTCCTACAGGAGAATAATAGGACTCCTACAGGAGAAAACCAGGACTCCTATCGCAGGGGAGACTAGGACTCCCAGCGGACTTCCGTAGGAGTCCTCTGCCAGTGTTGGAGGGGCAGCCCGCCCGGCTTAATCCTCACAGACGCCTCGGTCATCGGGACTCACGCGTCAAATAAACTGCGTATAGTGTAGGCGCACACAACACACTCGCCTCTACGCGCTAATTCGCTGATTTTGTCGCAGGACGGCTGATTTCCAAAATCAAGTTCATCACACTTGCGTAGGCACATAAGATGAATGAACAGTCAAAGACACATAAACAAAAAAAAACAGCAAATTCAAAAGCTATAAACGTAATGCTAATAGAAATAGAACTAGAATACCATTTATTCCTGTTGAAGATACCGGTTGACAACAGTTTTGAAACCGAATTACGTGAAAAATTGTGATTTCTTACTCAAGCTCAGATAATACTACATATCCCGCACGAACCGCGAGGAAATGCCGCTAGTTTTAAGGCAAGGCTTAGCGAAGCCAAATTTGTATCTTTGGTCCTTTGTATGATAGTATGAGAGTAAAAAACTCTGATAGGTACAATACCACCAAACCTCTTACAAGGAGACTACGTTTAGTTCGCCTCGCCATTCTGGACGAAAGGTACTTTACTAGAACCTTTTTTGGCTAGAATCCGATTATGGTCTTCGCAGCTGCCTGAAACCACCCTGGAAAAAGTTAAAGGCGTATTCCGTCAGAATTTCGTACCTATTGTACCTTCCAAAACGCGCATTAGTTTTCGTAAAACCCGGAACCAGACCTTCTTCTTCTTCTTCTTATCAGCCACATTGGAGTTTCTTCTCATAGGCGCAGAAAGGCGGCAACATCACTCGGCTTGTTCCACATATCACGAGCAGACAGAGGAGTAGGTCTGGCAGAGCATGAAAATAGATGTAGTGAATCATGACCAGTATTTTGACAGTCAGGACATTTATCCGGGACCGATTCATCGATCCTATGTACGTAGGCTTTGAGGTACGAAGAATGACCGCAACGTAGACCCGCTAGAGTGACGCGGGAGCGTCTGGGCAGAGTCTTCTCACTGTCATCGACCGTAGGAGGCACACTACCAAGGACTGGATTAGGAGGGGCACAGGACATGTATTCAGATACGAATCTGGTGTGTTCGATTTGCTGCAGCCTCTTCCTTGTGAGCTCCGAGGTGGCCCATCTTTGACGATCCACTGTAGAAATGGCAGCGTGCAGCGGTGTGCGAATATTACGAGGATGGGGTCTGATGACAAGAGGGGTAGTTGGGATGTGTGGCATTCTTGAATATGCCGATGTGGAACTGTTGTGACTGCAGTTGGCAGTGCTGCTTGACAGGAAGTAGGGCACATTCTTGGTGAAGATGGGATATAGGTGTTGATTTTGGGCAGCCAGTGATGACACGAAGTGCAGTGTTTTGTACACGTTGTAGCTTGCTCCAAGAGGCGTCCGACAGGTGTCTAGTCCATATCGGGGCTCCATACTCCAGAGTAGGCTGTATCATGGCCTTATATGTCGTGCGTAAGACTTCCTTTGTGCTACCCCAGGTAGTACCCGCCAGAGCACGGAGGATGTTATTTCGCGTGTTGGCAGTTGCAGCTCGGATGCGCGTGTTTTCATTAAAGCGCAGTGAAGGATCCAGAAAGATTCCAAGTAGCCGAGGGTGCTTGGAGAGAGGCAACTGGTTACCTTCCCAGAGAACCCTGGGATGTAGCTGATGCTCAGCCGTTGCAGTAGTGCACAGAGTGACGCTAGACTTTGAAGGAGAGACCTTTAGCTGCTTCGATTCGAGAAATTTGGCCAGGCTGCAGAGGTATTTGTTCATCTCCGTAGTGGCACGATCGATAACAGAGTCAGTGCATACAATTGTGATATCATCTGCATACAGACATAAGTGAATGTTGGGCGGCGGCTTCGGAATATCGGATAGATATAAGGAGAATAGGCTTGGTGATAATACTCCACCTTGAGGAACGCCCGCCTTCAAGGGAACCGACTTCGACAGGTGTCCGTCAAATTTCACACGTATGGAGCGATCTTTGACGAAGTTGTCAGTCCATCGTTTGCACCAGTCGGGCATGTCACAGTCCAGAATCGATTTTGATAGCAAGGAAGTGCTGACATTGTCAAAAGCGGCAGTCAGATCAATTGCGACGACTAGACTTCTACCGGCGGGAGCATTTCTATTGAAACCAGCAATGATGTGTTCAGATATTGACGTTAATGCGGTGATGGTGGAGTGAGCCTTTTTGAAGCCATGCTGATGGACGTTCTGCTGTAGTGCGCCCTGGAGATGCGGGTTTATGATTTTCTCCGCCAACTTAGCGATAGGGGATAATAGGGATATGGGACGGTGTGACGTTGCTTTATCTTCTGGTTTGCCAGGCTTGGGAACTGGGAGAACAGTCGCTTGTTTCCAACGAGCAGGAATAATACCAGTGGTGAAGGACGAGTAGATAAGATCACTGAGTACCTCTGCGTACTGTTCCGGCAGATGCTTCAGATGAACGGCTGAGATGCCGTCTGGTCCTTCTGCCCTCGAATTCTTCATCGACTTGATGATGGTAGAGACGGTAGAAGCAGTTATGGCAGGTACGTCATGTCGACTGAGTTTTCTGATCGCACGTAAAGTACATCTGTGCTCTTTGTTGCGGCGAGATGAAGCAGAAGCATAGAGTTTACCAAGTTGACAGGCAGCCTTGTATCCGAATTCAAATCTGCCCGAGGGGAACTCAAGCGTATTGCGCGCAGGTGCCATCTTCTTCCCAGATAGTCGCTTCCAGAATGGTCCACGCTTGTTTGCTATCAGTCGCAAAATTGATGGATTCGGTGTACTCCTCCAGCGTTTCTGCTTGTAGTCGTTCAGCATTTTAGAGATCTCATCTGACAGTAGTGAAATGCACGGATCGGAAGGATCAGTTCTGCGTCTGTCGTCCCGTTGTGTGATTAGCTCCAGTGCTTCCTTTGGTACGTTAGGGTGGAACGTTCTTACACGACCGGTCGGAATGGCTATTCTGGAGGCTTCGCATATGGTGTCGACGACGAACTTCTCTTTGTCATGAACAGAGCCAGCTAGCGGATAGTTGGCTACCCGGCTGAGCAGCAGCTCCTTAAACAGGACCCAGTTAGCCTTACTGTAGTTAATGTAACATTTGCTACGGGAGCCAGAAAAAGGTGCGAGATGGCTATTAAAAGACAGATCCAATGTTGTGCTGATGGGTACATGATCACTGGCCATGGCCACAGATGTGAACCAGTTACAAGACATGGCAAGAGAAGAGGAAACGAACGTGACATCAGGTGAGGAGGGCCTGCCCGTCGATGGGAGACGAGTAGGAGAATCTTCGTTTATAGGAATTAGGTCACAATCATCCGCAAAAAGCTCAAGTAGTTCTCCTCTGTCATCAGGATCTAAGGAGGAGAACCAGGAAGGGGAATGAGCATTAAAGTCACCAGCCATGACAACAGATGAAGATGAGAGGATTGAAAATACATCATGTAAGTATGGTGTGGGATCAAATGCGTTGGGACAAGAGGTGGATGGGGGAATGTAAACATTGACAATATCCAGAGGACAGCTTTGCAATACTATATGAACTCCTATACATTCAACAACATTGTCATTGGGGAGGTCAATAAGGTGAGATGGAATTGAAGATTTAACAAAAGTTGACACGCCACCGCCATGTGATGTACGGGGAATATGATAGGATGTATAGCCGGGAAGGCGGGGCTGAGAAGGGGAGGACACGCTAAGTTTGGTCTCCTGTAGGAGGATGACATCAGGTTGTGAGCGTTCAATGTACAATGTAAGTTCCATAAGTTTGGCACGCAAGCCATTAATATTGAGTTGAAAAATGTTGAGACTATGAAGAGGAACCGTAGAAGGTGAATTAATACAAGACATACAACAATAGGCATCAGTGTAGTCACTGTAACTAGTTAACCCCGAACATTTGAGGTGTACCCAGCCAAGGCAACCACTGCACTGGATGCTCGCATGTTGTGCCGACAATCCACAATGACGGCATGGATATCGCGGAGTCTTGTTTCGCGGTCCAGGATTCTTCTCAATGCCAGCTCGTAACAGTAGAATACCAAGGAGTGTAGCAGCCAGCCATTTACACTCCCACACAGAAAAAACTCCTCGTGGAGTTGTTGACGCTCGTTTGATGAGTCTTCTTGATCTTGGTAGTCGACTCCACAGATCCACCACGCGTAGGTTGAGCATCTCGGATCCAACCAGACCTCATAATGGTGTTTAGCGCCCAAGACTACCTCGCTGAGCGAACATTGGGGTGAAGACACATTTTCCAAACTGTGCACAGACTGATAGCGTACGGATTTTCGGTTCGGGGATTAATTGCTCCAACTAGAGGGCTCTGAGAGCGTTCTAAAGAAATGTTTCAGAATTGACCTAAAATTCTCACAGGTGGGTTATTTGCGGCACTGATCACAAATCTGGGGGTATATTTGTCTATTTTCCAAAGTTTTGGACTTGATTCGTTCAACGTACCCATCGTTGGATAACCTTAGGCCGTAAGCATATCTCTCCCCAAGGGTCCCCGTCCCCGCGAAGGCCAGCTCTGATTGGTCAATTCTGCCCGATGACAAATCATAGAGTGGCTCCGTGGGGAAGGGGACGTTCGGGGAGAGATGTGCATACGGCCCCTGATGGCAAACCGCGACTTTTGACGATTTCCGTAGCGCAACGATAGATATGACTCAATTTGTTGTTTTGGAGGTTATTTGAAACGATGAGCACGAATCTGATCCGTTTATCGATTTTTGACAGATTACGGTAGATTACGGTGGGTTTACGGTAGCTTGGTCAAAGTCTCAAATTTGACTCAAAACTTGTGTACAGGGGTCATTCGGGGTGATGAATACGAACTTAACGTCCGTTTGTCGATTTTCGAAATACTAAGGCAGGTTTTCTCCTTCATTGGCATGGTACCTTCCGTAACCTACAGCATTCTTCAGAATTTTAAAAAACTGACTTCAGGTTCGTGTTCACCACCTAAGATTACACCCACATACGAGTTTTGAGCCATTCTCGAATCTTTTTTTTCCAAATACCTCAAAAATTTCATGAGGGGTAGTACCCTTACCTTGCCTCCAGGCTTTGAGAAACGCGTTCAACTTTTTCCAGAGTGGTTTTAGGCAGCTACGAAGACCGTAATCGGATTCTACGCCAAAAACGGCTGTAGGAAAGTTTATTTTATCCGGAATGTTCAGGCTGACTAAAAGTACTTCCCTTGTTAGCATTTTCAAATTGAGTACAAATAAATTCTCCTTCTCCGGGAAACGATCGGGTGCAAATGGAACCTCTTGTTCTCAAGGTTGTCCCTAGGGATTGCGCTAAAAGAAAAACCCATTTTCCCTTCGAAGACCTTCCTCGTCAAGCTTTCTTGAACCCTTGCTAGTTTTTGAATGAACATCTGTTCATGCGGCGCATGAACGCAGGTCCCATACTCTAATAAAGCGGACGTAAATCTTACATGCTTTAGTCAGAAGCTGTGGATTCTTCGATAGTAAGGACTTGACCGATAGACTTGTCATTGTTAATTGTATAAATTTTCATATGTAAAGAATATATGACATGTGAATTTAGTATCTTATCACAAAGTTAGCCATTTCAGCCGTATTACTCGACGGTATAAACAAGGTGGCCGATTTTTGTAAATAAAACTATATTCTGCAGACAAACTGGCTGCAAAGCTGCTTCAGATCCTGTTTCGGACTATGGAGAACGTGGATCCGAGAAGCGGCGAGTTGGGAGCATATTAGCAATTTGCGCGTAAAGGCGCGTGTTGTGTGTGCGTACACAACCCGCATTTTATTTGACGCGTGAGTCCCGATGACCGAGGCGTCTGCGAGGATTAAGCCAGCTCGCCCCGACCCTACGTCTCTGTGAGAGAGCAGACGGGGAGGGTCTCAGCGGGGTGAGAGAGCAGACGGGGAGGGTCTCAGCGGTCTCGAGGCTCAGCGCTGTTCGATTGGGACACGATTAGGCATGCCAACGAGCAGTAGCCATTCGTTGACCGGTTAAATTGATAGAGCATTCAACTGTATCGTATAGATACATTGTTTGTGAAATACATGGAGATAACAATCTCTGAAGCTATGGAAACAGGAATGTGTTTGGTCCCACAATGGTACTTGGTGAATCTTATTTTCTCTATTTAGGGTGTTTTCGAACGGTTTCTGATACGATGTCTTTCAACTAGTGATGAAATCCTTGAAATGTACCGAGGAATATGATATGTTTGAAGAGCCAGAATGTGCGCTTCATGGGACCAACAAGGGAAGTATAAAAAGCGTAGGTCGGATCTGGCAAAACGACTAGTATGGTTAGTATATCTTCTGGCTCAATAGTAAAAATGCGCAGTATCCCGCCGCGAGCCGCAGGTTCAAAAAAGTTATGAGCATTTTTTAAGCCTGGCGAAAAGGCAAGGGTACCCATCAGGCATTTTTTTGGAGTTTCGAAAAATTTTCTCGGATTTAGCTCAAAAGTTGTATGTAGGGGTAATCTAGGGTGGTGAACACGAATCTGGAGTCCATTTGTCGAAATTTTGAGGTTTACTGTAGGTTACGGTAGGTAACATGTCATTTAGGGGTCAAAACCCACCTTAGTATTTTGAAAATCGACAAACGGACGTTAAATTCGTATTCTCCACCCCGATTAACCCCCGTATACAAATTTTGAGTAAAATCTGAGATTTTGACCAAACTACCGTATACCCACCGTAATCTACCGTAATCTGCAAAAAATCGATAAACGGACTCCAGATTCGTGTTTAGCACTCCAAATAACTCTCAGCAAATGATTTTGAGACATATCTATCGTAGAAAACCGGAAATCTCGAAAGTGGCGTTTTTCCCTCGAAATTTTCCCTGGTTGGGAAGCTTCAGACGAAATGAGCCGAAAACTTTTGAAAATCGACTAAAAAATCACAGAATCGTGATCAGCCCCCAAAAAACACCCTTGGGCGAATTTTAAGTCAAATCTGGAACATTTTTTCTAAAACGCTCCCAGAGCCCTCAATTAGTAGAAATAAGCGCTCAACCGAAAATCCGTACAAGTCCAAAACGCTGTCAGTCTGGACAAAGTACGGAAAATGTGCGTTCACCCAAAATTTGCTCAGGGTGGTAGTTTTGGGTGCTGATCACATTTATGAGGTCCGTTTCCGGATTTTCCGAAGAATAACGCGCTTTTTGGAAGGTACAAAAAGCACAAAAAATGAGCTTTTTAAGCTTGTAACTTCTTGGAACCTGCGGCTCGCGGCGGGATACTGGGCAGTTTTACTACTGAGCCACAAGAGATACTAACGACACTAGTCGTTTTGGCAGATCAGACCTACGCTTTGTATACTTCCCTTGTAAGGCTTGAAAGCTGCTTTCTAAATCCATGAAAGAGCAATACACTCAAACTATTAGGTGTTCACGAAGCATGATTTTGTTGGTCTAAACGTTTAATGGTCCGCTTACATGTGAACTGCACCGTTTTCCGCTTTTTCGTAAAGCAGTTGTTCTCGCTGAAATTTTGACTTCCCAATGATGACGGTAGGATCCTCTAGCCCAGGTTGTTCGTTTAAATTTTTGGAAACTGTACCCGACAATTTCTATCTAAAACGGTTCGGCCGCGGGTTGTATACCTGAGTTTTTTTAATTCTAGTATGTCTGTGTGAAACCTTTCCCAAGATGCTGGCTGTAGCTTGCGGAGCTTGACCTTTTGGCTCCTGGCAATGCGCCACAAGTGTGTTACGGTAGTCGTTGCGGGACCACAGCCGCGCATCGGGGACGCACCTTCAGCCTTCGCAGTGCAAGTCTGCACATAATTGGATCAATTTCCATCCAGAAGAGAATAGAAATGCTGTTCCTTGATATACGAATCATCACTTAGCCTCCATTTCCCAGCTACTCACAGTTTTCTTTATCACTATCATAAAATCAACGCGGTTTTTAGAATGATTGCCTTATTTTCATTATTGATGTTTTCGAAAAACAGCCGCTTCGCATCTTCGATTGTGATAATACGACTGCGAGTAGCGAGGAAATTAAGGATACATGTAAAACCCCTTAAAAAGTTATTAAGGTCAAAACTCGTCCTTAAACTAGGACTATTGTGGACTTTTCGCTTAGAATTGACTGAAGCTTATAAGTTCCATTACTCTGAAATACAAGCTCAGTATTCAGTCCTCGACAGAGGACGCATAATGGTAGAAAACTGTTCTAAAAATCCAATTTTAAAGAGATAATCGAAGAATTGTGTCGAGATACATTAACGAGCTATCCACCGTCCATAATTGATAATATATTTTCATTTTTCTACTGTGGAAATGATTGTGTTCCCTGTAGAGCTCCGAATCTCAAGGAAATCTACTGGAAGAAACCTGAGCGCCTTTCAGGTTCAGAACAGCAATGCTAGGCTTAAAGGTGCACCGCCGAAAAGCGGCTGTAGTCCCGCAACGGCTACCGCAAGGAGCCAAAAGGTCAAAGCTCCGTATGCTACAACCAAGATGCTGGAACCCCTCGGTGGATGAAGATTTGACATGGATTCGAAAAAAATTTACTTCCTTCAACGTCAGCGGCTCTTCTTTTATCGATCCACTAGAATCGAAGCAGAATAGTGCGCGCGAAACGTTCGAACCCTGCAGTTATCCTCATCAAAAATTACGAGGTGTTGTCTTCCCTCGATCAGAATAGCCATGCTGCCGAGATGTCGTACGTTCGTGCCGTGGCCGTGTGGAGGAAATAACATCAACTCTACTGGCTGAAAATGTGTTGTCGCCGATTGATCACTCAAACTGGGCAGCACCAATCGTTGTGGTGAAGAAGAGCAACGGTAAGATTCGACTCTGCGCTGACTTCTCCACTGGTCTCAATGACGCTTTGATGCTGCATCAAGATCCGCTGCCAACAGCTGAAGAAATCTTCACAAAACTCAATGGTGGTGAACTGTACTCGCAGATAGACCTTGCGGACGCCTATCTGCAAATCGAAGTGGACGAGAAATCAAAGGAACTGCTGACTATAAACCCTCACCTTGGTCTATTCCGCTATAATAGACTGCCGTTTGGAGTAAAGTCTGCACCTGGAATTTTTCAACAAATATTCGATTCGATGATAGCTGGTCTTCGTGGAGTTGCGGCATATTTGGTAGACGTCATCGTCACTGGCCGCACAAATGAAGAACACTGCAGCAATCTGGAAGCCTTGTTCAAAAGAATCCAGAACTATGGTCTTCGCGCCCGGATGCAAAAGTGGAACTTCATGATGCCCGAAATCAATTATCTCGGAGTCATCATCGACAAATATGGACGCCGCCCAGATCCGAACAAAATCAGAGCCATCACCGAGATGCCTCCACCCAAAGACGTGACGCAACTTCGGTCGTTTCTCGGTATGATCAACTACTATGGCACTTTCGTCAACGACATGCGTCTACTGCGAGCTCCTCTGGATGCGTTGCTGAAAAAGGATGCCGAATTTGAATGGAAAGCTAAGCAACAAAAAGCTTTCGACGGAGCGAAAGAAGTCTTCACGTCACCCTTACTGCTCACCCACTACGATCCCTAATTGGAAATCATCGTAGCTGCTGACGCCTCAGGCTATGGAAGCGAAGCAGTGATCCTGCATCGTTTTGCTGATGGAACAGAGAAAGCCATCTGTCACGCTAGCCGCGGTCTCAATGATGCGGAGAAGAAATATGGTCAAATCGAAAAAGAAGGTTTAGCGCTTGTTTTCGCAGTGCGCAAGTTTCATCGATATTTGATGGGACGACACTTCACTCTTCTCACGGACCACAAACCTCTTTTAGCCATTTTTGGAAACAAAAATGGACTGCCAACGTACACTGCCAACCGACTCTTGCGATGGTCGCTGATTTTACTCGGATACGATTTCACGATCGAATATCGGAAAACTACGGATTTTGGTCAAGCAGATGCCTTATCTCGGCTCATCGCGAACGAAACCACCCCTACCGAGGATGTCGTCATTGCAAAAGCCATCATGGAAGCAGAAGCCGCTTGCCGCGCTGTGAACAATATTCTGCCGATCGACATGGACAATATCGCAGAAGAGAGCGCAAAGGACGATACACTGAGAAATGTCATGGATTTCGTTCGAGCAGATTCCTGGCCAACGAAGCCTTCCTCTGAAATAGCAAGATATGCCTTTCTGCGGAGATCGCTTTCTCTTGAAAACGACTGTCTTTTCTTTGGTCCTCGCATTTTTATCCCGCTGGTACATCGTCGGCGTGTCTTAGAAGTTCTACATGAAGGACACCCCGGCATCACAAGGATGAAAATGCTGGCTAGAGCATACGTTTATTGGACAAATATCACAAAAGATACAGAAAAGTGCGTACGCCGATGTCAAAGCTGTCAAGAAGCCGCGAAAGCTCCACTCAAAGCAGAGCTATTCTCCTGGCAGACGAAAAAGGAACCATGGAATCGACTGCATATCGATTTTGCAGGACCTCTGAATGGGAAAATGTATCTCGTCGTGGTAGATGCGTTTTCAAAATGGCCTGAAATCATCAAAATGCACTCAACGACTACTGAAGCCACAATTCGACAACTTACCCGACTCTTCGCTCAATTCGGTAGCCCGGCGACTCTGGTGTCGGATAATGGAAGTCAATTCACTTCAAAGGAGTTCGTCGAATTCTGCAAGGCTAATGGTACCGAACACGTGCGATCCCCACTGTTCCACCCGCAATCGAACGGTCAAGCAGAACGCTACGTAGACACGTTGAGGGGAACCCTGAAAAAGTTGGAAAGCCAAGGGACAGGTTCAAATTCGCTACAAATCTTCCTATCAGCATATAGACGAACGCCATGCGCATCGTCTCCCAACGGTCTATCCCCAGCAGAGAACTTCCTCCGACGGAAAATTCGAACCAAGCTCACAATGCTCACAACACCAACGAGCGCAAATTTCACTCGAATTGACGCTATGGAAAGACAGTTCAATCGACACAATGGCGCCCGTTCAAGGAATTTTGAAACTAACGACAAGGTATGGGTTCGAGACAACAGGGGAAATTGAAAGAACTGGATTCCGGGAAAAGTTCTCGCCCGCCATGGTCGCGCTCTGTACGACGTTCTTATCGACGGAACGACACAACGACGCCACGCCAACCAGATGCGTCCAAATGCGCCGGACTGTGATGAGCGTAATCTCCTCGACCTTTGGGACCTGCCTACAACACCACATCAAACTTCCAACCCACCGCATTCGCAACCCTTGGAAGCCGAATCGCCAACGACCGCAATGGAACCAGCCTATGGGAATGAGTTAGCGCCGACGACAAGTGTTATGCTGAGTGCAACTTCACAGCCTGTACAACGACCACAACACGAGCGCCGTCCGCCAAAACGACTCGAAATGGATCCATCTGCCCGATCTTATTTATAATTATCAGATGAATGTTATATATTTTTTTACGAAATTGTTGTTAGTATGCCTACCATTCATCGCAGGAGGGAGGTGTTGAGACATGACTGACCAATGCTCATTATGTGTGTTCTCTAGTTGAGACATTGATTGACCCTTGTTGTCTTTGCATGATGGGTGTACTTTGGTCATCGTGTCAATGGCCTAGTGGGGTGATGACTTCCGGTCACACCACCCACTGGCCACCTCTGTCTGATCAAAGTACACTTCCGGTCCCGAGTGAATCTTGGTATCCGTTACTGGTCGCCCTGTTTCTCAACCTATGACAAAATCCTCAATGTGGCTGCAAAGAAGAAGAAGACGAATATCCATAAATAGACGAAGAGATTTGAGCAAATCTTCATTCCCTGCTCAGTAAATCCTGTAATTTGAGGTAACCGTCCACCGCTGATCTAGTATAGTGGATCTATCCACGGCAGGGACCGATGCACAACCCCTTCCGCCGGCACTGGTGGGCGCGCTGCGAAACTGGGTGGACGCCCGGTGAAAGGGCATCAATCGATTTCCGGCCGCACAGCTGATCAGCAGCAACGCATTTCCTTCTTCTTCTTTTTTGCAGCCGCAGGAAGGTTTTTGTCAAAGTTTCAAGAAACGGGCGACTGAAACCGGATTCGTCCACAAATCCATTGTTGTCAGAGTGGTCGAATCGAATTGGGCAATCGAATAGGTGTTCAGTTGTGTGGCCACGGCTACCGCAGTCCGGGCACTCGTCTGGCTTACTGCGATCGATCTTATGCAAGTATGACATCAGCATAGGGGAATGACCGCAGCATAACGAGGCAAGGGTACTTCTAGCCCGCCTACCGAGTTCCGTCTCGGTGTTGCTGACTATGGGTGGTATGACCTCCAATATGGGATTGACGGTCATCCTACTCAAGTGATCCCTGACGAACTTGGTGTGCTCCGCACGTAAAAGACGCAGACGATCCAGTTGGGAGTCCGTCCATCTTTGTATATTGACTTTCTCGGGAGCATCCGCAAAGGCCTTCTGATATGTCTCTCTCACGGGATTCATGATCCTTCTTAATGGGTGGTCAGGCTGCTTAACAATGTTAATAACCAGTTGCTGCGCTTGGAGTTGGCAGTGCTCCTTCACCGGCAGAACTCGGGCCTCAGCATGAAGATGTTCCACTGGGGTGCTTTTAGCACACCCTGTGGCAATCCGAAGTGCAGCATTTTGAACTCGCTGCATCTTTGTCCACGATGACTCCGATATCATGTGCTGCCATACCGGTGCAGCGTACTCCAACGCCGGCTGCAATATGGCCTTGTAGGTTGTCAATATTGTCTCCTTGCTACTTCCCCACGACGTTCCTCCCAGAGCTCGTAGAACGTTGAGCTTTGCTTTCACTGTAGCCTGTTTCTGCTCAGTGTTCTTGTGGAACCTCAACGAAGGATCCAATACTAGGCCGAGCAGCTTAGGGAACCGTGCGGCAGGCAGACCAGCGTCTTCCCAATTCACAACGGGGTGAGCGCAGTGTTCCTTAGGGTCAGTGGAGAAAACTGTGAGCATCATATCATCGAGAAAGCTCTTCAGAACGATGAGGTAGCTATTGATCTTTCGTGCAGCTATATTAATGTCTCTGTCTCGGCACAGGATGGTGATGTCATCCGCATACGCAACGACTTTGATGTCACATGGGGGGGGACGGGCAAATCTTCCAGGTAAAGACTGAACAGAGCAGGCGACATGACTCCTCCTTGAGGGACACCGGCAGCGATCGGGATGCTGTTAGAGACATGCCCCTGAAACAGCACTTTTGCTCGGCGCCCTTTGATGAGTGCAGTAATCCATCGCTTCTGCCAAGGCGGGATGGTGGACAAGCTTCTCAGACAGTATGCCCAAGTTGACAGTGTCAAACGCCTTCGTGAGGTCCAGGGCTACTCCAACAGTGCGTTGAGGCTTGGTGGCGTTGAAGCCATCCAAAACATAGCTCACAATCTCCAGCAGCGCCGTGGTGGTAGAATGTAATTTGCGAAATCCGTGCTGGTGCTGCTGATTGTTATTATGCTCTGCCAGCTCCTTGACGACCAGTTTCTCAGCGACCTTTGTGATTGGTGATAACAGACTTATCGGCCTGTATCCCTTAGCCGTCGATGGCGATTTACCTGGCTTGGGCAACGGAACGACGCTTGCCATTTTCCAGTCTTGGGGTATGATGCACGTGCGAAAGGATGTGTTGATGACGTCAGCCAGGATTGGCATAATCTTTGTCGGCAGTTTCTTCAAGACCGCTGGTCTAATGCCATCCAGCCCTACAGCCTTCGAGTTGCGCATCTCTTTGATCACCTTTTCAATCTGCGCGGGCGTCACAGCTTCTGCTTCACTCATGAGTGGCAACTTACAGAGCTCTCTTACAGTCACTCGATTCTGTTTCCCTCTCTTAGCCTGAGTTACGAAAAATTCTTTCCGAGAACAGTTGCAGCCCCCTTTCCCGATTTGAAGACTCCATTTTCGAACTCGATCGTAGAGTAGTTGGTGGAGGTGCTCTTGCCCGAGATCTTCTTTAGAACTTTCCAAACTGACGCTCCATCACTCTTGAAATTCATCTTCTCCGTGAATTTCTCACAACACTCCTTCTTATGCTTGTCCAGATCTCGTTATCCAGCTCGTTAATGGTCAGATCGAGGTGATCTGCCACTCTCTTTGCATCCCTTGTCCTTATCTTTTCCAAGATTTTTCTGGTGACATTGGAAAAGAAGGTCTTAACTCGGCCCTCCGGAATGGCGGCTTTCATTGCCTTGCGAATCGCGTCCGTCAAGTGACGTTCTTTCTGGTGCACGTTTCCATTCCATGGGTAGTCATCCAGATGGCGAAGCGCCACCTCCCTGAACAAGCGCCAGTCTGCAAGGCAAAGATTAAGATAAGACCTTTGACGGATACCTGAATAAGGAGTAAGAGAATTAGAGAGATCGACATGGACAAAGACGGGGATATGATCACTGGAGAGAGTTGTAGCGGTCGACCAAGAGCAGGCGCTGGAGAGATTAGATGATACAAGAGAGATGTCTGGACTAGAGGATCGGCCGTTGGCCGGGAGACGAGTGGGCTGATCATCGTTGAGAATGACCAGATCGCACTCTTCCGCCCATTCTTCGACGTCTTCTCCTCTAGCGACAGTGTCAAGCGACGAGCAGAATGTATGAGCATTGAAGTCGCCTGCGAAGACAACAGAGGGTGAAAGGGAGCAGTCGTACAACTGCTTGAGTAAGGGAATAGGGTCTTAAGATTGGGGACAGGACGTGGTAGGAGGGATGTAGATATTAAAAAGAGATATAGGTGTTTTAAGAGGGAGATGGATAGGTAGGTACTCGAGAGTACCGTCCTTAGGTATGTTTGGTATGATATGAGAGGGTAGATTAGATAATACGAAAGTGGAAACTCCTCCGCCGTGAGCTGACCTTGGAGCATGATAAGCAGTGTAGCCAGGAATGTTAGGTAAACGAGCATTAGAGGAAGGAGACAGCTTGGTTTACTGAACCATAATGATATCAGGATGATGAGTACGTGCGAAAAGAGAGAGTTCAGACAACTTGGCACGAAGGCCATTGAGGTTAATATGAACAATAGAGAGGGGGCGGTTGGTAAATGAGGAATCAGAGTTACTGGGGGCAGAGCACAGAACACAACGGAAGGAAGGATTGTGATGCCTCACAGAACTGAGACCCGAACAGGAAAGTTGCACCCACCTCTGATATTCAAAACAATGGACACTTATCTCATTCCATGTGACCTTCTTGCTGCACGTGGCGCATGGGTACTTCTGAGCGGGTCCTGGATTCCTCTCGACGCCGGCCATTTGTAGTAGAATCCTTAGGAGAGCTGCAGCCAGCCAGCATCTCTCCCATGACAAAAACCCTCCACGCGGAGGGGTTGACGTCGGTTTGCACGGAGGTGGTCTTCTTTCCTCCACACTGCCACGGCACGAACGTACGACATCTCGGCAGCAGCAACGCATTTTCCTCGTGTTCATCCCTCTTCTGCTTTCTCCTTCCATCCTTCTATCCATCTCCTAGCTTTTCTGTTTCTCCATTATTAACTAGGTGTTCTAATTGCCTGTGCGTTTGATTCACGTGTCTTCGTCAACAAACTACGTGGCTTTCAAACTTTATAATCCAAATTATTTTGTTAAGGTTAATATTCCATAGCACAGGGAATTAGAAGACTTAGTTAATAATGGAGAAACAGAAAAACTAGGAGATAGATAAAAATATGGAAGGAGAAAGCAGAAGAGGGTGAAAAAGAAGAAAATGCGTTGATACCGGTCAGCTGTGCGGCCGGCAATCGATCGATGCCCTTCCACCGGGCGCCCACCTCGTGGTCAGCGCGCCCACCAGTGTCGGCGGCAGAGGTTGTGCATCGGTCCCTGCTGGGGATAGATCCACTATATACACCATTTGGCCACAGTTGGAACTAAGGACTTTACAAATCAGACATGTGTTAAACGGACTCGAAACGCATCAAACTTGAGTGTGATCCAGTCAGAAATTCTCAAAACTATTTGAGACAAGGTGTAACTGTAAGTGATACGTGTAAATTCTAAGGGAAAACTCTTGAAAGTTACGAAATACTCTTGAGCCGCATACAAATACTCCATACTTGCAATCAATATGCGTCTCAGTATTAGATGCATCTTTGTTACTTATTTTATTAAAGTAGTTCTCGAGCAAAAATGCAGTACTTCACTCGAAATCAACTTATCTGTGCTCAACTAGGCTCGCTTGAGTCAAACGCGCTCCGATGTGAATGGCTGGTTGGCTGGCTGCCAGGCGAGAGACGCCAGACACGCTGCGAAATGAGTCACCGGGGTGAGACGGGGGCGAGATGACCATATCCCCATTTATTCGGAATCGGTGGGAGTTTTTTTTAATCAAAATAGTGTTGAAGTCGGTGTCTGCCTGCAAACTGCAGGCACATGCAAAAAAATTGAACCGACGTGATTTAGGATTGAAACTAGTTAGGGGGGCACTCATTATTCATTCAGAGAAATGTAGATTTTCTTCACGGCAACACGTATTAGAAACATGTCAGTCGTGTTAGAAAAGTGTTTGAAAAATGGTAAAAAGGTTTCATATAAATAATCTCATTATAAATCATGAGTGCCACCCCCTCCCCAACTAGTTTCATACCGTGATATATTCCATGGTTAACTACATTTTGTTTATTTTTCAACACGAACCATTTTCTTGCGCCGTGATCTGAAAAACGAATTAAATCAGCGATTCGTAATGAACCTCTTCCCGATCTAATGCGATATTTGCGCGCTGTTTCAGCTAAGTTCTTCAGACGTACTGTGAGCGTACTGTGCTTCTCTGGGCCAAATTCCGGTCCGCAATTGCGTCTCGACACGCTTTGCGGCCGCACGCGCACGAGTCAGTCGAGTTTCCAGCGTCAAAGCCAAGTCGATATGGCTTTTTTGTACAGTTTTCTCCGATTTTGTTTACTTTCCAGTTTTTAGAACCCACCTAGAGTCAACAGATCGGCGGCTGCGGCGCTGCAAACCCTTCCGACTCGTGCGGCCACAAAGCGTGTCGAGACGCAATTGCGGACCGGAATTTGGCCCAGAGAAGCACGATAGTTGTTCCTCTACGCTAATCTCAGGATGTAATGGATCGACAAGGGAAAACAGCCTTGCTCCGTTTTGATTGAGGAGAAGTGTCGATTACGAAAGTTGGGTAACGGATAGGTCGCACATATCGATCGAACACGCGCCAAGAATCCATGCCTGGTCCCGTCGCGAACAGGGGTACTGTGGATTGGGGGCAGGGCGGGAAATTTTGACCGTTACTGGCTTGTAGTATTTCACTCTCTATTGGTGCGAGCATAGTCTAAAGATGCTGCCGAGATGTCGTACGCTCATGCCGTAGCATTTGGAGGAAAGAAGAACACCTCTGTGCAAACCGACGTCACCCCTCCACGAAGAGGGTTTTTGTCATGGGAGAGGTGCTGGCCGGCCGCGTCTCTCCTTCGTATTCTGCTGCAAAGGGCCGGCGTGGAAGGAATCTCGGACCCGCTCAGAAGTACCCATGCGCCACGTGCGGCAAGGAGTCACATGGAGGAAAACAAGCTCCCAGTGCTTCGGATGCCAAAGGTGGGTGCATCTCTGTCGGGTCTCAGTTCTGTGAGGCATCATAACTCTGCTTTTCGCTGTGTTTTATGCTCTTCACCTTCCAACTCTGATTCCTCTTCTTCCAACCACCCCCTTTCCATTGTACACATGCAAATTGACTTTGTGAGGAGCATCGGTGAACGGCCTTCAGCGCCCTTCAGCGTGATCATGTACCTGTCGATTTTGGTGGCGGCAACCTGTGTGTTACGATCCCGGCACATGATTGTTAAATTATCGGCATAAGCGACAGCCTTGGCATCCTGGAGGGGGCATATCTTTGAGGTACATTTTAAATATAACTGGCGACAAAACGACGCCTTGCGGGATCCAGGGGCAATCGAATTATTGTCGGAGATGTGGTTCAGAAACATGGTTCTTGCTCGTCGTTCCTTTGTGATAGCCGAAATCCAGCTCTCCTGCCGCGGTGGTATTGACTCAGTACTATTATGGGCACCGTAAGTGGCTTGATAAGACTCCATGGTTCATGGTGTAACTCGAATTGCTGAGGTTCAGGGCGACAGTTCTGTGTAGCTTCTTAGCATTTAACCCATTGATGGCAAAGCTAGTAATGCTGCCGAGATGTCGTACGTTCGTGCCGTGACAGTGTGGAGGAAAGAAGACCACCTCCGTGCAAACCGACGTCAATCCCTCCGCGGAGAGGGTTTTTGTCATGGGAGAGGTGCTGGCTGGCCGCAGCTCTCCTGAAGATCCTACTGCAAAGAGCCGGCGTCGAGAGGAACCCAGGACCCTCGAAGAAGAAGTACCCATGTGCCACATGCGACAGAGATGTCACTTGGAATGGAACCAGCGTCCAATGTTTTGGATGCCAAAGGTGGGTGCACTTCTCTTGTTCGGGTCTCAGCTCTGTGAGGCACCACGATTCTTCCTTTCGTTGTATTGTGTGCTCCGCCTCCAGTAACTCAAATTCCTCATCTACCAACCGCCCCCTCTCTATTGTACATATCAATCTCAACGGCCTTCGCGCCAAGCTTTCTGAATTATCTCTCTTTGCACGTACTCATCACCCGGATGTTATCATGGTTCAGGAAACCAATTTCTCTCCCTCTGCAACCTCTCGACATCCAAACATCCCGGGCTATACTGCTTATCATACTCCTAGGTCATCTCAGGGAGGCGGAGTCTCTACTTTTGTTCTGTCGTCTCTTCCCTCTCACATCATTCCAAACACTCCAGTGGATGGCACTCTCGAGTACATCCCCATCCATCTACCTCTAAAAACTCCACTTTCTCTTTTTAATATATACATTCCTCCTCCTACATCCTGTCCACCAACCTACAACCCTATCCCTCTACTCAAGCAGCTGTATGACTGCTCTCTATCTCCCTCAATTGTCTTTGCGGGTGACTTCAATGCTCACACGTTCTGCTCGTCGCTTGACTCTGATGCTAGAGGAAATGACGTCGAAGAATGGGCGGAGGAGTGCGATCTGGTTATCCTTAACGATGACCAGCCCACTCGTCTCCCTGCCTACGGCCGATCTTCCAGCCCAGACATCTCCCTTGTCTCTTCCAATCTCTCTAATGCCTGCTCTTGGTCTACATCCACAACTCTTTCCAGTGATCACATTCCGGTCTTTGTCAATATCGATCTCTCTAACTCTCTTGCTCCCTATACAGGTGTTCGTCATCGTTCTTATCTCAATTCAGGCCTTGCAGACTGGAGCCTGTTCAGGGAAGTTGCACTTCGCCAAGCGGCCGAATATCCGTGGAATGGCAATATACACCAGAAGGAGCGCCACCTCTCTGATGTCATCCGGAAGGCGATGAAAGCTGCGATCCCTGAAGGTCGTGTCAAGACCTTCTTTCCCAATCTCACCAGGGAGACACTGCAGAAGATAAGGGCAAGTGACGCAAAGAGAGCTGCTAATCATCTTGACCCAGACATTGCCGAGCTGGATAATCAGATCAGGATGGACCTTGATAGGCACAAGAAAGAATCTTGGGAAAAGTTCACTGAGAAGATGAACTTCAGGAGTGATGCTGCAGCAACGTGGAAGGCTTTGAAAAGGATCTCCGGAATGTATACCTCCGCCAACAATTCCGATTGAATTCGACGGCGGAGTCTTCAAGTCAGGGAAAGAGGCCGCAAATGCTCTTGGGAAGCACTTTTTCATCACACGAACCAAAAGAGAGAAGCAGAATAGAATAACTGTTCGGGAACTCTGTAAATTGCCACTCATGGCTGAAGATGATGCAATCACGCCCGCTCAGGTCGAGAAGGTTATCAAGGAAATGAGTACCTCGAAGGCAGTAGAGCCAGATGGTTTGAGCCCAGCAGTTCTAAAGAGACTGCCAAGTGAACTACTACCCCTGCTCGCTGACGTCATTAATACATCGTTTCGGACCTGTACATTACCTCAAGATTGGAAAGTAGCACGCGTCATCCCATTGCCGAAGCCGGGTAAATCACCATCCTCGGCAAAAGGTTACAGGCCAATCAGTCTTCTCTCACCTATTGCCAAAGTTGCAGAAAAATTGGCTGTGGAGGAGCTTTCCGAACACAATAGCAAACAAAAGCATCAACATGGTTTCCGTAAGCTACATTCCACCACTACGGCCCTGCTGGAAATTGTGAGCTATGTTTTGGACGGCTTCAATGCCATGAAACCTCAGCTAACCGTAGGTGTAGCCCTCGATCTAACGAAGGCTTTTGACACTGTAAACTTGGGCATTTCGTCGGAGAGCCTGTTAAGGTCTACCATTCCGCCCTGGCAGAAGAGGTGGATAACCGCATTCACCAAAGGACGTCGGGCAAATGTGCTATTTCAAGGGCACGTCTCCAATAGCATCCCCATTGCCGCCGGCGTACCTCAAGGAGCAGTTCTATCGCCTGCTCTTTTTAGTCTGTATATTGAAGATCTACCCGTTCCATCCCAAGACATCAAGGTCGTTGCATATGCGGATGATATTACAATACTATGCCGGGATCGCGACATAAATGTAGCTGCCAGTAAGATCAATGACTACTTGATCGAGTTGAAATGTTTTCTCGATAGCAAGATGCTTACGGTCTCTGCCGCTAAATCATCCGTCACAGTCTTTTCCACTGATCCTGCGGAGCACAGTGCTCATCCCATGGTGGAATGGGACGAAACTCGCCTGCCGGCCGCCCGATTCCCTAAGCTGCTCGGACTCGTGTTGGACCCTTCGCTGAGGTTTCATAAGAACACTGAGCAGAAGCAAGCTGCAGTGAAAACAAGACTTAACGTCTTACGTGCTCTCGGCGGAACGTCCTGGGGGTGCAGTAAAGAAACGATCCTGACCACGTACAAGGCCATCGTACAGCCCGCCCTGGAGTATGCTGCACCAGTCTGGCAGCATATCTTGTCGGACACATCCTGGTCCAAGCTGCAGCGCATCCAAAATGGAGCATTGCGAATCGCAACAGGCTGTTCTAAAAGCTCTCCAGTGGAGCACCTTCATGCCGAAGCTCGCATCCTGCCAGTTAAGGACCATTGCCAACTCCGCGCACAACAGCTGTACATAAACATTCTGAAGCCGCCAAATCATCCGTAGCGAAGAGTATTAGACTCCGTGAGAGAGAGGTATAAGAAAGCCGTTTGCTGATGCTCCCACGAAAATCAATATACAGAGATGGACTAACGCACAACAAGAACGCCTCCGTCTATTACGTGCTGAGCATACCCAATTCGTCAAGGATCACTTATGCAAGACCGCCGTAAACTCCATTCTCGGAGTCGTGCCGCCTGAGGTCAGCGAAACCGAGATGGAACTCGGTAGGCGTGCCAGGTGCACCCTTGCCTCGTTGCGCTGCAGTATAGAGTGGGATATTTAGATGTGGGTAGGGAGAGAGCGTGGTTTCCTGAACCACAAGGAGGTGTGGATGGTAAGTACGTGCCAAGAGAGAGAGAGAGAGAGAGAGAGAGAGAGAGAGCTCAGAAAGTTTGGCACGAAGGCCGTTGAGATTGATATGTACAATGGAAACGGGGCGATTGGAGTTTGAGTACTCAGATGTGGTAGATGAGTAGTAAAGAACACAACGAAAAGAAGAGTTGTAATGCCTCACGGAGCTGAGACCCAAACAGGAGAGATTCACCCACCTTCGATATTCAAAGGACTGTGCGTTTTTTTCCTCTACCTCTACGATGCATGTGGCATATGGGTATGTCTGAACGGGCCCAGGATGCCGAGGTGAGTCGGTTGGAGAATTTCAAGTGAGAACGCTGTTGGAGAATCTGAGGTGAGGCCAGCCAGTGACTCTCGCATGGCAAAAATCCTCGCCGTAGAGGGGCTGATGTCGGTTGTCACGAAGGTGATTTTGTTCCCACATTGCCACTAGACGACCGATACGATATCTCGACAGCGTTTGAATTAACGCGCACGCCTTTTCTGTGTGTCAGTCTGCTGCGGACGATGTCCATTTCAAACATCGGAAACGATTTCGCGCTTCAAACTTTTAAAGTAACGATTTTTCAGAAATCTACAAGAACGTCACCTTTATCACGTGTTCATGCTTACAGTGGCGAACAAGCGTCGAAAATGCGTTGAAACTGGCCTTACAGGGTTTTGGGTGGCGGTCGTAGTGAGTTCGAACCGCGAAAGGGGAGGGGAAGGAGCGAGTAGAAGTGATTGGACCATACCCCGGCTACCACCAAACACAGCCCTTCGCTCCTCTCCTCGCCTTTTTAGCTGTTTGGATTGCGACCTCCATTATAGAGTTTTAAATTCTATCACAGGCCACAATGGGAACATGAGTCCACCTTTAAAGGTGGCTGGTAGGGTCGAATTAGCGCAATGGTTAGTGCTTCGTCGCTGCATTAGAGGTATTTTCCTCAGCTACGCTCAGCAACCGTTCCAGTCATGTGACGTGTTGGTTCCCTGCTTCATCTTCTTTATCCTGTAGTGCTGTCTCTGTATGCTCCTCTTGTTAATCTTTGTGACCTCTGAGTAGACGTAACCTTTTCAAACGGCGGGCCAGGAACACCCTTTGAAGCCATTTTTGGTTTGATTAGAACGATTTGCTGGTTATCTCTTTACGCTAATCTATTTTTGGGAACAAGTAAACTTGTTCTTTATAAAAAACTCGAGAACAAACTTCATTGTGTAGGGTGCCCTTAAATTGCATTGTGTCGTTGACGGCAGTTGTGAGACGCGCACGGCGCGCAACGAGAATCTGGTATCCAGCGCCTCCAACTCCGATCGTGTATCCCGCTTTATAATAATAGGATCCCCTTGAAGGTTGATATTCGGGTCGTGTTGTAGTCAGTCGCCGGAGTTGGTCCTATCTCCTGACTATAAACAGTAGTATACGCAAATTTCTTTGCATGTATTTTTGTTTACGAAAAAATGCGATTTACAGCCCAAAATGTCGTTAATCGTAAACCGTAATCACAAGGCGAAAAAACCGTAAATCTTTGATTCGTAAGCCCTATTTGACGCCCACCGCTGCTGCATACTGATCAGGGTAAGGCGTAGCGGTGTGATCGGTGAGAGGTGGTCCGTGAGAGGTGCGGCCCCCTCCTCCAGTTTTGGATTCCTCCCATCGAGGTTGTGACTTTAACCCCTTAAAGGCACAGGACACCCAAGAAATTAAATTTCAGATTTCATGCTTATCTTGGAGAGAGTCACACGCTGATCACAGTAATATCTCCCAATTCGTCCAAGACCCCCTTTGAACAGAGTTATGGCTCTTCAAAGATGCCTAGATTTTGAGGGTGAAAAATTGGTGAACGATTTGTCTCAGGCCTGCATTTCTCTTCAATCGCAATCGTTGCGCGAGAGCGAGCCAAGATAAGGAAATAGCCCAGCAATGGACAGAAGAACGACGACTCATTGGATACCATCCATCCATCCAGCCGCTATCGAGTCCGAAAATCTGTTAGGGGGTCGGGCCTGTGGTGGTGAGCGAAGTGGGTCGGGCCTGTGGTGGTCGCTTATATCTCGCTTATTTGGAGGAATTTAGATCTCGCATTTGGCACGTGTTATATATGAGGGGTCTCCTACACAATTACACGAAAATCTCAAAATTCATATCTGAGGGTTCATACCTTTGATTAAACCAATTTGAGTGGTCTCTTCCGAACAATGCTTCCAAACGGTTTTCAGCAGAAACGGACGTTATAGGTGAAGTCACACCAGCCGTAATCGGCTCAAATGATCGGATTGACTCGGCCGACCGCTTTTTTATGATCCTCTTCAAAATAAAGACTACGACAGCCCGAGCTAGAAAAATTATTTTTCGACCTCTCCAGACGTCCAGGACCTAATAACTTATATCGTCGATCACTGGTTGAGAGGTAGCCGCGTGGCTACCCCTCAACACATGTGGCACGCTCAGAAGCGAACAGGTAATGATAGTCATGAACATCGATTGAGAGCTCCCACTTTAGTTCGCTGCGCCGCGGCTTCCTACAAAGAGGAGAAGGGTGATATTTCTTTCTGTGATTCCCAATGACCACAGGTCGAAACGTGTCAGCTTTCTCTTATGGTGACCGTTTGATCAGTTTACAATGAAGGATTTCAATGTGGAAATATACAATTTTTGATTGATTTCGGGTAGTGACTCAGTTATTTCGTATCACTATTGTATGGTACTCATTAAAAGCTGTTCAAAAATGACATCAAAATTTAATTCGTAGGACTCTGAAACAATTTACGGCTATGCGGCGCTACGTGCGCGCGAAATCGCCACAAATCGTCGTTTTTGGGAAATAAAATCTGCTCGGTACGGTAGGGGGGAAATTTTTGGCATGATGGCGGACCGGGGGCCTGCTCCCCCCCCTACCCGGTGCTTGAGGCTGCGCCCCCTCTGTGATCGTCACACCGTACGCCTGAACCTGTTCAGTCACATTGTTTTGCTATCAAACTCGCATCTCTCATCAGCATTTCTGCTGCAAGACAGTAAGCCCGATGAAATTTGTGACAAAATTTCTATTCCAAACAGTATGTTTGGGGTCTGCTCGCATTTCTAAGATGGCATTATTGATATAGCTGCCAGCAAAGTTAAAGTGCCGACCAATTCATTCTACTTTCTCTGCCGCACAGGTTTTATAACTGGTAGAAGTGGTTTTATAGTGGTCTTGAATCCTGGCAAAGATGTTTCTACGATTGCAAGTTTCAGATATTTAATGGATACCTCAACGATTTGTTCCCTGTTGCTAGAGATATCCGCCCCACTTCCGTACGTTTTTCTATCGTTGACAAAGCGAAGAATAATCACCGGGATGTTAATATAACACTTGCTGGGACCGATCCAATGAGGATTGTGAAGTGAGATTTTCTAATTTGCTTCTATTGTTTCAAGTGACTATTTTCATTTCTTTGGGTTGAAAATTCAATTTCCGCGACCACTTGCAACCCTTATCTGGGTAGAGTGATTGTTATTCGAAGAACTCGCCCGATTCAATTTCGTTCTCGAATTATTACTTATGCGAACGTGATAAAACTATACCTATGACTCTCGATTATCCGCTCGCATCATTTGAGATTCGGGTTACGCAAAATCTGAAAAGCCGCAAAACACTCAGGCGCGCATTTCTGGGCTCCCGAGAGGCGACAGGGTGTGGAAGGCTTGTAGGTCGACGACACACTCAAACCTCACCCACGACTGCGTGGCATCCTGTTGTCAGTGGCGCCGCAGTGATGGGAGGGCAGCTATGCGACCGATGTTGGGATGTGTGTAGTCGACCTACGAGTCGGGTGGACCACTATCACTTCGGTCCTGTTCCCTCGATAGATCAGCGGGTGTCTCGATTCTAAGCGGGTCCCGCGACGATGCCATTCTGGGTTAAGCCGGGATCATGCCTCTAGCGGCGAGCGACGCGACGCCATGTTTACCATGCATATCGGCCGAAAATCCATACGCCTGTTGTGCACAGTCGCCCACGAAGTGTGATCTCCGCCTTAGCCTATTACTACATTATCGACGTGGGCGCTCTTCTTCTTCTTCTTTGCAGCCAGGCCGAGGTTTCAACTGTGATACTATCGGGAGTGATCCCTTTTAGGCCCCCGTCATAGTCGGTGGATCTAGTGAGTCCCACCGGGTCGATACGCACCGAATTCGTGGGAGACGGGTGCAAAAAAATCAACCCACCGAGTCCGACTGCGACCGTCTGATGCCCACTGCAATCCCCCGGTCGATACTGATGGTTCTCATGCGTACAAGGGCGGGGCCAATGCACCGACTGAGTCCCGCTGCATCCCAACGAAATCATCCTCACCCCACCTGTCCAATGATGATTCTTAAAAATGGTTAACGAGTGGAAGACAAAGACATGTTGAAAACAAGAGAAATCAGCCACCAAACACGTTCCGATTCACAGCTGAGGTGATAATCGTCACTATCAATTGCGTGTTTCGCAGAGGAACTGGTTGGCGCTGGGGGCAACCGGACTCATTCGGACTCAGCAGGTTTTTCGACGAAGTCTGACCGGGGCCTTATTAAGATCTTTATGTGCTTTCTGCCGTCGTTAGTCTTGCTCATTAGATATACGGTTTCACAGGCGAGAAAGTGGTTCCCTTCAGACTTGTTCTCTAAAAAATCCCACCTGCAGTAGAGCGATAGCGCTTCTTCCGTTCTTCTTCTTCTTCTTCTGCAGCCTCGAAGTGGTTTTTGTCATAGGTTGAGGAACTGGGCCGCCTTGACAGGATTCGTCCAAAGGTCCATTGTGGTTAAGGAGGTAGGTCTCTTGGGGCACATGAACAAGTGCGCCGTGTCGTGTCCGGGAGCACCACAGTCCGGGCATGCGTCTGGTCGGCTGCTGTCGATCTTGTTGACGTAAGACATGAGCAGTATAGAGTGACCACAGCGCAGCGAGGCAAGAGCACATCTGGCTCGTCTGCCGAGTTGAGACTCGGACTCGCAAACCCGAGGCGGCACTGCTCCTAAGATAGGGTTCACAGACGCCTTCGTTAGATATCCTCGAACAAACTGGGTGTGCTCCTCACGCAGAAGACGAAGCCTTTCCATGTTGGAGTCGGCCCATCTCTGTGCATCAACTTTACGAGGAGCATCGGCGATCGGCGTCCTAATCGACCTCTCTCTTATGGGCTTCGTGATTCTCTTTGTTGGATGATTCGGCTGTCTCAGAACATTAATATACATCTGCTGTTCCTGGAGTTCACAATGCTCCTTGACTGGCAATATGCAGGCCTCCGCGTGAAGATGTTCTGTTGGGGAGCTCCTTGCACAACCGGTAGCAATTCTAAGCGCAGCATTCTGTACACGCTGCTGCTTATTCCAGGAGCTGTCAGACACCAGGTGCTGCCACACTGGTGCCGCATATTCCAGAGCCGGCTGAAGTATTGCTCTGTAGGTTCTCAATATTGTCTCTCGGCTGCTTCCCCATCATGTTCCTCCGAGAGCTCTCAAGATATTATGCCTAGCCTTGACGACTGTTTGTTTCTGTTCCGCGTTTTTGTGGAACTTCGGTGACGGATCAAGAATAAGGCCAAGCAGCTTGGGGAATTTGGCTGCTGGCAACAGGTCACCATCCCATTTGACATCTGGATGGGCACTGTGTTCCTTGGTGTTTGTTGTGAACACTGAAACAGAGGATTTTGCAGCAGAGACTGTGAGCATCATTTTATCGAGGAAGAGCTTCAACTCGACGAGATAGGCGCTTATCTTGTTAGCGGCTATCTGCAGGTCACGATCCTGGCACATGATGGTGATTTCGTCGGCATACATAACAATCTTTATATCATTGGGAGGCTCAGGAATGTCCTCAAGATACCTGAATAGGGCAGGAGACAACACTCCGCTTTGCGGAACACCGGCTGCTATTGGAATGCTATCGGATACGTGATTCTGGAACAGAACTTTAGCCCGGCGGCCTTTCGTGAACGTTGCAATCCATCGCTTCTGCCATGGTGGTAGCGACGACTTGAGCAGTTTCTCGGACAGCAGTCCCAAGTTAACAGAGTCAAACGCTTTGCTCAGGTCGAGGGCGACGGCCACCGTTCTCAGGGGCTTTCTCATGTTGAACCCATCGACCGCAAAGCTTACGATCTCCAATAGAGCAGTAGTAGTAGAGTGAAGTTTCCTGAACCCATGCTGATGCTGCTGTCGCCCATTTTGATCAGCCAGGTCCGTCACGATCAACTTTTCAGCTAATTTAGCGACGGGCGATAACAGGCTTATTGGTCGAAAGCCTTTCGCCGTGCTTTGGGACTTGCCTGGCTTTGGCAACGGTATCACATTGGCTGTCTTCCAAGCGTGGGGTAGAGTGCAGGTCCGGAAAGAAGTGTTAATGATATCTGCAAGCATCGGTAGAAGTTCCGTGGGAAGCTTCTTCAGGATGGCTGGGGAGATACCGTCAGGTCCGATAGCCTTTGAATTCCGCATTTCTTTGATAGCCTTCTCTACTTGTGTGAGAGTAAAGGCCTCAGAAGCGTACATGAGCGGCAACCGGCTCAGCTCTCTAACCGTGACTCTGTTTTGCACGCCTCGCTTGGTGCGTGTGATGAAAAAGTTCTTGCCGAGTGCGTAAGCAGCCGCTTTCCCTGATTTGAAGATGTTCTCCTCGAACTCAATAGCGGAGCTCATTGGGGGAGCGGACTTACCGGAAATTTTCCTCAAGACTTTCCACGTCGTAGTTCCGTCCGCCTTGAAATTCAGCTTTTCAGTGAACTTCTCCCAGCATTCCTTCTTGTTCTTATCCAGATCCTGCTTGATCTCATTATCCAGCACAGCAATCTCCGGGTCTAGATGGTCTGCGGCTCTCTTCTCATCTCTGGTTCCTATCTTCTGCAGTATTTCCCTGCTGACATTTGGAAAAAAGGTCTTGACACGACCCTCAGGAATTGCTGCTTTCATGGCCCTGCGGATGGCACTTGTTAGATGGCCCTCTTTCTGATGAACATCACCATTCCATGGGTAGTCCACCGCATGGCGGAGTGCAACATCTCTGAACAGGGTCCAGTCTGCTAGGCCTAAATTAAGATGAGTACGATGACGAAAACCAGAGTAAGGGGCAAGAGAGTCAGAGAGATCAATATAGACAAAGACGGGAATGTGATCACTGGAGAGAGTTGTGGATGTGGACCACGTGCAAGCATTAGAAAGATTGGATGACACAAGAGAGATATCTGGGCTTGAAGGTCGGCGGTTGGCAGGGAGACGAGTGGGTTGGTCATCATTGAGGATAACCAGGTCACACTCCTCAGCCCACTCTTCGACATCTTCCCCTCTGGCGTCAGAATCAAGAGCAGAACAGAACGTGTGAGTATTGAAGTCACCCGCAAAGACAGCTGAAGGGGAGAGTGAGCAGTCGTACAACTGCTTATGGAGGAATAGGATTATAAGAGGGGGCAAGATGATATAGGAGGAATGTAGATGTTAAATAGAGACAAAGGGGTTTTGAGGGAGGTGGACAGGAATGTACTGAGAGTACCGTCCTTAGGAGTATTAGGGATAATATGAGGTGTGGCAGATTGCACGAAAGTAGAAACTCCGCCCCCAAGAGCAGACCTTGGCATATGATAGGCGGTGTATCCCGGAATGTTAGGCTGGGGCTAAGTGGTAGAAGGAGAGAGCTTGGTTTCTTGAACCATGATAACATCCGGGTGATGAGAACGTGCGAATAGAGAGAGTTCAGATAACTTGTTGCGAAGGCCGTTGAGATTAATGTGAACAATGGGGAGGGGGCGGGTGGTAATTGAGGAATCAGAGTTGCTGGGGGCAGAGCATGGAACACAACGAAAGGATGAGCCATGATGCCTCACAGAACTGAGGCCCGAACAGGAGAAGTGCACCGGCATCCGAAGCACTGGACGCTGGTATGTCTCCAGTTCACATCCTTGCCGCACGTGGCGCGTAGGTACTTCTGCGCTGGACCTGGATTCCTCTCGACGCCGGCCCTTTGTAGTAAAATTCTTAGGAGAGCTGCGGCCGACCAGCACCTCTCCCATGACAAAAACCCGTTCTTCATCTCTGATCAGACGGATGATTTACTAGGGAACCTCGCATGGTGTACCCCCGTATCAGAAAGCTGATAAATATTTTCTAGTAAACTGTGGCAGCCCTCTTCGAATCTGAACTCGGATTTTGCTGCGGACATCTGCGAAAAAAGTTATAGCCTGTCAAAGTTCGTATTTCCCGTCTTTTTTTCTGTCAAAAACGCGCATTGGTGTTTGCGAAATCCGGAAACGGACCCCATGGCTGTGTTCAACGCCCAAAACTACCCCACTGAGCAAATTTTGGGTGAAGGCACATTTTCCGAACATTGCACAGACTGACAGCGTTCTGGACTTGTGCGGATTTTTGGTTGGGCTCAGAAAGCGTAAAAAAATGTTGCAGCTTTCACTTAAAATTTTTCCAGGTGGGTTATTTGGGGCGCTGATCACGAATCTGGGGCTTATTTGACCATTTTCCGAGCTTTCGACTTGATTCGCTCAAAGCTTTCCATCTGTGGGAAAATTTGATGGCAAATCGCGACGTTTGCCGATTTCCGGAGTGCTACGATGGATATGGCTCAAATTGTTGCTCTGGGGGTTATTCGCTGTGTTAAACACGAATCTGCAATCCGCTCATCGATTTTTGATAGATTACGGTAGGTTACGGTGGGTATACGGTAGCTTGGTCAAAGTTTCAGATATGGCTCAAAATTTCTCTGTGGGTTTTATTTGGGACGCCGAACGCGAATTTGAGGCCCATTTTCAGATTTTCGAAACTTTAAGGTAAGTGAAGCCAGTTAAAAGGCATTGTGCCTACCGTAACCTACAGTAACCACAAGTCTAGCGACAAACAGACCCCAGATTCGCGGTCAGCGCTCTGAATAACCCTCAGTTGAAAGTTTTGAGCGGAATCCGAAATTTTTTCCCAACACCCTGAAATTTGGCTGATGGGTAGGTACCCTTATCTTTTCAAGAACGCTTATAACTTCGTTCAGAGGTGTCCGTAGCAAAATCCGATGTCAGATTCGGAGACAGCGGAGCAGATTTTACCAGAAAACATTCATCATCTTTTAATTGGCGGGGTTGGTCATGCGAGGTTCCCTAGTTGGATGTCATTGTGAGATACCTGGGTACCCGCACAAGACTTCTATAATAGTACTTTGAGTCTGTGCAACTGAGTCGGCTATCGTACCATGTCAGATTGTGTATCGTATATAGCGGAATTTCGATCAGGCGACACTTCCCACCCTGGGTTGAGCAGGCCTTTGCACCAGTTTTCGTCGGAGCTACGAACCCCCCCCCCTCTGTGGACCAAAACTGCGAAAGTCTCCGAATTTTTTCGATCTTCTTGAGATGAAAAAAAATGATTTAGCTTTTTTATTGACTGAAAAAGCTCATTTTAGCTTACCACACGGTCTGGAGAAAATTCCTCTTTTTTCTCCAAACATTTCACGAACCCTCCCTCCTCAAATTTTCTTTTTTTTTCGAAAAATTTCAAGAGCTCTCGTTGCGCCGAGACGTAACCCTGCTCAACTCTGTAGCAACCACCTGAGGCCGGATTCATCAAAGCACTTTGCATGGTAAGTTAGCGTTATCGAATAACCGCTACCGTTATTAGTATTCACACTGTCGCTGACTCACTGATAACGATCGCTATTAGCCGATACCGCTAACTTACCTTTGAAAATGCTTTGATGAATCCGGGCTCTGGTGTCCCGATTTTTCCTCTTTGGTTCTGATGTCGCTCCGCTCTAAAAAATCTTGCGTGGAATTCTGCACGGTGGGAGGGCGTTGCATTGGACGCACGGAAAAGAACTCGGTCGTCCTGCAATTTTCATATGAGCACGGATAAGCGGTGTGTGACACGGATTCAACGGGTGCTGAAGAGGGTCGTGACTGTTTTTCCATGTAAGTGGAATTTTTCGGAGTACCGTAAAAGTTCGGGCAAAAATAGGACTCTGCGGGGGGAACCTGGCGGTTAGACGGGAGGTTTTCTTGCCACCGAGCAGGGTTGAGCAGGCCGTCGCGCCAGTTTCCGACGCAGCTACGACCCCCCTCCTGTTGAACAAATTTTTCGAAAAATTTCAAATGTTTTTACGAACCACCCCACTCTAAAAATAGACATCAATTCCGTATTAAGCACACTGAATCACCCTGGGGCGACTATTACTACCTCATTTCGGCGTACCAAATGGTTCGAAAAATATTCTTTTTTTTCTCTAGAAATACGACCCCCCCAATTTTCATTTTTTCCAAAGAATTTTCTAGCCTCATACGTCGATCTCACGCGGCAGAAAATGATCAATATCTTCCTGATAAGTACCGCGTGCTCTCTCCGTCCGCCGGTACAGCTGAGGTAGGGTATTATATGCACGCCGAAGTAGCGAAGTAGCGAGGTGGCGGCCGCGCATCCGGTGGGTATCTCTCCTTCGGTTCTGCGTATCTGCCTCTGCTATCACTGATCACTGAAAGCGAAGGGGGGGGGGAGGTGCTCCATTGAATTTCTGACCAGGGGGCACAATATTGGTTGCCAATCGTAAAAACATTAGGTCCAAAATGGATTTTTGGGGGGGCATGAAAATTTTGGTCCAGGATTAAATATTCTAATAGTTTTTGCACGAACCATCAATCGGGGGACGTATTATTGAAATATATTTCAATTTTCACAAAGAGGCATCAAGTTTGAGCAGAGTCGCATGATAGTTCGGTCTCTAATTCACTTTTTTATGTCGTAAGTGGAGAAATGCCGCATCGGGCATCTTGATGGCTACCGAACAAAATCGCTAAAAACCTCATTCCTGTTGCTGTTAACCTTGCATTGAGACCAGCAGTCCTGGAAAACGGCTCATTTTTTCCTGAAGCCAAGATTTTCAAACTTTGAAAACTCCTGGTTAATCAGATTCATGTCCTCTACAAGCTATTTTCTCTTTCTCTAGGTCCTAAGGTAACACCGGAGATAAATTCACGGTTTCGACGACGTGATACCTCGAAATTTCAGATTTAGCTGAAGCTCGGGCCAGGGTGTCGATCACAAATCCTCTATCCATTTTTCCATCTTGCATAGATTGCGGTTTGTTTAGTTTCGCTTGGCTACCATAATCTGCCTCAATCTGGAGTGATGCAAACAGTGGAGTGGAGTAGAAAAAGGTTTTTTTTCTGTCACATTCGTCGATTTTTTTCAACGAGGAAGGATCGTAAGAAATTCTGGAAATTCGTAGAAAATTTAGACCGGTAGGGAGGGTCGTAGCCTCGCTGAGGCTCGTTGCAACGGTCTGCTGGCTGCCGAGATGTCGTACGTTCGTGCCGTGGCAGTGTGGAGGAAAGAAGAACGCCTCCGTGCAAACCGATGTCAACCTCTCCGAGAAGAGGGTTTTTGACATGGGAGAGGTGCTGGCCGGCCGCAGCTCTCCTGAGGATTTTACTACAAAGGGCCGGCGTCGAGAGGAATCCAGGTCCAGCGCAGAAGTATCCATGTGCCACCTGCAGCAAGGATGTCACTTGGCATAAAACAAGCGTTCAGTTCTTTGGATGCCAAAGGTGGGCGCATCTCTCCTGTTCGGGCCTCAGTTCTGTGAGGCATCACGACCAGGGATGTGCGGCAATTGCCGTTTGCCGGCCATTTTTGGGGTTTGCCGTTGCCGTTTGCCGAAATTTTGTATAAAACGGCAAAATTCCGGCAAAATGCGTTAGAGCAACAGGATTTGCCCTCTCCGCAGCAGGGCTGTGCGTAATTACGAATTACGATTTACGAATTACGGGCGTTTTGGGCAATTTTTTACGATTTACGATTTACGAAATTTCGGCCCAAAATCGTAACGAGTCGTAATAAATCGTAACAAATCGTGAAAATGTGGTTGAGGGAACAATGTTTGTTGTCTGAGGTATAGACGAATTTACCCCACCCCGACGAATTTACCTTCTTTCACATTCCTGATATTTGATTATTCTTCCAGATTTCGATTTTCGATGCAACCTTACCCTGGCATTCCCAGCCGGGCGCAGTCACCTGTAGGTCGGACATGGCGAAATATAAATGTTGATAACAAAATTCAAGTGTGACCGACCGTTCCGCTTCTGTCAGTGACCACCCCCATGATGAACACGGGAGACGCAGACATTTGGTGGAGCTACTTCTTCATCTTCTTTGCAGCCACACAGAGGGTTTTGTCATAGGCGGAGGAACTGGGCGACCAGTGGTGGATTCGTTCATAGGTCCATTGGTGTCAGCGTGGTAGGTCTCTCCGGACAGTTGAATAAATGTGCGGTATCATGGCCGACGATACCGCAGTCCGGGCACACATCAGATTTGCTGCTGTCAATCTTGCTGACATAAGACATTAGCATTGTAGAGTGACCACAGCGTAATGATGCGAGCGTGCATCTCGCCCCTCTTCCGAGTTGAGACTCTGAGGTGCAGACGGGGGGCGGTATATCTCCTAGTATAGGATTTATGGCCGCCTTCACAAGATGACACCGTACGAACCTGGTGTGCTCCTCGCGCAAAAGACGGAGTCGTTCTTGCTGTGAGTCGTGCCATCTTTTCAAATTGACTTTGTTTGGAGCATCGGCGAATGGCTTTCTTATACTTCTCTCTCTCATGGGGTGTAGCATTCTCCACGACGGGTGATTTGGTTGCTTTATAATGTTAATGCGGAATTGCTGGGCCTGGAGCTGACAGTGCTCCTTCACTGGTAATAGACGGGTCTCAGCATGCAGGTGTTCGCTTGGGAAACTCCTTGCACATCCGGTGGCGATACGGAGAGCGGCATTTTGTACTCGTTGCATCTTTGTTCAGGAGGATTCTGAGACGAGATGCTGCCAGACCGGTGCGGCGTACTCCAGGGCGGGCTGGAGAATTGCCTTATACGTTGTGAGTATAGTCTCCTTGCTGCTACCCCACGAAGTGCTGCCCAGGGCCCTGAGAACGTTGAGCTTAGCTTTAACGACTGCCTGCTTCTGCTCGGTATTCTTATGAAACTCGAGTGACGGATCGAGCACAAGACCGAGCAGCTTTGGAAAGCGAGCAGCAGGCAAACGGTCTCCATCCCACACGACATCCGGATGAGCGCTGTGCTCGGATGGGTCCGTCGTGAGAACGGACACTGACGACTTGGCTGCAGAGATCCTTAGCATCTTGCGGTCGAAAAAGCTCTTCTGTGTGATCAGGTACTCGTTGATCTTATTGGCGGCCACCTGTAAGTCCCGATCTCTACACATGATTGTTATGTAATCAGCATACGCGACCACCTTTATGTCCTGTGGAGGCTCAGGCGTATCTTCGAGGTACAGATTGAAGAGGGCTGGCGGTAGAACCCCGCCCTGAGGGACTTCAGCTGCCATAGGAATACTGTTGGAGACATGGTTCTGAAACATGACTCTTGCCCACCGACCTTTAATGAAGTCCGATATCCAGCGCTTTTGCCAAGACGGTATTGACGACTCCAGTATGTTGCTTGACAGGACTCCAAGGTTAACCGTATCAAATGCCTTGGTGAGATCCAACGCAACAGCTACGGTTCTCAATGGCTTGTTAAAGTTGAACCCGTCGATGGCATAGCTGGTAATTTCTAGCAATGCCGTAGTTGTGGAATGTAGCCTCCTGAACCCATGTTGAAACAACTGCTTCTCGTTGTGCTCCGCTAGATCCTTGACAATGAGCTTTTCGGCCACCTTGGCGAAAGATGACATCAAGCTAATGGGACGATATCCCTTTACTGATGACTGAGGTTTGCCAGGCTTGGGCAACGGGATGACGTTGGCTGTCTTCCAGTTTTGCGGAATAGTGCAAGAGCTAAAGGGAGTGTCAATCATATCAACGATGAGCGGAAGGATCTCAGTCGGGAGTTTATTCAGTACAGCAGGACAAATGCCGTCCGGACCGACAGCTTTGGAGTTCCGCATGTCCTTTATAATCTTCTCTACTTGCGCCACAGTGAACGCATCGGCCGTGCTCATGAGCGGGAGGCGGCACAGCTCTCTTACTGTCACTCTATTTTGCGGACCTCGCCTTGTACTCGTGACAAAGAAACTTTTACCGAGAGAGTAGGCGGCTTCCTTTCCTGACTTGAAAACGTTATTACCGAACTCAATAGTGGAGATGGTGGCTGGCGAGCTCTTTCCCGATAGTTTCCGAAGCACCTTCCAAGTAGCTCCACTGTCCGTCTTGAAATTCAACTGTTCTGTGAATTTTTCCCACTGTTCTTTCTTGTGCTGGTCGAGATCTTTTCTGATCTCACCATCCAGCTGAGTGGCGACAGGGTCTAGATGGTAAACTGCTCTTCTGGCATCTCTAGTCCTGATTTTCTGAAGAATTTCTCTGGTGACGTGTGGAGCTACTGTATATCAGAGCGAAATTTCGGTGCGCAGTTGGAGACAACCGCTGCTGCAACACGTAGTGCAAGCAGAATCATGCTGGGACTACGAGGTCCAAGCACGATAATGCTTAAAGGCAGTGTTCACGATAAAAAATGTGTTTCAGTTTCCACTAGGAATAGGTAGTTGAGAAGCACACTGTAACGCTGACGTCGAAAGAGCGCATGAAAACGAGCCAGGGAGAGCCCCAAAAAGCCCGAAGTTGCCACTTTGAGCGCAAGGCAAACCCCAAAAGCGCCATGCTCGCATTCCGACGTGAACAAATGAAAATTCGAGATCGTGAGATGAGCGATGGTTTCCGAACAGTAGCCCTGTTCGTCCCTTCATTCTCAACTTCTCTCTTTACGCAGGTCAGCTCGCATACATCGGCTGCAAAAGACGGAAGTTACAAGCCTCGAACAACTCGTCCACCATGCTTCCGTAGCTCAATGTTTAAGGGACCGTAACTCCGTTCCCAGGAGGTCTTGTACGATTTCAGAGACATTATTGGAATCAGCATAGGACCGTTTTCAAGATAGGCGGTAAAACACAAAAACGATTTTTATCGTGGACACTGCCTTTAAGCTGCAGGCTGCAGAAGCGGTCGTCTGCAACTGCGGACAGAAATTCCACCCTGATATAGAATATAATTATGAGGTTTGGCTCTAAATACCTTGCTGGCTTATTAAAAAAATTAAGGTTGAAACCTAATGTGCACTTCATTGCACAAGTTCACGGAGATTTCGAAAACAATCATCACCACGCATCCATCTTCAGCGGTTCAAAAGTTACAAGTATTTCGTGAATTGAAATTTGCTGAAGGACCGGGAAAATATTTTTCTGACTTGAAAACACTATTCGACAAAGAGTTTCAAGGGGATTTCCGAAACAACTTCTGGCAGATGTACATCCCCGAAGGCAATTAGCTATGAGAGGAAAAGTGGTGAATTAAAGAGTCAGTTTCAAACAGTTACCGGCTCTCTTTGAACCTCGGCATTAGTTCAATATTGTTGACGTTGACTGCAGCTTTGCGCGAGGTGGTACCAGACTTCATTCGTCTGACGTTTCGACGGTTTCGCCTTCAGAATCTGAAAGAGCCAAATGCAGTAGTGAAAATACACGATCAAACACCATGAAGGTAAACTCTCTACGGGATTTCGAATCCGAAATTTCCAAACTGATGATATATGAGTTTGGAAATTTGGGAGTCGAATTTCTGAAGAGAGTCAACCGCTACGGTGTTTGGTCGTGCATTTTCATAACTGGATTTGGCTCTTTCAGAATATGAAGAAGGCGAAACCGTCGAAACGTCAGTTGAATAAAGCCTGATACCACCTCGTGCAAAGCTGCAGTCAACGTCAACAGTATCAGCTCGAAACAATTTTACAAAAAAGTATGGCAGCACAGTTTCAACTTTTCAACAAGATTATTAAATGTTTTTGAATTTGAGAATTCAGTCAAATTCTAAAAGCAGAAGAAAAAAATTCAAAATAGGTTATTTTCGAAAGCACAGATTTATAGAGAATCTTCACCTTTTTGGAATCCAGAATTCTGAAAAACCGTCACCTCTCGAACCGTTGTTTTCACCCCAACAAACTTATGTTTGTGGAGAGGAACGCATATAACTCCGTTCAGAGTAACGCTTCAGAAATGTGGAGGGCAGACTTGATTTCTGCGTCAAAAAATGGTTTTGCAGTAGCATGTATAACCCTTTGGTCTGGCCACCTTGCCCAATTAACCATCCCTTGAAAGATTGAGTCTAAAACTATCTAAACGCTATTTTCTCTCATCACAGTGTTGCCCTCCTTGGCTCCCACTATTGAGCAGTGCTTGGTGAAGCGGTGATTCGCTATGTTTTTGTATTTTAAAAGTCTGAAAAACATGGCACAGGTTTTGCATTTGATTAAAGGCAGCATATATGCTCGTAAACGTTGTTGAGATAACAATGTGAATCGAACCGAATGGCTTATATCACAATGCCTACGCATTTTGAAGTGTCAAAAACGACCCACAATGCCGCTACATGAGTAAAAAGTTGGCCCCGCCCTGAATTTTCACGCCTCCTGTATTTGCCTTTTTCCTCCAACGCAGGGTTGCTGGGTCATCTTCGCCGTCAGTGACGTGTGTGGTTCACTTGTTAGGCAACCTACCAACAGTACTGACGGTGAATATGACCCAGCAACCTTACGTTACAGGAAAAGGACAAATACATGGGGCGTGAAAATACAGGGCGGGGCCAACTTCTAACTCATGTATCGGCATTGTGGGTCGTTTTTGACACCTCAAAATGCGTAGGCGTTGTAATCTGGGCCACACCATTCTATTTTCGTAGTTATCTCAATCACGTTTACGAGCGTGTATGCTGCCTTTAAGCTTGGCGTTTCAATTTTGTCTATTGAAGTCGTTTATATCCCGCGTATGTATACTGATTTTTTTCATGTACTGCTAAAAACAGTGTTATTTTGAAACACAATCTCAAACCTTCTCCGATATGGAAACACCTCATCTGGAATGCTTAGGTGTTTACACATCGAATGAGGTTTGGGTTATGTGTGGGCTTACTACTAATTATCAGTTACGAATCACGAATTACGAGGAATTTGGAAAATTACGATTTACGAATATACAAAATCCAGTTACGCACAGCCCTGGTCCGCAGTATCTGTATTGGTCAGCGATTCGAAGCTGCTACAAATGATTATTTTGACTATTTCCAGCTACTAGTTCCAGCTCATGCAATGTGTACTTGTACCCATTAATAAACAGACACTGTAAAGACATTGATTCTTTGGAAAGCGTACATAACGATTTCACCCTCAAACTAGTACTCAAACGACTGGCCTCACCTACCTTGATATCCCTAGGGCAAATGGCAGAAGAGTTCAGCTAGGTCTCACGACTTTGATCTCAAGAAGCGTTAAAGGCAGTGTTCACGAAGAAAAATTTGCACGTTTTTCTGGCTAAAACGTAAGCTTTGGGACCCTCTAGAAAGATTAAGAACGGAAGTGCGACGAAAAACGGCCGGTAAGTGGGTGAAAATTTCGTTGGCCAGCCAATCCATTGGACCACTCCGCCCACTTCTTATAACAGTTGCCCTGAATTCGTGGTTAGATGAGCGATGGTTTCCGATCAAAAGCCCCGTTCTTCCCTTCATTCTCAACTTCTCTCTTTACTCAGGTCAGCTCGCACACATCGGCTGCAAAAAACGGGAGTTACAAGCCTCGGACAACTCGTCCACAATGCTTCCCTTGCTGAATTTCGAGGGGCCATAACTCCGTTTCCAGGGGGTTTCGTACGATTCCAGGGACATCATTGAAATCAGTATGGGACCGTTTACAAGATAGGCGGAAAAACAGAAAAACGACTTTTATTCTGATCACTGTCTTTAAGTTTGACTTGGTCATGACCTTCAGAATTCTAACCGGTAAAACGCCCATATTGTCTAGCGAATTTTTCAATCTCACATCCTTCAGAACTAGGAGAGGATGCCTGAAGCTCAGCACTATGACAGCCAGAACCCAAATTAGAGCAACGTTTTTCTCCAACTGAACGAATCCTGCCTTTAATTTATTTTTAAAAGAAAGAATGTTCTTTCACTTTCTTAAGTTCTCGTCCACGTCACAATAAATAAAAATGAAAAGTTGAAAATACATATCTTGACTAGGTAATTAGAGGAGTTCGTTAAAGTTCTAAGTTGTTTGGAGCCTTCTAATTCTTTCTTTTTTTAATCATCAAATTCTTGGCCCCTTAGAAATGTCAGAATTGCAAAAAAAAAACATATAAAAGCCTTTTTTGACTCCTGCAAGTTCCAAGATTACAAAACCAAGTCTTATCAAAGTTGTAGCAAAAAAGCAGTCTTTTCTAGACATATAAACCAGTTGAGAACTCGTGTATATCAGTCCCCTTATCGTCGGTTGGTGGGCGGATGATACTAATTGTGACAGAAAGCTGATCAATTGTGCATATACTTTGTCCGACTTTTTTAAAATTAAACAATGCTTGCTCTCTTTTAGCCGACATTGTTGTCGTAATGGGCCTCTTGCCGGCTTGTAGACCGAATACACAGACAGGAAGCGCCCAAGTGCAGTCCGGCTATCTAAACGCACTGCATGCGGCGCTCCAGCGACGACGTTAGCGTAGCCGCTTTCTGTCGGCGCGTCGTACCTGTCAAACTGTCACTAGATGCCTCTATTTTTGTTTGTTCGATCAACGTGCTCCTCGGAGCTCTTGCTTTCCGGTGATTTTTTGAAGGCTACTTTTATCGTGAGCACTGCATTCAGCTGGACTAGTCCCACTACACTCCTATAGCTTGTCTTACCGGTATCGGCCACAGTCTTTGGGTCGGCGCACACTCCCACGGCAACAATTTTTCTCAAGGTTCGCTGCCCGTCCCTGGATCGACTCTGCTGGGTCGCGCTGACCGCAAGCCCATTTTAGAGTAAATTCTTTGCAGGTCAATCACACATTGCAGTGCTCAAGAAGGCGGTCAATCTTCGAATCTCTAGCATTGATTTGAACGGAAACTTTGACTAGGGGAGGGGTTTGGAATCAACAGAATAATCTCCGATGAGGGATAGGCTAACGGCCTTGTCGAACTTGATAGCGACTCCTATACAGATACCATATAGAACAGCACTACTGGCGTTTCTGATCACCTGAGGCTTTCAAGTAGCTTTTGATATACAGGATTTTTTCTTCCTGTAAAGGCTAGGGAAACGCCAAGTACATTGTAACTGGCAGATATTGCATGGAATACCACATGACTAAACAAATGTTTGTGTATTATAGCACAAAACTGATTTTGCCGTTTGCCGGCCATTTTCGGGGTTTGCAGTTGCCGTTTGCCGAAATTTTATATTCCTTTGCCGCACACCCCTGATCACGACTCATCCTTCCGTAGTGTTCTGTGCTCCATCCCCAGCAACTCTGATTCCTCAATTACCAACCGCCCCCTTTCAATTGTTCACATAAATCTCAACGGCCTTCGCCCCAAATTTTCTGAACTCTCTATTCGCACGTTCTCATCATCCGGATGTTATCATGGTTCAAGAAACCAAGCTCTCTCCATCGACCACTGATCCCCAACCAAAGATTCCGGGATACACCGCCTATCACATGCCAAGGTCTGCTCTGGGGGGCGGAGTGTCTACTTTTGTGCAATCTGCCTAACGTTCTCTTATTATTCCTAATACTCTTAAGGACGGTACTCTCGAGTACATATCGGTCCACCTCCCCCTCAAAACCCCTTTATCTCTATTCAACATCTATATTCCTACTATAACATCTTGTCCCCAGTCTACAACCCCATACCCCTCCTTAAAGGCAGTGTTCACGATAATCTTCGATTTTCGGATTTATAGCTAAATCGATTGTTTGGCCCCGGGTAGGACATAAATGACGAAGGAATCGAGAAAAACGCACCAGAAAGTCACGAAATCCTTTACTTTCACCCCACCTCTTTACTCTCACAGGAACTGTTCGTTGTGACAACGAAATCACTTGTGGGCCCCTCCTTTACAATTATTTGCTTTCTGTTGCTCCGTTCTTTTCTTCGGACCCTAACTAGTACTACTTTGCCTGGAATATTCTTCGATTTTCGACTGATCCCATCTTTCACCAGTGACAACCATCGTGAACATGTTCAAACAACTGGGCAACTAGTCTTGGCCAGAGATTAATGTCACTGAAATATGACGTTTTAGTGCGTTTCTCGCCGTTTCTTCGTAATTTCTGTAACACTCGGTGGCCAACGCTTTGTTTTGAGTGGAAAACTCGGGAACGAAAATCATCATGAACACTGCTTTTAAGCAGTTGCACGACTGCTCACTCTTCCCTTCAGCAGTCTTTGCGGGTGACTTCAATGCTCACGTTCTGTTCTGCTCTTGATTCTGATGCCAGAGGGGAAGATGTCGAAGAATGGGCTGAGGAGTATGACCTGGTTATCCTCAACGATGACCACCCCTCTCGTCTCCCTGCCAACGGCCGACCTTCTAGCCCATATATCTCTCGTGTGTCATCCAATCTTTCTAATGCTGTGTTCCACATCCACAACTCTCTCCAGTGATCACATTCCCGTCTTTGTCTTTATTGATCTCTCTGCCTCTCTTGCCCCTTACTCTGGTTTTCGTCATCGTACGTATCTTAATTTAGGCCTAGCAGACTGGGGCCTGTTCAGAGATGTTGCACTCCGCCATGCGGTCGCCTACCCATGGAATGGTGATGTGCATCAGAAAGAGCGCCTTCTAACAAATGCAATCCGCAAGGTCATGAAAGCAGCAATTCCTGAGGGTCGTGTCAAAACCTTTTTTTCCAAATGTTAGCAGGGAAATACTGCAGAAGATAATAACCAGATATGAGAAGAGTGCCGCTGATCCGGAGATTGCTGTGCTGGATAATGAGATCAAGGATCTGGATAAGAACAAGAAGGAATGCTGGGAGAAGTTCACTGAAAAGCTGAATTCAAGGCGGACGGAACTACGACGTGGAAAAAATTGAGGAAAATTTCTGGCAAGTCTGCTCCCTCGATGAGCTCTGCTATTGAGTTAGAGGAGAAGGTCTTCAAATCTGGGAAAGCGGCTGCTTATGCATTCGGCAAGAAATTTTTCATCACACTCACCAAGCGAGGCTTTCAAGACAGAGTCACGGTCAGAGAGCTGAGCCAGTGGCCGCTCATGAACGCTTCTGAGGCCTTTACTCTCACTCAAGTAGAGAAGGCTATCAAAGAAATGCGGAATTCAAAGGCTATCGAACCTGACGGTATCTCCCCAGCCCTCCTGAAGAAGCTTCCCACGGAACTTCTACCGATGCTTGCAGATATCATTAACACTTCTTTCCGGACCTGCATTCTACCCCAAGCTTGGAAGACAGCCAATGTGATACCGTTGCCAAAGCCAGGCAAGTCTCAAAGTACGGCAAAATGCTTTCGACCAATTAGCCTTGTATCGCCGTCGCCAAAGTAGCTGAAAAGTTGATCGTGAGGGACCTGGCTGATCACGACGTGCTGATATTAAAATGCTGATAATGGAGGCGCTATTGCGCGAGGAACCCAGTAAGAGTAATTAACACCTATCTGGGGTACTCGTGGGTATACCTAAGGCAATTTATTATATGCTGCCTCGTAAAATGACAATACGGGGTCGCGCAATGGTCTGGCTAACGGGTCAGAGTAACCGCGGAGAGCAATAGGTAATCTAGCTATATAGTATGATGAGTAGAAAACATCACCATAGTCCTGAATCACAACAAATCAAAAGAGTTAAGGAAAGAGAATTTGAAACGAAAGCATAGAAAAGAGAAAACAACGAAGAGGAAAAAGACGCCAACTGTGGTTTTCGAAATATAGCGGGCCACTGGCTCGCAAAGAGCTCCCGACGCGCTATACCACTTCTAGTCGGGCTGGCGACCCGCTATACCCGCAGCGGGTAGCGAGCTGACAAGGGAAGTGTTTAGAGTGGTAAACGCATCTGCGAAAACGACTAGTATTGTTAGTATCTCTTCTGGCTCATTAGTGAAAATGCGCAGTATCCCGCCCCGAGCTGCAGGTTCGAACAAGTTATGAGCATTTTTTTAAGCCTCGCGAAAAGGCAAGGGTACCCATCAGGCATTTTTTTTTGAAAATTTTCTCGGATTTAGCCCAAAACTTGTATGTAGGGGTAATCTAGTGTGGCGAACACGAATCTGGAGTCCATTTGTCGAAGTTTCGAGGCTTACTGTAGGTTACGGTAGGTAACATGCCATTTAGGGGGCAAAAGCCACCTTAGTATTTTGAAAATCGACAAACGGATGTTAAATTCGTATTCTACACCCCGAATAACCCCCGTATACAAATGTTGAGTAAAATCTGAGATTTTGGCCAAACTACCGTATACCCACCGTAATCTACCGTAATCTGAAAAAAAAACCCGATAAAAGGACCCCAGATTCGTGTTAAGCACTGCAAATAATCCTCAGAGAATGATTTTGAGCAATATCTACCGTAGCACTCCGAAAATCTCGAAAGTGGCGTTGTTTCCTCGAAATTTTCCCCGGTTGGGAAGCTTTAAACGAAATTAGCCGAAAACTTTGGAAAATCGACTAATAAGCTACAGATTCGTAATCAGGGCCCCCCAAAACCGCCCTGGAAGAATTTTGGGGCAAATCTGAAACATTTTTCCGAAACGCTTCCAGAGCCCTCTAATCGGTATAAATATTCGCCCCACCGAAAATCCGTGAAGTCCAAAACGCTGTCAGTCTGGACAAAGTATGGAAAATGCGCCTTCACCCAAATTTTGCTCAGGGGGGTAGTTTTGAGCGCTGAACACATTTATGGGGTCCGTTTCCGAATTTTCGAGAGATTAATGCCCTTTTTGGAGGGTACAAAAAGCACAAAAAACTACCTTTTTAGGCTTGTAACTTCTTGGAACCTGCAGCTCGGGGCTGCATACTGCGCAGTTTTACTATTAAGCCACTAGAAATACTAACGATACCATTCGTTTTAGCAGATGCGTTTACCACTCTAAACCCTTCCCTTGTGAGACGAGGGGGCAGCGGGTGGCGAGTACTTGGAAATTAGGGGTAAGCGGGTGGCGAGCAAGCCCCGAAATGCGCGCGGGTCGCGAGCACCGAGTTCCTGAGCGGTCTGCTGGACCCTGGTAGGAATGCTAGCCTAGGCGAAGTCTAACTCAACGGCTTGCTTGAATTGAAGTACTATGCGTTTGTCTCATCTGAGGGTGACTTGTTGAGCTCGTCGGCTCACAGTATAAGGTTGGTCTGGTTTTCCTTACCTCTTCGCGTCGTGGGTGGTCATGCTTCCCACCAGGGATGAGCGGAGTTCCGCGTTTCGCGTTCCGAAACCCGCAGTTTCGCGCATTTTTGGCATTCCGCGTTCCGCATTCCGAAAACCGCAAAAAAAAAACGCTGCGGAATGCGATCTGGGAGGAAGAAAATATCAGATAATTTCTGAATTTTCCGCGTTTCGCGTTCCAAAACCCGCATTTCCGCGCATTTTCAGACGTTTCGCGCCCGATTTCCGAACGCCGATAAAAAATTTTGGTTCCGAAAACCCGAAAACCGATTTCCGAAATTTCGTATTTTCGTTCCGCTCATCCCTGCTTCCCACTGAAAGCGATTCTGTTAATTGAAATGACGCTTGATCGGATAGTTTTTCAAATGCTCTCTACTTTCCAGGCTCCGAAGAAGGCGAAAACGCCGAAACGTCAGCCGAATAAATCTGTACCATACTCGGTTCTAAGCTGCATAAAACTACTGCCAATATCAACTATCCCAATGTAATTGTATTCAATAGCCGCGTGTTCAGTGATCCAGATAAATTTGGGAATGTTTGATTGAATCATATTGCCCCGATAGTTCACTGCTATTCAATTTTTATATGTTTTTGAAAAGTGCTGTGGGTTCTAATCCCTTCCCGCTCATATGCCGTAAACAGAGATCACATATTAATACTGTCACCGAAGAAATGTACTTCATACGAAACGTTGCAAAAACTTACATATCTGAGCAAATTTTCATCGCAATCGGTCCCCGCGTTGAAAATATATGATGTCTCAAAGTACGCAAAATTGAACTATCCGCCTCTGCTTCCACTCTTCCATTTGTTTAAAAGGCGTGGACCAACTTGATTGAAACTTGACGAAAAGGGGTAATCGGCCACGGCAAAACAGAAAATAATCCGCAAAGCACACATTTTCACTTCTGGGTCTCCCAAGCACGGCAGAAACCCAGAAACCGGCCACTCGAGATAAATTTATGAACATGTGTGGAGGGCGTCAGGGAAGGGAAGCAGGGCCTCGGTAGGAAAGTGCTGGACGTCATGGAAAGTGTGCAGACTTTTCTACTTGAATAAAAAGGGAGGTTGACAGTTGTCGAAAAGGCCCAATTTCTCCTAGCAGATGGAACAACAACTTTATATTATGCCAAATGGTTCACTTGTAGCGAACAAAAAACAAAATCGCTAGATCAGACAATTCCATGTTCTCCGAGATGTTCCCTAGATAGCGTGAAACAATCTAACTGTTGGAGGAAAGGATATTTGGATTATAAGCGAGTATTCTTAGCAAATAAAATGCGAAAATGTCATGCAATAGCAACAAAAAGAAAAGGTACGCCAAGAAAACGAAGAAGCCGGTTTTCTGGTTTACGGTATGGCAGTGACTGCGTCGTGACGGAATTTTGTGTGTATACCCAAAGATGCGCAAAGGGAACGCGCTGCTTTCTGGGATCTCCATTGGCTGGGTAGATCCGAGCATATTATAATATCATGTTTGCTAAAAAAAATAATATAAGAGAAGGCAAAAACGCGATACAGAAGCACTGGTTTGACTCCAAGGGTGAAGCCATTATTTTCGACTCACAACTAGACTCTACTCGCATCACGATTAGGGAACGGTGCGAAATTGGTTTCATGCAGTTTAGACCCCCCCTCCACTAATTTAGGTAGCGTACTCAGCCGATTTCACTTCATTTCATTTTCAACCTCTCGGCCCACCGCCTTGAGACCACTCAGTGTCAGACCCCTCCCCTGTATCCTGATCACCGCCTTTTGAAATATTCAAGTTAGAAGTACTTTCGATCAAAGTCTCTGGAGCATTGGTGTATCATCACGCTAGCAGTGAGTTAACGGCAGATCCGCGTGTATCGTATGCCCTCGTTTTCCAGGCAGGCCCTTGAGAGCTGCAACTTATCCACTGCCGCTGTGGATCTTAGCCCTGCAAAATCGTCTCATCCTACGCCACAGACAAGTTTCTCATTCACTCAAGAAATGCCAGCCTAGTACGTAATCTTTGATGTTTCAATAATATGAGTATCGATATGCAAATCCATTGCACTTTTTAATTATTTCTCTATAGCTATTGGCGAAAGAAGGGGAAGAAAAGCCGGGATCATGCTAGCAATGCACTGGTGAGCGAGCTGAGGACTTCGCGACTGATTGCTCTGCGGAAATCAAAAGAAACAGCGTAAGACCTTGTTTTATTCTTGTATTCTTATTTGGTAGTAACTGCAATCAACTCTCATCGCCTCTGGCTAATTCAGAAAGCTTAAGTTGGGAAGTTCGTCCAATCAGAGGGTCATTGTCATACCCAATTTGACTTGAATGGTCTCTCTTCGAGTGCGCAGAGATTCGGCGAATTTTCTCTGCGTAATTTACTTGATATCTTCACTGATTATAGGCTTTTTTCGTAAGCTTCGCATCTGTTCATTCATTGGTCTTTTTATCCATATCTGTGAAGAAGCGATCGTGATCACTCGTCGTTTATTGCAAATTAGTTGATCCTTGTGTTGTTATTAATTAAGAACTCTGTTTAGTGTTCCATGCTCATTGGCTATCATGCCACTCATTCAGAAAAAATCAAAGCAAGTCACATGTAACATAAAAGTTACTAACAACAACAAGTTACTACAACTAGTTACATGTAACAACAAGTTACTTGTAACATTATAAGCCGATGTAAGTTACTTGCGACTTATCTCAGGGCATTCAAGTTACATGACATGCAACATATCAACGAGATACCGTGCGCAGTTCGCCTCCGATAGGTTACATGTATTTCAAATGCTACAAGATAAGTCGCAAGTAACTTGAAGGCATCGTTCGCGTTTGAAACCACTTTCCATTTTTTATGCTCATTTTCATGAATGAGCCCGATAGACCACACCGGTAAATTTTGGCGCGTCAAAAACGTAGGGTTATGAGGTTGTAAGGGGTTAAGGATGACGATCCGCCACCAGTTCGTTCTCACCACCCATCCAGCACAAGGAACAAAAGCGCCATGTCAGCCGCAAGAGATACTGTATTGCGAACTCTTATCTCGGAAAATCTTGGCATCCAAACTTGCACAGCAAAAGCTTTTCATTTTAAAGTGATTCTGGTAGGAGAAAGGCAAAAGAAATTTTCTCATCTAGAAAGTTTAAAGTGTAAAACCATTTCAGACGTCCAGAAAAACTTTGGACGTATTGCACATGCCACACCGAATTCGACGGAGGGGGCGAAAGATCAATTTTTCAAAATGTTTTTAAACGCGTTTATTTTTCCAAAGCTGGCGTTTTTGGGGTTTCTTTGCTAATATCGCTTACCTCAAGAGCTTGCCTGCTCGAAAACATAGAAAAATAAGACACCGTTATTTAGCGCGTACGATGCCTCCTCTGGCAAACTGGGGCGTCGACAACAGGTTGATCCGCCCACCATGAGTCACCGCTGGCCAACGCGCCGATATTCGGCGGGGCCGTTGCCGCGAGTTATGATCTGGTCGATGTCGAGCTGTTGCACAGCAATTACGGCCGCGAGTTATGATCTCGTCGATATTGAGCTGTTGCACAGCAAGCGCTGTAGATACTAGGGAAGTATACGACGCATTTTTCAGGCATTCTGCGAAAGATAAGAGTGCAATCGGTGCAATCACCCAAGCTTGGGGTACATTGGCCCCGCCCAGCATCTGGAGGTCCTGCCCGTTCGGTGGTGACCCCAGTGGAGGCTGGGCGACCCAGCCGCGACGCGTGCCGTTGTGCTGACCGCGACGCTTGTCGGTGTAACGTAGTTATTAAGCTAGATGAAATAGTCCTGCAGGATGTGAACTGGTGCTAAATAGGCCGCTAAACGAGACACATCGAGTTGTCAACAGCCGGATAACAGGCGGACGTCGCTGGGCAACGGGCAGGTCTCAGGCTGACAGTACGCGCGATTTGACTTGTCAACAGGGAGCGGTTTATGAGATAACAACTTATCAACCTGTTGTCGACGCCCCAGTTTGCCTGAGTCTAAGTCGGCCGAGAAGGCACTTCCTAAGGGACTTTCCCTATTGTCAACGCTATTTCCAAAGTTTTTTTTTCATCAACCGCTCAACAATAATTTCCCCTTCACCCTATAACTAGCGATGGGTCTGGTGCCATTATCAATCTTTGTCGAATCCTCGACGACGCTCCGCACCTAGGTTGAGGACGGTTGCGACCCGGCGCAACGGGAGATAGCAAAATTTTGAAGAAAGTGAAAATTTTTTGTGGGGGGGGGGGGCGTAGAATCATTTGAGAAAAAGGACTTTCCTTTTAACTACCTGGTAAGCTAAAATCTAAAATAAGGTAGTAATAGTCGCCCTCTGATGCTAGGATTGCTGCGTGAGAACAGCTGTGTCTGCAGAGGCCGTCATGAAATTCTACGTTACGGTGGGGATACGGCAGTTTAAGCAAAGTATCGGATTTCAGTCAAAATTTCTAATCATGGAGTTATTCGGTGTGCTGAATACAAGGTTGATGACTATTTGTCAAGGTAGGGGGGATCGTAAATTTTTTTAGAAATTTCTACAAAGCTTTGAATAACAAGGGGGGGAGGGTCGTAGCTCCGCCGAAAATTGGCGCTTCGGCCTGCTCAACCCTGCTCCAGACACCTTTTAACTCATTTATATTTGTTTATTACAGGTCATGCCTGCATAATTAAGTTACATAGAAACACAAATGAAAAACACTGGATATCAAAAAACAGGAAGCGGATACAAGAGCAGTATGAATAGAAACAGGCTCAATCATATCCAGTCATCAGGTACTGATCCAAGCTATGTTGAACGCGGAAAGACTTGTTTTGAGGTTCCTCTTTTTAAGTAACTTTTCAAACTCACTTCCTGCTCTATTAACAAAGAAGTGGTGCCTCAAACTCCCCGTGGCTCTGTTGCGGACGAGCTTAAATTTGCTGCCTCTTGTTCTTGTTCGATCATTCCTACCTAGCTCCCTCTTCGCATTATGCGGCTAGGTAATTAAGTTTTGTTAGTTGCGACTCCCAGACCGTAGTTGTACGATTCCGAAAAAAATGTCGAACAAACGAAAGTTGAAAATCTTTGAAAAGTTTCGTTCGTGTACAGCTACGTCCTAGACTTATCAGCATGGAGTTTCCTCTTAAAACCCACAGCTTTCCGTCTGAACCCGAATGTTTTCACTCACCAATCTATATGTACTTGGCATATGCACCCGAAAAATGAGCAATTCATTCACGATGGGCACGTTCTATAACTTGAAAAAAAAATACATAATTTAGTGTGGATACATGCATTGAAAACGAGTACCATAGATTTCGATGAGCTGAAAGAAATGATTGTGCCCAAAACATGCGAAACAAACTGAGAATTTCGTAAGATTGCAATCCACTCAATTTTCTGGCTTCGATGAAGAGTGTCTGATCTTCACACCACAATTCTATCCGTATTCTTTTTTAACTCCTCGAAAGAACTGAATACAGTTGATCCAGAATTTCGCCAGCGGGGGCGCTGAATCAGAGGGATTTGAAGATTGCTTCGAACGAAAGCCAGATGTTCACTCTTTTCTGACAATTCAACACTTTTAAAGAATAGTTAAACACTCTGGAAGAATGGAATACGTACGTACGGAATTGTGCGAATTCGCGCAGCGTTTGCGAGGCTTTCTTACCTGGAGAGCAAAATTTTTAGGAGATTTCAGAAGTTTGAAACGGGAAGTTCGAAGTCAAAATCTGAATTAGGTAAATTGGAAGTCAAAATGCGGGTATTCCAAGAAAAAGTTTCCCTCCGACAGCATACGAGACGATATTCACTTTTATATGAATTTCTACGCGACGCTATATTCGCATCGTAGTGGCAAGCGCCGAACCGAGAAAACTGCGCTACTCCGTTTTATCCGGTCTTCTTCTTTTTCTTTGCAGCCACGTCGAGGGTTCTGTCATAGGTGTAGGATTTGGGCGACCAGTAATGGATTCGTCCATAGGTCCATTGTGGTCAGCGTGGTTGGTCTCTCCGGACAATTAAACAGATGTGCCATATCGTGGCCGTGGCATCCACAGTCTGGGCAAACGTCCGATTTGCTGCTGTCAATCTTGCTGACGTAAGCCATAAGCATAGTAGAGTGACCACAGCGCAGCGATGCCAGGGTGCATCTGGCCCTCCTTCCGAGTTGAGACTCGGATGTGCAGACCCGGGGCGGCACAACTTCCAGGATGGGATTTACCGCAGCATTTTCCAGATGGCACCGTACGAACTGTGTGTGCTCCTCGCGCAACAGACGGAGTCGTTCTTGCTGTGAATCGTGCCATCTTTGCAGATTGACTTTGCTCGGAGCATCGGCGAATGGCTTTCTAATGTCTCTCTCCCTGACGGGGTTCAGCACTCTCCATGAGGGGTGGTTGGGTTGCTTTATGATATTGATGAAAAATTGCTGGGCCTAGAGCTGACAGTGCTCCTTTACTGGTGTTAATCGTGTCTGCGCATGCAAGTGCTCGACTGGGGAACTTCTTGCCCATCCGGTAGCTATACGAAGTGCTGCACTCTGTACACGCTGCATCTTGGTCCAGGAGGTTTCTGATACCAAGTGCTGCCACACCTGTGCAGCGTACTCCAGAGCGGCCTGAAGTATGGCCTTGTATGTTGTGATAATAGTTTTCTTGCTACTGCCCCATGATGTACCGCCCAGGGCTCTGAGCACATTAAGCTTCGCTTTGACGACGGCTTGCTTCTGCTCGGTGTTCTTATGAAACTTGAGCGATGGATCGAGCACTAGACCGAGCAGTTTGGGAAAGCGAGCAGCAGGTAATCGATCTCCGTCCCACTAAACATGCGGGTGGGCGCTGTGCTCCGATGGATCCGTTGTGAGTACGGATACCTACGATTTGGATGCAGAGATTTTTAGCATTTTGCGGTCGAAAAAGCTTTTCAGTGTGACCAGGTACTCATTGATCTTGGAGGCGGCCACACGTATATCCCGATCCCTACACATTTTTGTCATATCATCGGCATAGGCAACCACCTTGATATCCTGGGGAGGGGCGGGCATGTTTTCGAGGTATAAACTGAAAAGGGCAGTCGATAAAACGCCGCCCTGCGGGACTCCAGCTGCATTAGGAATACTATTCGAAAGGTGGTTCTGGAACAGACCCAGTATTTCAAGGTATCTGATGTCGTCAGTGGTTTCTAATCGAGCTGAATCAAATCAAATGGCAATGGCAATGGTCAAAGATGATATCAACACTCCCGATGGCAACTTCGATTTCAACATGGTCGCGAAGCAGCTCATCGAAGATGAATCCATGCCGCAGTATGGTCGTACAATTATGGCGTTCCTGTTGGAGGGGCGGCGGCAGACTGATGCCGTGTTGCGTCAGAATTCCGAATTGCTGGACGTGGTGCGCAATCTCAATAAAGAAGTCCGGACACTCATGGAAGAAAATTCCTCACTGAGACGAGCACTTCAGAAGCTGTCTATTGTATCTGAATGTGTTAGTGGTGACAGTGCTGTTCCTGGCATTCAGCTGGGGGATCGTTCATTTGCAAATGTATCTGTGCCTATCCATTCACAGTATCATTCTGTTGCATCATCATCGTTATCTCAAGTGAGCCGTGCTGCTAATGCTTCTGTTGAGAATGAGAAGGAGCGTGCTCGCTTCTTGGTTCTTAGCGGTGTTCCCGAGCAGAAATCTCTTCCCATTCCGCAAAGATTGAGTCATGATTCTAATTTCGTAATGGAAGTTCTTTCTCATTTGAATGTAGATTGCTGTCCGGTATCTGTTTATCGTTTGGGCTCGCCGATCCAAGGCAAAAATCGTCTTCTGAAAATTGTTATGCCGTGTTCAGCTTATCAGAGACAGGCGTTGAGGAATCCCTCCCGTCTAAGGTTTTCCCCGTAAAGGGACTCTTTCTCAGGGAGTCCTTGACGAAGGAAGAACACATTAAAAGAAGGGAGGAATATCGGAGACGTGTGGGGGGTGGTCCTGGTGGGAATGTCGGGCCAGTTTCGCCTTCGAGGGGTGGGACTGAACCGGTCAATGCTACCGTCGGAGCAGCCTCCTCTACGACTCCCTCGTCACACCATGATGAGTCAACGCCGACACCCGTTCAGGGAAACTGATTCATCCTCTCAGGTATCATTGTAGTTCTTTGAAATTTTTCTATGCGAATGTAAGATCTGTCTCAAAAAACAAGGAACATATCGACCTGGTTCTCTCTTATAATTACGACATTTATGCCTTTACCGAGACCTGGTTCAAATCTAGTCACTTGGTTGCGTCCTTATTGAGTAATTTCTCTCTAGATTATGAAACCAAGAGGTGCGATCGTGTAAGAAAGTCTGGTGGCGGGGTAATGTTATTAGTGCATCGTAGACTTTCAACATCTGTAGTTTTCTCGGAGTGCGTGGAAAATGCTTATGAGGTACTCTGTGTTGATCTTTACCATGAAAACTTGAGCTTTAGGGTCATTGTTGTATATAGGGCCCCGTCGTGTGATTCTGCAAAAACGGAAATGTTAGTAAAGGTCTTGAGCGATTTAGTTGCGTGCGAACTTCACACGATCATTGTAGGAGATTTCAATTTGCCGGACTTCGCTCGGAGGAACGAAGCAGATATGGTGGCACCAAATCTATCTTGTTTAGAAGAGTTAGTTTAGTGTTATAATCTGTTCCAATTTGTTCATGAACCTACTTGAGGTCAAAATGTTTTGGATTTGGTTTTCTCCAGCCATGAAACCTTGCTGAAAAATCTTGCAATTCTGCCTCCGGGGGGTTAACTGGTCATAATAGCATATCATTTGATATCCAATGTTGTGAAACGGGTAAGAAGCCGGTCTATCGCAGGGTATATGGGAATTGTGACTATGCAGCTGTTTGCGGACACCTTAGCCAAATTCATTGGGTAAGTCTGCTTGAATCGGCCAGTAGCGTAAATGAGAAATACGAACTTTTTTTGTCGATTATCCATGCAGCTATTGATTTGCATGTGCCGTGGAAGCTTGTGTCCTCCATTAAGTCTATCCGCCTTCCTGCTCACTTGCAAAAAATGTCGGAACCTCGTGAATGTCTGTTTTATGAGGCTAGGCGTACTGGTACTTGGGACGCATAAACAGAATTTGCGAAAAAAGTTCCCTTCTCAGCTGGGAAAATATAATAGTTACCTGGAGAAGGAAAAGATAGAGTCGGGAGATAAAAATTTCTATCGGCATCTAAATTCCAAGTTACAGGAAAAGAATAGGATTGGTAGTCTCAAAAAGGGTGACCTTCTTGCTACTTCGGAATTGGACAAGGCGCACATGTTAGCGGACCATTTCGTGAATCAATTCCAAGCCGGTGACGGATGTTGCCCGTCTTCATCTTTCGCAGGTATTTAGCCTATGGCAGATTTCCCGTGGTTTCACTTTATGAAATTACAGGAGCTGCTGAAGAGGTGGTCTAGATCTTCCTCGGTCACCCCGGATTTCGTTCCTCTATTTTTCATCCAGAAAATCGCACCTGCTATTTGTGGTCCCTTGGCCTATATATATATAACCACTCTCTTATGTATAGTGAGGTTCCAGCCCGCTGGAAACACTCGTTTGCTACACCAATTCTGAAAAAGGAACCCGCTGCTGATCCAGGAAGTTATAGACCAGTTAGCATAACCTCACTCTTCTGCAGACTGTTTGAGAAGGTCCTAAAAGAGCACGTCGTCCTACATCTGTTTTCGAACAACATCATTCCCAGGAGCCAACATGGTTTTGTACCTGGAAGATCGGTAGAAACGAACCTTTTGGAATGCATAAATGATTGGACCGAGGCCCTTGACAAGAAATGCAGTTGCGATGTCATTTATTTTGACTTTGCAAAGGCATTTGATCGTGTCTCGCACTTGAAACTGCTATCAAAACTACGGGATCTGCAATTTCATCCGATTTTGACAGACTGGCTTTCCAATTTCTTATCTGGTAGAACGTTTCAAGTGAGAGTCGGGGTTTGTTATTCCGAGGTGAAAAACATAGAAAGCGGAGTGCCACAAGGGGGTGTATTATCACCAATATTGTTTAGCATTTTCACAGCGGACATTCCCAGCATTTTTCCAGACAAAAATGTTCCTGTGAAATTTTACGCGGATGATATAAAGCTCTACAAAGTCATTTCTGAGCCATTAGACACCCAAGTGCTGCAGGAGGCGATTAACCTGATGGTTGACCTGGCGAAGGAATGGCAGCTACCTCTAGCTCCGCAGAAAACCGTGTTTATGCGGGTTCATCTGAGTCCGGCGCCTACGGCCCATTCATATACATGTGCTGGTGTCGCGCTCCCAGCGGTAGACGCGGTTCGAGATCTTGGTTTTAACTACGATAGGAAGTTGGATTTTTCTGAGCATGTCAAAATCAAATGTCAGTCGGCTCACAGGGGAATTTTTCAGATTTATAAGGGAATCTCAACTAAAAACAAACAGGTTCTGCTCCGAGCATACAAGACTTATATACGACCCATTGTGGAATCTGGAACAGCAGTTTTCTGTCCGCACAAGAAAAAGGATACTGACGCGCTCGAAAAAGTCCAGAATAGTTTCACTCGCAAGCTGATGATTCGAATCGGTGGTTTCCTGAATTCCAAAAGAATATGGCTGCGACGGTGCCCGACTCCGGCCACGACGGTGCCTGAAACCGGCTGCCCCGACTCGGTCCGCTAAAACGGCGTAACCTTCGCCGAGGTCTGCGGTGAGGAACCACCCTCCCTGCAGACTGCGGCGAAAACCGCCCCACCCCCCCCCAGCCGTGAGGATCCCCTATTCCCCAGCGGTCAAAATTAAGCTGACCTCCGCAGAGGGACTCGCGGTCACCTTCCAGGGCCGGCATCACAATGCCGAATGAGGGCTCGAGTGAGATGAGGCACCTTTTATACCGGCTGTGCTCATGGTAAACACACTAACACGTGGTCATTCGCTCTACAATGTTTTTTCCTGTCTGCCAGTGCAGCCGTGCCTGCGGTCAAGTGGTTCCGCAGCACTCTCTGACTCATCAGCCTGCTGACTAGTGTAGCCGTGGAGTCCCGGTGATATCGCGAAGCCGGCGCGAAACTGTTGCGAGACCCACGCTTCGCTATCGCGGTACCGTTCATGATTGCGGTGCCGTTGCTGTACTGTTGCGGACAAGAAGGAATCTTCCAAGATTTTGGAGCCGTTGCTACAGTGACGCGGCACGGGCTCGGATCACTGTGCCGTTGCAACATTGGCCCGGCACGTTCTCGGGGCGCGGTGCAGTCCTGCCACGGTCAATGCAAAGTTTCTCAGAGAAAGGTTGTAACCCTTCAATACTTTTGAGTCGGTCACTGTGAGAAGCAGAGCGGTCGGTCATACCTGAATCTCGTTATCAACTATTATATCACGCCATGTCATGTTGTCGACGCTCGGCTGGGAATAACAAGATTTAACCGAAAAGAGAGATTGGAAAGGATAATCAAATATCAGAAATGTGAAAGAAGTGCTACATTTATCTATGCTCTGGACCGCAAAATTATATTTTTCATTCAACCGCATTTCCACGGTTTGTTACGATTTGTTACGATTCGTTACGATTTTGGGCCGAAATTTCGTAAATCGTAAAAAAATTGCCAAAAACACCCGTAATTCGTAAATCGTAACTACGCACAGCCCTGGTACCTACGTACAATTATCTCCTTGGTCAGGTGCAAATAGAAGCCGTCAACTCTGCGCGATCTGGGTTTCATCATTGATGGAAAGTTTGACTTCACAGAACATTGCGAATCCATTGCTAAAAGATCTGAAAGGGTGGTTCACAGCATTTTTAAGTCTCTCTCCACTACATCGGTAACGCATCTGTTGACCGCCTATGAATCATATGTTCGTCCCATACTTGAATACGGTACAACGGTTTTTAGCCCTCATTTCCAATACAGCATGAAAAAATTGAGTCAGTGCAGAACAGTTTCACCAGAAAACTTTGGATTCGACTGCCTGGTTATGACCACACCACAATCCCTTCAGCTTCTGATCGCAATACTATTTTTTAGTTGTCTTCTCTCGCCCTGCACAGAAGGCGCTACGATCTCATCATGATTTATAAAATGTTTACGGGAAGAGTTCGTCTTTCTCCTAGCGATTTTTACTTAATTCTGGCTTCTAATACAAGAGGTTGCCCGATCAAAATACTTTATCCAAGCTAGCGGGCTCCGACTTTTCAAGATTTTCCAAAGCGCATGCCTTGCCAAAATCATTGTTCATGTACAAAAGGCTCATCGACAGGTATCTGAGCGAGGATCTTCGCAGTTTACCACACTCCTGATTTCTACTGACTTTCTTGTTGCTTCTTTGGTTTTCCTTATCATGTTTTTTTTTGATACCGCGTGTGATGCATATCCACGTAAAAAATAAATAAATTCACGCGCAAAACTTGAATTCAAAATTGCGCGCATCTTCATGGTGGAGTTCATAGTTTTGTATCTATCTGTATTTCATCACGGTTCTTCCTTGGTTCATGTTCATCTCGTATTCATTCAATATAGTAGGATGGATGTTGTTTTTGTTGTTTGTTTTCGGAAGGAACAACAACAACATTGTTCTTTCTGATTTTCCATAAGTTTCTCGCTTACGAATCGTGGGACCATCAAAGCTCTTTTATATTGCTTTCTTTAAAGTTTCCCCGGTACGAGTCGTGGTGGGACCACGAAAGCCGTTGCACATTGTGTCCTTTAAACTTTTTCAGTGACGGATCGTGGTGGGACCACCGCGGGTGTTGCATATTGAATCCTTCAAAGTTTCTCTGTTACGAATCGTGGTGGGACCATCGTAGTAGTTGCATATTGTGTTTTATGAAGTTTCTTCGTTACCAATTGTGGGGGGGGGGGGCTCCGTAGCTGTTGCATGTTGCGTCCTTTAAACTTTCTTCGTGGCCAGTCGTGATGGGACCACCGCAGCTGTTGCATATGGCGTCCTATAAAGCTTCTCGCTATCCAGGCGTGATATTGAATGAGGTAACATCAACAGCGCTAAACTTTAGAGGCCGGATGCATCAACGCGCCGGGTTGGGGCAGGGCAGTCGGCATCTTTGACGATCGCAGTGCGAGGGCAGTAGATCCTCTAATCAATCGTGCCCCAGCAGTGTTTTTCGCTGCACTAGCTGTCCCAGCCTCCTAGTTCTGGCGGCAGGCGTTCGATTGGTTTTGTAAATTACGGAAATCTTCAAAGGCCATGCCCCAACCCGGCCTGTTGATGCATTCGGCCCAGCTTCAAATCCTACGCGGAACACGGTGTGTTTATGATACAATAAAGCGCTCCGTGTCTAGCCGAAGGTTACGGTAGCACAAGATCCCGAGTGCTAAAATCTCTACGTGCTACTGCTTTAACGATGTCGTCCCTACGAGTTTGTTGATCTTCTACGATGTCATTACTCTGGTTCATCCCGTAATAAACAAGTACAATTTTTCCTGTCAATTTTTTATTTGCGCCACTTTAAGCCCGAGTGTGTGATTTTTTGCCTCGGAATTCGTTGGGTCGTGGTCTTTTGCTTTATATCATATTATTTCATATTTTTTACATGTGCCTAGACACATGTGAAGAAAAGCAAATGAAAAATTAACGACATACAAACAACAAATTCAAACACTTAAACGCAACACAGGTACCAATGAGGCTATAACGAAATTGGCTCCTGATGTATGGTTTCCGTTTTCTTTTTGGTCTGACGCATGGACCAGGCGGCTGGCCGTGCGGGGTTGGCGGCCTCACTGGAGAATGGGGTTTCGATTCGCGCGGGTGATCTACCGTCGCATCTCCATCCATTCATCAGACTAAAATGATTGCGCGAACTCTAGATACTGGCCGACACAGTTTGGAAACCAAGTAGGTGGGAGGAACTAGAGGCACCTTCGCGGTAGGGGTACCTCCGGACCGGGTTCGGGAGCCGTCGCGTCCTGGCTGAGACACCGCAAAGGGGAGGTTGATGCAGTGGCATAGCTGGTGGAGGGACTCTGGATAGACATTACCCTGCAGGCACCGATTAGGAGGCAGGGTAGGTCAGCCGCCGGGGCGAATTTTCTCAGAGTTTCACGTTTCACATGCGAGCCAGGTCGGCGGAGCCGAGCTCCACAGTTGTTTATCTCCATGAAATACTCTCATCTGCACGTTTATCGTCGAACTGCAGCCTGCAAAAGTGATCGTCTGCAACTGCGGACTAGAGCTCCATCCGGCTATAGAAAATAAATATGGGGTTCGATTCTGAAGGCCTAGCTGGCATATGGAGCAAACAAGGTTTGGAACCCACAACCTTCACCGCGAATATTCAGCTGTTTAAAAGTTAGGGGCGAGAACTATTTCGTGAATTGAAATCTGCTGAAGGATAATGAGAATATTTTTCTAACCTGAAAACATTATTCGACGAAGAGCTTTACGGGAATCCCTGAAATAAGATTTTATAGATAGCTATGCCCAGAGGCAAGTCAGCTGCGAGAGAAAATGTGATAATTTCCCGATTTGATGAGGAAAGTTTCAAGAAAAGTTATGACTGCAGTTTGTTATGTTTTTAAGTGGAGGATTCTAGCAAATTCGAAGCAAATGCAAAGAAAATCAAGGAGTAAGAATTTTTTCATTTTTGGAATCAGAGATTTGCAGGGAACCTTCACCTTTTTGCATTTCAGATTCCAAAGCAACCTAAACATCGCGAACCGCTATCTCTACCGCAACAAACTTATGTTTATGGAAAGGAACGCTAATAAATCAATTCGGAGTAACGCTTCACAAATGTAGAGAGCAGACTGGAATGATTCAGAAAGTGGTTTTGAAAACGTACATATACCCCCTTCGAAATAACCACCTTGTCCAAGTATCCTTCCCTTGATCGATCGTGTCTTAAACTATCGAACCACGATTTTTTTCCTCATCGCAGTGTTGACCTCATTAGCTTCAATTGAACTGTGTTTAGTGAGGCGATGATTCTTTGTTTTTGTGATTTTCTATATTTCAAAACTTGGGCATACGTGGCACAGGTTTGGTACTTGAATACGCCTAGAGTTTCAGTTTTGTCTATTTCATTGGTATTTATCCCACTATGTATACTGGGAATTTCTTCAAGTACTGCTTGAAACAATTTCATTTTGAACCTCAACCTCAAACATCCTTCTATATAGAAACGCTTCATTCACTGAATTTCTGAGACGTTCCTACATCGAGTGAGATTCGGGCTATGTGTGGGATTATTACTCATTATCAGGTACGAATTGCGATTTACGAATTACGAGGAATTTTGAAAATTACGATTTACGAAATTACAAAATTCAGTTACGCACAGCCCTGCTAGGTACACAATCAATTTTACCAAGGCGTAAACATTTAGTTTTTGGTGCTGATAGCGGAAGTTTTCATTTGACAGACCACTCAGCAATAGCAGTGATAGCTGACTGGATAGCCAAGTTGTCCTCATGTTTGGAGATGTTCCGATAGATCTTTATATCATCAGAAAACATTTGAGATGATACACCAAAGTTGTTAACCAGGTCCGTAATCTCAGAAGTGTAAATAATAAAAAGAATAGGAGATAGCACTCCACCCAGCGGTACACCTTTGGTTACTGGAAAAACAGGGGAGATTGTATTGTTCCCTTTAACTTGGAAAGATCTATTTGTGATAGAGTTTTCGATCCACTTGACGATTCAATGATGTATGCCTACAGTTCTGAGCTTGGCAACAAGTTTAATTAAGGATACCTTATCGAAAGCCTTCATGAAATCAAAATAAATTGCGTCTACACAATTATCATGGTCTATAGCTTTTGTCCAGTCATGCAAAGTTGAGTTCAGTAGATTTTTTCGCTCTGAAGCCATGCTGCTGTTTTGGAATGATCCTGTTAGCCTCGATATATTTCACGAGTGCCGACTTGAATGTCTTTTCGAAAACCCTAGCGAAAACGGAGGTAATACTAATGGGTCGAAAATTTGTCACGAGAGTGAGGAGCTTTCTTAGGTATAGGGGTAACATAGGCATGTTTCCATCTGTTTGGAACTTCGGCATGCATGAAGCTAAAATTGAATATTAGCTCGAGAGGAGCAGCTACAGTAACCGCGACTTTTGAAATGAAGTATGCCGGAACATCGTCAGGAGTAATGGAAAGAGCTGACGGCAAACTATCCAATAATTTATAAATTTCTTCTTTATAAAACCATGCGGAGATGTCATTGGAAGAATTTTGGAGAGGCGCATTGACATTAGACTCTGAATCAGCATCAACAAAATCAGAGAACGATTTCCTAAAATAAGAAGCCAGCATGCAAGCTTTCTCAAAATCAAAAATCGCCGAGTTTTCTCCTTCATCAATTAGTGTGGGAAGCTTGGTAGATGCTTTAAGCCTTGAATTTAATTGTTTATAGAGAGAAGCCTTTTTGGGATTGTCAAGAAACTTCCGTTCAACGTAAATATTATATTTTTGAGCATTGTGTCAAACTTGCATTTGATGGTATTGAAATATGCAACTTTCTCCAGAGATGGATCGTTTTGTGACTCTCGCCATGCCCTTTCCTTCAAAAGAAATAATCTAGAAAGGTTTGGTGGTAGATTCTCACTATTTATGGGTAGCCTTTCTAGTGGAATAAACTCATGAATACACACGTGCAGCACCGAAAGGAAGAGCTCGTATTTGTTATCTTAACTCATTTGCTCGTCTAAAATGGCTCTCCATTGGATGGAACATAGAATTTGACATATATACGGATAGTTTGCTTTGTGATAAGAAAGACGAAGCCGGTATTGAATTGAATCAGTAACAGTATCAACATCAAAGGAGAGGGAGAAGTGGTCACTAGAACCAATAGGTGCAACTACATCTACGTTTTTGACACGGTGTTTGTGGCTACATACGACGAGACCCAGTATGTGGTTCCCGCGGGTGGGAGTAAAAACTTTTTGGAAAAGTTTGCAACTGTTGCACATATCTATGAAGACCTGAGAAGCTCTAGAAGTACCGCGTCGAGTATCTTCGGACCAATCAATGTCAGGGAGATTAAAATCCCCACTGATGATACATTGGCCGTTGAAAGCACGCAGATCACTCAATATCTTGGTCAGCTGAATAGAGCCATTCAGATTGCAATCTGGGGCTCTGTACACAAGTATAATTCTAATGGCAGCTTGTGGCAAATGGAGATCGAAACAAAGAAGCTCAAAAGTTCCAGAAATAGATTCTTTCCAAATCGTAGTCAAAGCTATGGATTGTTTAGCAAGAATGAGAACACCCCCACCCCTTTTATCGCTTCTATCGCACCGAGCGAAATGGGTAGTTGAACAAATATCGCCTAGAATAGGCTCTAAATCTATGGAATCGTTTAGCCAAGTTTCGGTAATCATAGCAACATCACGGTTGAGGCTTCGAATAGCAAATTTTAGGGCGTGACTATTTTTTTGTAAGGAACGAATATTACAATAAAAAAATTTATGGCCTGAGGCATGCTCCCGAGGAGGGCTTATCAGTTTCCCGAGACAGAGTTTTCGGATTGCGTTGACTGAAGAGTAGAGTCATGATTTTGGGAAGCGTTCCTACGCGCAATTCAGGCCTCTCGGATCCGAGCTCTTTCTTCCCTTGTTAGTGAGGCGCGTATATACACGCCTTCACGAGAAAAAGATCGAAGCCTAGGAGCCTTTTAATCGTGAGCTGTTGATAATAGGTGTTTGGCAGAATGACTTTCAATAAACGAGATCTACCTTCAACACGTTTTCCTAGTCTGTAGACAATTTCAGGTATACATTCAGTCTCCAAGTGATCTAACAATTCCTTCACATTGTTGCGATCGCAGATGGCTGTTGCGATCGCAGATGGCTCTATCGACAGAAGAATCAGAGTCAAACTCAGGAAATCCTGAGACTACAATTGACCTAAGCCTCACACTTTCGTATTTGTTATCAGAAACAGGAATAATCGGTGTCTGACTAATTGGCACATGAGAGGTGACCTCAGACTGAGCAAGAGATACCTTCAATCTAGCATTTTCCTCACGAAGATTAGAAATTTCCTCACTTAGCTCTAAGTTCTTAGCGACAACTGCTGACATTTGTTCTTGAAATGTGAAAATATGACTTATCAGCGTCTTCAAGAATGCAGATGATTTCTTATCTGTGTGCAGCTGACTGAGAGCTGAAGCAATCTCATCAGGCGGCTTCCCATTACTGCTTCCGACGCTGGTATTGCTCCTCGCTGTCATCCGCATTGCATCACCGGCAGGGGGAGAGATGTGCGAACAAGGAATCGGCAATGTGGCGATCGATAATCCGAACAACAGGGCGGTTGACCGATGAATTGAGGCGCAAGTCAGTCCAGAAAACCACACACACCACCTCACGGTTGAACGCGGTCAGTCCGATTTCTGTGCGGCATCAGTCCTATTACTGAGTTTGTGCTCGATCCGACCGGATGTCGAAGCGGTTGTATCGCGAGCACCAGAGTGCAATCTTTCCTACCGCGTCCTACTCAGACATAGGCTCAGACATTCAAGCGCGTCTCGCTTTGCACAAAGACGCGTGTCGCGCACGTACACGTGTATTCGTAGTGTAATTTCGGCGCGTCAAACATACTGCGTAGTGTATTTGTAGTGCGAGATAGGGTCTTTGTCGGGCGACATTGATCCCACTCCGGTTACCTATTGTTCAAAGCCGTTGCTTAATAAGGTATCTAATCATCGATACTAACTGGGTACCACCCTGATTTCAAACTGGTGCTTCTAAAAATGGTTCATTGAGGGTTGTAGGGGAGACGAAAAGCAACAATTTCAGGTTTCAAAATATCACCTGCGCGCTGAAAACGCGCTGAAAACCACTCACCGTTTTTTTAGTTTGAATCGTTGGTTGGGCCCGCCTGAGAACGCAGGTAGAGTTTCTCGGGTCACCGACGCATCATTGGGAAGATATGGGTGATCGAGTGCCCCGAATTACACCAAAAGAGGCCGGCCTTCCGACAGCCATGTGGCCTGAGAAAAGAAGGTAGCTTATCAACAAATGATACATCAACTTCACTCATTTACGAGATACAGCTTGTTGAGAAGCTTCTTTCTTTTTCATTTTATGCCACATGGCTGTCAGAAGGCCGGCCTCTTTTGGTGGAATTCAAGGCATTCAATCACCCATATCTTCCCAATGATGCGTCGGTGACCCGAGAAACTCTACCCACGTTCTCAGGCGGGCCCAGCCAACGATTCAAACTCAAAAACGGTGAGTGGCTTCCAGCGCGTACGATGCCTATAATGCTCTTGTGTAGATCAGAACCGGCGAAAAAGTCACTTTTTTAAACTGCAGAAGATGAAACGTTCTAGCCCAAAGCTTGTACAGGGTTTTTTTGAGGTGCTGAGGTCAAATATGAGGTCCGTACTTGGTTTTTAAAACGACTGAGAGTAGGTTACGATAGATAATCAAGGTTTCATCTACGTAACCTACTCTTAGTCGGTTTAAAAACCAAATACGGACCTCATGTTCGAGTTCAGCACCACAAAATGTACCTGCAAAAGCTTTGTGCTAGAACGTTCCATCTTCTAAAGTTTAAAAAAGTGACTTTTTCGCCGGTTTTGATCTACACAAGAGCATTGAGTGAAATTTTGACACCTGAAATTGCTGCTTTTTATCTCCCCTACAACCCTCAGTAAACCATTTCTAGAAGCAGCAATAGTGAATCGGGGTAGTACCTTGTGGGTGTTCCCGCTACAGTAGCTGAGCTCTAACTTGCGGTTTGCTGCCCCCAACAGCTCGCGACCACAGGGCCTCCAAGGCTTCTTGCTGCTCAAATGAATACTACTCTTCTATGATATATACTTAGGCAATCCTTGCATTTTTAGTCTCTAACCTAATGTTTTGTCCACGAACTAACATAATTTGGTGGAGTTGAACCAAGACAAATTGAATAGGCACCATTAAAAGAAGTTTCATTTGAAGATTACAGTTTCATTTAAACTCACAAGCATATATCTCCTATCTTCCATGAGTAATCAAATTACAAGCAGACAGGGGTACAGATCACTTCAATAGAAGACACAAGTACATACTCATTTAGTAACAGCGCTGACGACCAACTTTTAGCTAGCAGCAATAACGACTAAATAACAATCTTATAAAATAATGAATTACTTGACTTAATCGGTTGGCTTTCGCCTGACGCGGTCATTCCGCATCTTCACCGAGGTGTGCCGTCCTAGTAGTTAGCCGTGTCCATTTTTCACGGTCTTCAGCCACAATCTGAACACATTCCATCCAGCTGTCACTATTCCACTTCCTGCGAAACGAAACATCGTGCCTGAACTGTCTTTCGATGCCGAGTGACTTCAAATCCTCTTTAACCACATCCGTCCAGAACTTTCGCCTACGCCCAGGTGGCCGTTCCCAGACAGAATTTGCAAGCATTCTTGAAGTGTGTTGTACGAGACGATCTGGCGTTCTTCTTAGTATATGCCCGAGCAGTCGAAGTCGACTTTCCATTGCTGCTTGAGATGGCGTTAGGAGATGCTGGCATCTCCCTCGTGTCAAGCGTTGATGTACTGCGTCGATTTCTTTGTAAAGGTCTTCGTTATGGCATACACGCGGCCAGAAATATCCAAGGAAACGCCTAAAAAGCTTCCTGTCCGTGCAATCCAACCTTTCCATCTGCGTCTTCGGTGCTGCCTACGTCTCCGATCCGTACATCATAATAGGGCTAATAGCGGATAGGTAGACGCGCAACTTGACTTCCTTCGCGATGGGGGTAGACCACAAACGCTTGGTTAGAGAATTGAATGCGGACGTAGCTTTCGCACATCGTTGTCGAATATCCGCTGCATAACTACCATCGTTCTTCAGCAAACAGCCCAAATAACAGAAATCGTCCACCAGTTCGATACGTTGTCCGTCCACACAAACTCCCGTTGAAGGCCTCTGAGAGACCCTTATCTGCTTGCATTTGTCGAGACGCAGACGAAGTCCATAGGCTGCGGCATACTTCGGAACGAGCTTCGCAATCGTTTGCAGTTTTGCGTTGTTTGCAGCGAATAACACAATATCGTCGGCATACTCCAGGTCGACAAGGGAGCGTCCTGATTTTGTTAGGATCACATCCGCAGGAAACTGTTCTGCAACTCTACGCATGATGTCATCAACGGCGAAGTTGAAAAGAAAAGGTCCTGCTACGGCTCCTTGCCTTACTCCTGTTTTCACTTCGGAAGCTGATGTAAATCCCACAGGTGTACGAACTGCTGCTGTTGTTCCTCTGTTCATGTCCTCGATCAACCGTACATACTTTTCCGGGACTCCATCTGCTCGCAGAGCATTGAGCGATCGATCACGATGAGGAGAGTCGAACGCGGCTTCAAAGTCCAAAAAAGCAAGCTGTAATGGCTTCGAATACCGCTGTCACGATTCAATTACTCTTCTCACGACGAACACTTGGTCGATGGTCGAACTTCCAGGTCGAAAACCGACTTGCTCATCTCTGGTCGTTCCTTCACGATGTTTGATAAGTCGCTCGAGAATGATACGTTCTAAAACCTTGTACATGACACGAAGAAGAGAGATTCCTATGTAGTTCTTAGGATCCGTGACGGATAGCTTCTTGTGAAGAGGTACGATGATCGCATGTCTCCACGAATCGGTTATCCTTTCGCTCATCCATATGGCAAGGATGGTGTTGGTCATTTCACGGATCCCAGACCGAGGAAGAGCTTTCAGCATTTCAGCAGTGATGTTGTCATCTCCACCTGCCTTTCCATTCTTCATTTTCCGGACACAATCCAAAACTTCACACTCAGTCGGCGGTTCCTCATTGACATCGTAATGTGCTCTCTGAACTTGCGGAAGCTCAGGTACTGATGGCGCTGGACGATTCAGTAGTGAGCTGAAGTAATCCTTCCATATTGGCAGCGTCGCATCACCAACTGCAATTCCATTGGTAGTGTTCAAGACAGGAGAACATCTCTTCATCTTCCCGCTATACTGTCGCAGCAACGTGTAGGCTTTCTTCGGATTCTTCTTCTCCCAAGCCTTCTCGAACTCCTTAGCTCTACACGTCCACTCTCGTTCGTGGTCACTTTGAAGCTGCCGACGCAACTTCCTCCTCAGACGCTTCTCCTCCACAAAGTTTCCTGCAGTTCGGAGAGCACATACTCTGTTGTAGGTAGATGTTGTTTCTTCTGAGACGTAGGCGAACTTCTTCTTAGGCTGTACAACCGGGAGTGCCTCTTTCGAAGCGTCCTGGATGCACTTGACAAAAGAATCCGCGTCGCAAAGTTTCTTCTTAGTCCGTACTCCGATGTGAATAGAAACGCGTTGTCGAATATTCCTTCTGCACTCTTCATCTCTGAGACTTGTCATGTCAATCCTCTGGAGAGGCTAAGCCCCTCGCTCATTCTTATGAATCCTCGCAGTGAAGTTCAACAGAACAGGACGGTGATCCGAATCGAATGCGACATCCCACACAGCTCTAGATCTTCGAATGTCCGATACTGGAATATTCCTCGTCAGGACATAGTCAAGCTGTAGTTTCAAAGTTGTCATCTTCCGCTTCCGCTGCTCTTCTGGAGATAGCTGGGTTGGTCCCTGCCACGTAAGCTGATGGCGGCGATGATTCCTCTTGAATGTCGATGCAATAATCAGACCACTGCGTTCACAAAAGTCGACAAGGCGGTAGCCATTGTCCGATGTTTGCTCCACTGGGTAGAACCATTTACCGAGTACTTCGGATTCCTGATCAAGTCCCATCTTCGCATTTGCGTCAATCTCCACGACAACAGATTTATATATTTTAAGCTTATATATTTTATATATATAGCTTACATATTTTGAGCTTTAATAACTCCATAGCGGACACTGGTTTATATATTTCAGGATCATCAGCAAAGGAACAACATTTGACATTATTGGAAGTTATTAGTGCGGGTAGTTCATAAGTGTAGATGTTGAAGAGAATCGGTGAAAGAACCCCGCCTCGAGGAACACCACTCATTGCTAGCCGAGGAGTAGACAAGGTTGTATTAATCCGCACCCGAAAAGATCTACCTGAGAGAAAGGAGCGTATCCAAGCAATAATTCTAGGATGCAGACCAATGAGGTTCAATTTGTGGATTAATCTTTCGTGCCAAACGCGATCAAAGGCTTTAGAAAAGTCAAGATAGACTACATCGAGGGGATTACCCTCATCTAGAGCAACAGTCCAGTCATTCATGGACTGCACCATTGCCGTGACAGTAGATTTACCTTCCTGAAAGCCATGTTGGAAATGTGAAATAATTGAGTGTTCCTCGAGGTGGGCTTCAATTCTTTTTTGAGGATTTTCTCGAAAATTCTAGCAAGTATCGACGTTAAACTGATAGGACGGTAGTTTTCCGCGGAAGTATAAGGCGGTTTTTTGGGGATAGGCGTGACAATTGCAGTTTTCCACCTTGAGGGCACTTCCGACCTCATGAAGCTTAGGTTGAATATATGTTCAAGCGGACCTGCAATCACCTGAGCAACTGATTTGAGAAATAGTTGAGGGATATTGTCCGGAGTTTCCGAGAGAGATGATGGCCATTTAGACAGTAAGGTATAAATCTCGTCTGCAAAGAACCATGCCGAATCTTTCATTTGGGGGAAGAGTGGACTTGAAGATAAACAATCGAAAGTTTCTGTATCATGTTTGTATACTTTCTCAAAAAGGCAAGCAAATAGTTCAACTTTTTCAATATCTTTCCTGATTACGGCGCCATCTTCTGCGACAATCAAGCCCATCTTAGGCTTTTGCTTAAGCTTGCTGTTGAGAAATTTGAGAAATTTGTTTTTATTCTGAGATTCGATTACCTTTTTCTCAATGGAACTATTAAATTTCTTCAGTCTTCTCAAATATTCTATTCAGCTCTCTAAATTTGTTCCAGCTCTCAGGAGAATTGTTGGCTACCGCATGATCCCACGCCTGCGATTTTTTTGAGAAAAGTGTTTTTAGATAGTGTGGCAGGTTGAGTTTATGGGGTAGGACCTTTTCGACCGGGACAAACAGATCAATGCAGTGATTAAGAATCGATATGAACATTTCATATTTTCCGTTTACGGTGGGAGCGTTGTGAAGAGAGCCAAACCAGTCAACTTGGGAAAGGTAAGAATTTATCACGCCATAGTTCGCTTTTGAAAAATTCTGTTTTAGGACAAACTGAGTTTCTTGTTTGGGTAGCTCTAAATCAAACCGTCAACATGAATGGTCGCTAGAACCCAGTGGAGACTCAACCTTTAAATTATTGACCAGATTTGACTCAGGGCTTAGAACGAGATTGAAGATATTGTTCTCTAGGGTGCATTTACGGACATATGGGTTAATTTATGATTGTCACAAAGTTCCAGGAATGCTTTAGATAAAGAACAGGAAGAGGTGGGTTTCCCAGTGGAGATCCATCGATGTCGGGCATATTAAAGTCACCAATTATTAGGCATGTTCGGTCACAGGATATTAAATCACTAAGCGCTTTTATCAAAACATATGCACTGAGTGCAGGACAGGAGGGGGCTCTGTATACAACGATAATACGCAATACCTGAGATTCAAGGAATAAGTCACAACAAATCAACTCGTAAGCGTCAGAAACAGATTCTTTGAAAACTGTAGACGGGCAAAACACTTTCTTAATCAACAATGCGACTCCTCCTTTTTTACGTGTGCGGTCACATCTGAGTACGTCGTATTGAAAACAGATTTCACCTAGAAGTGGTTCAGTATCAATTGTAGAATTACACCAGGTTTCTGTGAGGGCGACTAGGTCGAAACTTAAATGATTGAGAGCAAAAGTTAGCGCATTCCGGTTTCTCACCATAGAGCGGATGTTTGAAACAAGGCAAGAAATTCTGGAATGATCATGTTTCCGACGATCAGCTGCTAGTTTGACTGGACAGGGGTTTCAAAAGATGATGACTCACAATAACTGTCAGCAATGATTACAGGTGACTGTTGCGAAGTACTTACTGCCTCAGTCGGCGTTGCGAGAGATTGCGAAATAGTTACAGAAGGGGTACGTCTGGTATGGTGACTCATCTCGCTGCGCTGCGCATGCCGCGCCACCCTCTCGGCATACGCTCTATCCCTTTCCTCCCTGGTGAGGGAGTGCCTTATATAGACTTTGGGAATAGAGTAATGCTTGAGACCAGGTGCACGATTTACGACAAGTTCAGCGAAATAAGACGACGGTAGAACAACTTTTAATAGATTACGAGACTTATGATGGGGCGGTACCATGCGATATACTGATACGGAAAGACACTGAACATTAAGGTAATCGAGCACATGGTGCACAGCAATGTAATCATTGATAGCACGAGCGGTAGATTGGTGCGAAAAAGTCAGGGAGGCCAACAATAACGACCGAGCGTTTGCGGTCAAACTCTTCGGAAGAATCATTATTAACAATACGAGATGAAGTGACAGAATGATTATCGATCGACTTATCAGATGATAGAGAAGAATTGACAGCAGGTGATATATGACACGAAGTAGAGAGATTCCTCTGTAGTTCTTAGGATTGGTGACGGATAGTTTCTTGTGAAGAGGTACGATGATCGCATGTCTCCACGAATCGGGTATCCTTTCGCTCATCCATATGGCACGGATGGTGTTGGTCATTTCACGAATCCCAGACGGAGGAAGAGCTTTCAGCATTTCAGCAGTGATATTGTCATCTCCACCTGCCTTTCCATTCTTCATTTTCCGGACACAATCCAAAACCATGGAAGTAGCTCAGAAGTCTGGATAGCGCAGTTTTTTTGGATATCACTCGACAGCGATCGACAGTTCAGGGTGGCAAAATTGTGGCTTGTGGTCAAAGACTCCATGAACCCCTTAGGTACGGATCCTAAGGTGTTATGAACCAGAGGCCTTAGTGTGCCGTCCGGCGTCACCTTTATGCAATGTGCGGGATGCTTTCGCGATATATGGTAGTTGTGCACGCTATATCGCTCGAACGTTCCCTGTGTACACTCAAACGTCTGCTGGGTTCAGTAGAAGCAGGGGCACCAACGAGCAGGTACCAAGCATCTGCCGCTTAGCTATTTTAGGTTAAAGTTTAGCCCACACTCCGGATTTTAAACCCCAGTGGAAATCGGAAAACGTCCTGCATTCACACTGAAATTGTCTTCGATTTTCCCCACAGGGTTAACACCTCAGGGGGGGGGGCAAAAATCTCAACCGAAAATTGCTACCTAACAGATGTTCTGCGGAAGTGCTGTATAACTGCACAAATACCGGGAAATATAATTTTTTTAGGACAATACTTCTGTTATAAATGACATCTAACGCATACAATGTAATTCGAGCTGTACACTATTTCGAGGAATGCAAAAACATGCAAACAACATCAAGTATTAAAAGGAAAACCATATGTCGATGCAGCATAGAAGAATCCATTTGCACACATCACAGAGAGCACTTATAATATTTACATCTGAAGCTAACTCTAGAGCAACATTGAATTTCTTTTCTATTAAGCTTCAGTCACAAAGTACTTTTCAGTTTTCTTCAAAAATCCCATAATTTTTCTCGTCGTGAGCGTTGCATCTAATCTTACTTCATTCATTTCCAACAGGCCTAATAATTTCACCAGGGGTAAACATCCAGAAGACCTACAGTGGAAAACGTATCAAAATAGTGGCACATGGAACTGTTGAATATAAGAAACCACATCACTAGAGTCAACATCCAAAAGTAGAAAAATAGACTGCATGACATAAAGGAAGACTGAAGTCTCGTTGCGGAGTGAACGCCAAAGATGGAAAAGCACAATTTTCAAGTCAGTCATCTAATGAAAAAATACAATGTGTGAGTGTCAAGCACTAAACATCGAATTCAAGCGAATGGGCGAATCCATAGAAAATACGCAGATCACAAGGTCTACCTCTAAAATTTGAGACGGCTTCGTCGGCGATCCAAATAAACACAGCGAAGATGCTGAAATGATAGTAAATTTTGAAAAGAAATAAGTAATGCGCGAGTAAAGAATTTCAAAAAACGAACTCAACTTGTTGGAATTAGCGGGAGCTCCTAAATTGTACAAGACTTCGTAATAAACGGCGCTGATACTCTGTCTGAAAAAAGAGCCTGTTAAGAATTAAATCAAAGACAGTGTTCAATAAACACTAAAAATACTTACAGTATTCTACTGAGCTGGACGCCTGACACAGGAAACCACAAATATCGCAGATTGATGAAATAATAGAGGACCCACTCTTAGAAAAATAATTTATGCATGATATTCAGTCGTCAATTAGGGAAAACGCGAAGAAAAACAGCTAGCAATAAACCTCACTGAGAATACTAGACTACAAAGTAACGAAAATAATAGTGAAGGAGAAATATAAAGAAAAAAAAGGAAGTAAAAAAGGGATACTCGTGGAAGAGGAGTGACGCTGAAAGTTCGCGTGTAATTTTATGTCCCGTGCAACTGCGCAACACACACCTCCTTAGGCATCGGATTAGTGACTACCGCCGTCGCCGAAACAAGGCCACGCTCACCGATTCGGGAAACCAGCGGTCCTCCGACCCATCGTTGCACCAAATGCACCTAAACTTCTGCGGGGTGCAAAGCACTTTTTGTCTGTGGCCGCGGCTGGGAATGGACGTCAGTTGGACATGATCTTGGCGGGACCACGCGACGCCGACGCTGTAGTTTCCCACGGGGTCACCTCTTTTGTGACCCCGCGGGTCGCCAGCAGCCGATGGATTTAAATCCTTTGAAGCTAGAATCCCAATTTCTTATTACACGATCAACCTGCGTGAAGAGGCGTCGGAAAAGATAAAGATTTCATCCGAGAATTTTCGGATAAAATCGAAATAGCAATTTTTACTCACTTATTTGGCTGATTTTATTCCTATAATTAACAACTAATGAGGATATTTTCTAATGCCTCAGAATAAAAACATCAGCAGATCTTGCGTCACAAATTTAGCTTAAGCTTTGTCTAAGAGTAATTTGGAATTACAGCGCAAATTTAAATTTCGAATCGGACAATCGGATAAATTGAAATCGCCGAGCACTGAACAGTGTTTTGGCAGCAAAATCGGTATCCTACGTATTGTACAACGATTGGAACAAGTTTTTTCTTGGTAAATGAAACTGAATTTGAAGAGAGGAAGCTTTTTTGCTGTTATGCGAAAATCATCGCACGGAATGTATAGTAACACATCAACAAACACGAGCGCTATCACAGCGAGGGGGGGCTTGGTCATCGCACCTGGCCACGCCCATTTTTCTGCGCCGCTGCGGAACATTAACCGAGATTTTCCTTCCGTTTCGAAATAAGGGGAGACGTTACGGCACAGTAAAATGGACGTGGCCAAGTAAGATGCCCAAGCGCCCCTCCCCCCCCCCCCCTCCTGCTGCGATAGCATCCAAACACGTGAAATAACAAATGAACAAACAACGAGAGAGGATGAACAACAACTGACAAAATGAAAAATTGAATGAATGACACGACGCCGATCTATGGAAAATCGATTCGGCCCTGTGAAAACCTGTGAGTGCGATGTAGGGCGTTTAACGCGCCGAGGCCCATCCCGTACGCGACAAATACACGTCAAAGACACTACAGTCGCTCTACATGTCCGTCCAGCCCCGCTCGGCGCGCTTGTGGGATCAATGTCGCGCCGACGAAAAAACGAGCAAAATAGGGCACGCCATAGGAGCGGACTTATCGCGACGCACAATAGGAACAATCGCGTGATCAACGGCGATCAAACCGGTATTTGAGGGCGATCAAACCGGCAATTGGAGCGATCAACCCGTCTTTAGAGCGCGGTCAACACTAAAAGAGCAGGCGATCAGTACACTTTCATCATAATAGGACATACCGCTCACAAACCTTCAGGACGTAGCCGTAGGCCTGCGTGCTGTCAACCCTACAGGGCCGAACAAGTTTTTTCCACGAGTGGCCCTCGAAAGTAAACAGTATGGGGTTCTATGGAGCGCCCATAGCCACAAACACAAAAGATCACCGTCGCTAGGGGAGGTGCGGCTAAAAATTTATTATTGATTGTATCTTGGGCTACCGCGGCTATCTACTGCTCAATAGAGCGAGGCATGTATAGATAGCCACAATCGTCAAGGATACAATCATTATATCATTCTCAACCGTACCTCCCGTAACGACAGAGGTCGCTTGTTATTCTTAACTATGGGCGCTCACTTAGAGGTCACCCAAGAATGACTTGGATGGCCTACAATACCGGAAATCGGTCTACAAATCGAGACAAGACTCAATTTTCACTCGCTACGGGCCGGAATTATACTTTCCGCGACTGATGAAGAGAAGCTGTGCGTACAATCCTTATCGACCAAAAATCTATATGCACCCATGGACGATTGAAATAAACTCTGCATCGCGTCGGCGGTGAATATGGTTCCAGGCCATTTTCACTAATTCTCAGTCTTTACATCAAAATAGATATAATTTTATTTTCGTTCGCATTTTGAACAAATCGCAAAGACACATAAATGTACTGGACGCACAGTTATGTGAATCATTAAAGAAAAATTCGAATAATGCCTAGTGGATACTGGATATTTAATACTACTGTGGATAATGGGCACATAGAGTTAACGTAATAAATTTAATCTGAGGAATGGACGGGGCTGAGACGATAGATCGCCGCGCGCGAATCGAAATCCCGTTGGCCAAAGAGGCCGCCAACACCGCACGACCAGCCGCACGGTCCATGCGTCAGACTAAATCGAATACCGAAACCATACATGTACCGAACAGACATGCATTGTGTGCATCTTCAGAGAAAAATGCAAACACTTCTTAGAGAAGAAGACTCGAGATGCGGAAGGATCATAAACGGAATGCAAACAAATTCCAGGACCCGCAAATGAATGAGCATACAAGAGCATGATAGAAGAAACATTGCGCACCAAAACAACAGTACAACAGAAAACAAAAATTTAACGCTAACAGAAATGGCAAAACATTCGATGTCACGACAAAATTGCCATCATAAGCGATCGAATGAAAAAAAAGAGCATTCCGAAATAGATTATTAAATATAAAGTACAGCTCGTGCATTGTGTTGCTTATAGGATACATACAAAACTATAAGACAAATGCGAACATCTCATCTCCAAAGGTTATTAAACAAGCGGGACTTGGATGAACTCTCAATTTTTCATGGACAACTGTGTCTCGGAAACGTGATATGTCTTCGAGCCGGGTCAATCAGGCCGTTGTGTACTCAGGCGAACTGGGGATCGGAGCCCCGTCCGACAGCCGTCGGAGCGGTCGAGGACGTGGGCTTCGACAGCCAAAATGGGTGGAGTCCTTCCCCCTGCTGCTGCATTCGGTGCCTCTGCAGCCGCGTTCGGTGCCCCTGCTCCGGCACTTTTAATGTGCCTCTGCAGCCACGTTCGGTGCCCCTGCTCCGGCACTTTTAATGTGGCCCTGCAGCCACGTTCGTTGCCCCAGCTCCGGCTCTTTTAAGGTGCTCCTGCAACCGCCATCGGTGCCCCTGTTCCGGCTCTTCTAAAGAGTCCCTGCAACCGCCTTCGGTGCCCTGCTTCCGCATTTTCAGGTGCTTCTGCTACCGCCGTTGACGCCGGCTCCTAGCCTTTTACTCCTACGGCAACTTTCGCAGCCTTTCATCATGTGGTAGAACTCCACAATAAAATAAGAAAGGAAGAATGCTCAAAAACTTTTATCTTCCTCATCGACGCATAAACAACAACAACATTGACATAAGATTAACCGCGGACTTCGATGATTTTAGGCGATTTGAGACCTAATCACAGCAAATGCCGTAGGTGTCGGCGTATATCCTTCTCTTGATGTTATATTCGACGTTGTACAATCCGCGCCTCTAAAAAAACATTCAGAACACGTGGTAGTAATAATCCCTCTTGCGATATAGATGGAGAAGTTGCCATAAAGAATTCAAAGGGTTCCCGTATTCTCGAGAAGAAAAATACAACAGTTGACTCATAGGCTGTTCTCATTATTTTTAAGCCCTTTCATCCATGATTTGTGTTCCGAAGTTTCCCTCCCCAAACAGTGCGTAGGCCTCCAAATGTTACTGAAATTACGAAGCAGCGGCAAAAGCGCACTAGATGCCTGATTTTGGCCTGGAACGTCCTGGCCTGCTTGGTGGAATGATCGAGTTCTCGATGGTTGTGACCGGCAAGTAGTGGGGACAATCGAGGATGGAAGACTATGTCGTGCAAAACAGTATTAGTTAGGATTCGAAGAAGAGAACGGAGCAACAGTGAGGAGGAGATTTTAAAGGACGGGCTCGCAAGAGATTTCGTTGCCACAACAAACAGTTCCTCCGAGAGTAAAGAGATGGGGTGACAGTACAGCTTTTTATGTTATTCTGGCGCGCACTTCAGAATTTTTTTGTCATTTTAGCTCTACATCGTCAATTCAGCTCTTCTTAGCAAAATGTGAGGGAACAGAGAAAATTTGGCTCCGAAACATAGGATACGTTGCGTGCGCGCCGAGATATCATTAATAAGGTACTGATATCGTTGCTTTCAAGCGTGTTACTTAGTCCCAGTGCATAGTTGCGTCGTGGCGTCGGGATGCGGTGTAAGGTCTGGCACAATCCGCCGTGCCCAGTACAGCGATCGATCGCGTCCAGCACTGACAGCCGTCGCGCGCGATGAAGCTAGTGAGATCTACTTCGCGCGACAGTTTCGCACCTGTGTCTCGACCCATCCACATTTTTTTTGGAATCTGCCCGCTATTTAGCGTCAGCTGGACGGTGTATCGTGTCGTCTTGCACTGCACTGTGAGACCGCGACACAGTCAACAACTAGCCCTTTTGGCCCGGATCATACTACCGTCGCGGCGATGCATGAGAAAAGGCAGTATCGATCAATCGCGGCGATATTGCGCTTCTGAGGGAATCGATTGTTTTGACGAGCAGAACAGCATATCGTTGAGTGAAATGGGATGATGTAAACATTCGAGATCGGTTGAAATCTAGGTTTCCATTCACATCTAAAAAATATTGAGCAAATATGCATATCGCCGCGATGACATCGGCGCCGCTCTCCATTGGGCAACGTTGCAATAAAATCGCGGCGATATGCATATTTGCTGAAAATTTCTGCATTGTTGTTGAAAACGCCGGTGCCAACCATTCTCGCATGGATATCTCATCCCATTCAACCCCACGAACTGCCTATGTGCTGATCAAAACAATCGATTTCCTCTAAAGGGCAATATCGCCGCGATTGATCGATACCGCTTTTTTTCATGCATCGCCGCGACGGAAGTATGATCCCGGCCTTTCGTATTCAATAATTTTATCGTTCTGATATTTTTCGACTACTCGATAGCTCCGATCTCATCTATTTTGTGTTCTCATCGATAGTACGTGACAGCTACATAGAGGCAATCAGCCATTCGAAAATTTACATTTCTCTAACGTTTTTCGCATTTGTTTTTCCTTTTATGAATTTTGAATTTTCGTGAGTGGTCGTGGGCTTCCAATCGTTGCCGAAAGCAAACCTGGGGTCGAGTGCTAGGTTTTCAAAAGATTTCGGTGTTCAGGTGACGAGTCTCGTTCAATAATTCTTCAAAACCCACCAAAAACGCCTATTATGAGCAAAGAGAGTTAGACTGGAAAGTTTTTCCAGCAAATTGAAGTCCAAATACGGGATTAGTACCCGAAAACAGACTAGAACATAAAACAAGGGAAAAAAAGAACAACTGAAGAGTGAATGCACGAGAAGACAGTGAAATAGAAAGAGCAAGCGTTGTCGAGTTGGCAGGAGTCGAATAGAAAGTTGATCAATGACGTGATTTCACGCGCTCGAGCATGTCGATAGTGCTGACGGCGGAAGGCCGGCGCTTGCACAGCCTGCCGGCCAAAAGCCAGCGCTGGCCTTTTCGGCAGGTGCACCGGCTGTCCGCCAGCCCGATCCATATCTGACGTATTCTACGGCGCTCCGATCCCTAGTTTGCCTGAGTAGGACCAAAACGGAGGTATGATAGTGTTGGTGCCCGAAATTTCAGAAAAGTTTTACGACTGCATCATAAATCATTGTTGAGTATCAGAATTGTGACGATCCCCACTGGGAAATTTCACAACAGGGTTTTCTTTCATAAAAAAACCGTTTGAAAATCTCGTAGCATTCAGCTTCCTTTTTTCCACGTCTGTCTGACGTGGCTTGTGTAATACACAAATGTCGAAAATGCTGGACGTCTGAAAGAGTTTAGCTCCTGTAACTTCTTAGGTTGATTATTTCTTTTAGCCCTTTCATTGTCAAAATTTCTCTAAAAATAAGAAGCTTCCAATATACACGCTTGAGTGAGAGGATTTCTCGAAATAAAGAATATGATATTTTGGATTTCCCCGGCCTACCGGAGCCTGTTGTAGCGCTTCTGCCCCTCGCGCTAGATGATCGACCGGGAAAAAGCCTTTTCAGACCTCGAAGCGGTTTACAAGATGCTATAGCATTCTGAATCGCAGCATTGAGGTCTCAAGCCTTGCCATCTATCTCCACTTGGTTCAAACAGTGGATTAAGAAGACAAAACCAAATGCGGTTTTCTGCGCGGACGCTGCCTTTAACGGCCCTTCGATAACGTACACAATCGCGCTAGTACCTGTTTTCGCAGCATTTCAACGAAAGGATGTCATAGTAAAAGTATGGCTAAAACGGGTAATGAACCCAATCCTACCCTTTCGAGACAACTCGGCGCCAACCAAGTGTACGAACGCCAGTGTCAGGCGGATACAGACTGTGTCACAGAGAAATTCCCATGCTTCCTACGAATGCGAGTCGGTAGCAGAGGTAAGAGACAGCGAGAGTGGAGGAGAAGCGAAGACAGTAGCTTTCGGCCGCATTCGGCTCCCACTCTGACATCCCACTGAAACAGAGGTAAGCGTGCTCCAATTGCGACGCCGCAATGCGACCGCGGCGCGTAGTGAGCCACAGCTCAAGGCCACGTAGTATTCTTCGCCATAGGCAACAGCTGCGGTGGTCCCACCACGACTGGCAACGAAGAAAGTTTAGAAAGTTTAAAGGACGCAATATGCAACAGCTACGGAGGTCTCACCACGATTGATAACAGAGAAACTTTAAAGGACACAATATGCAACTACTACGATGGTCCCACTACGATTCGTAACCGAGAAACTTTAAAGGACGCAATTCGCAACTATTATGGTGTTCCCACCACGCTTCGTGACGGAGAAGCTTGAAAGGGCCCAATACGCAACAAATGAGGTGGTCCCACCACGATCCGAAAGAAGAAAGCTCAAAGGATTTAATATGCAACACCCACGGTGGTCCCACCACGATTTATCACTGAGAAAGTTTGAATGACGCAATATGCAACGGCTGTGGTGATCCCACCACGACTCGCAACGGGGAAACTTCAAAGGAAGCAATACAGAACAGCTATGGTGGTCCCACGATTCGTCAGCGAGAAATTTATGGAAAATCAGAAAGAACAACAATGCTGTTGTTGTTCCTTCCGAGAACAAACAACAAAAACAACATCCATGAATGAATACGAGATCAACATGAACCAATAAGAAAGAACCGTGATGAAGTACAGATAGATACAAAACAATGGACTCCACCACGGAGAAGCGCGCAAATTCGAATTTCAGCTTTGCGCGTGAACTGAGACGCAAATCAGCCCAGAACACACCACACACACGACCTCACGGTTGAACGCGGTCAGTCCGATTTTTGTGCGATATCAGTCCTATTACTTAGTTTGCGCGCGATCCGACCGGATGGCGAAGCGGTTGTATCGCGAGCACCAGAGTGCAATCTCTCTGACCGCGAGGTTCTTCGCGGTAAGTCCTAATTGCGCTTTCGATCGCGGTCAAAAGGGTTCCTGAGCGCGGTAAGTACTATTCGGCAAGTTCTGTGCGCGATAAGTCCGCCCCTATGTCTGAGCAAGCCCCCCCCCCTCCTGCTGCGATAGCATCCAAACACGTGAAAAAACAAATGAACAAACAACGAGAGAGGATGAACAACAACTGACAAAATGAAAAACTGAATGAATGACACGACGCCGATCTATGGAAAATCGATTCGGCCCTGTGAAAACCTGTGAGTGCGATGTAGGGCGTTTAACGCGCCGAGGCCCATCCCGTACGCGACAAATACACGTCAAAGACACTACAGTCGCTCTACATGTCCGTCCAGCCCCGCTCGGCGCGCTTGTGGGATCAATGTCGCGCCGACGGAAAAACGAGCAAAATAGGCCACGCCCCTCAAGGCGAGACGCGCTTGAATGTCTGAGGGGGCGGACTTACCGCGACGCAAAATAGGAAGAATCGCGTGATCAACGGTGATCAAATCGGTATTTGGGGGCGATCAAACCGGCAATTGGAGCGATCAACTCGTCTTTAGAGCGCGGTCAACACTAAAAGAGCAGGCGATCAGTACACTTTCATCATAATAGGACATACCGCGAACAAACCTTCAGGACCGTAGCCGTAGACCTGCGTGCTGTCAACCCTACAGGGCCAAGCAGGTTTTTTCCACGGGTGGCCCTCGAAAGTAAACAGTTTGGGGTTCTATGAAGCGCCCATAGCCGCCAACACAAAAGATCACCGTCCCTAGGGGAGGTGCGGCTAAAAATGAAATATTGATTCTATCTTGAGCTACCGCGGCTACTCAGGCAAACTGTGGCGTCGACAACAGGTTGATAAGTTGTCATCTCATAAGCCGCTCCCTGGTGACAAGTCAAATCGCGCGTATTGTCAGCTTGAGACCTGTCCGTTGCCCAGCGACGTCCGCCTGTTGTCGGGCTGTTGACAACTCAAAGTGTCGCGTTTAGCGGCCTATTTAGCACCAGTTCACTTCCTGCAGAACTGTTTCATCTAGCTTAATAACTACATTACACCGACAAGCGTCGCGGTCAGCACAACGGCACGCGTCGCGGCTGGGTCGCCCAGCCTCCACTGGGGTCACCACCGAACGGGCAGGACCTCCAGATGCTGGGCGGGGCCAGTGTACCCCAAGCTTGGGTGATTGCACCGATTGCACTCTTGTCTTTCGAAGCATGCCTGAAAAATGCGTCGTATACTCCCCTTTTATCTTGAAGGCACAGTCCAAGCTCAGGGGCCAAATCTAAGATTTCCACATAATTATGAAGTAGACCCACCCCGTATAACACCTGCCAAGTGAGAGCTCTTGATTCCTCAAAATAAGCGAGATATAGGAGGAAGCCAATCTGGGGCGCCCACACCAGGAAGCCACTTTCGCACGCCCCTTTACGATCTTTCGAGCTGAACAGTGGCGAGATGAGTGATGATTTCCGATCAATAGCACCGTTCTTCCCTACATTCTGAGCCTCCCTCTTTATTCAGGTCGGCTCGCATCCATAGGTTGCAAATGACGGAAGTTACAAGCCTCGGACAACTCGTCCACCATGCTTCCGCAGCTCAATTTTTGAGGGGCCACAACTCCGCTCCCAGGGGCCTTGTACGACTAGAGAGACATCATTGGAATCAGCGTGAGACCATTTTCAAGATAAGAAGGGAAACAGAAAATCGGTTTTGAGGTTGGACTGTGCCTTTAAAGGCAGTGTTCATGATATTCTTCGATTTTGAGATTAATAGCTAAATCGATTGTTTGGCACCCGGGTAGAACTGAAATGACGAAGAAATCGAGAAAAACGCACCAGAAGGGCATGAAATCCTTTACTCTCACCCCGTCTCTTTACTCTCACTGGAAGTGTTTGTTGTGACAATGAAATCGTTTGTGGACATGTCTTTTGCAATTCACTATTTTGTGTTGCTCTCATCTCTCCTTCGAACCCTAACTAGTACTAGTTAGTCTAAAATATTCTTCCATTTTGAAATGATCCCATTTTTCACCGGTGACAACCACCGTGAACATGTTCATACAACTGGACAACTAGTCCAGGCCAGAGAATAATCTCACTGAAATAAGACGTTTTAGTGCGTTTCTCGCCGTTTCTTCGTATTTTCTGTAACACTCGGTGGCTAACGCTTCGTTTTGAGTGGAAAACGCGGGAACGAAAATCATCGTGAACACTGCCTTTAAGCGCTAGCTGTGCAACAGCTCGAAATCGACCAGATCATAGCTCGCGGCCACGGCCACGCCGAATATCGGCGCATTGGCCAGCGGTGACTCATGGTGGGCGGATCAACCTGCTGTCGACGCCCCAGTTTGCCTGAGTATCTACAGCTCAATAGAGTGAGGCATGTATAGATAACCACAATCGTTCAGGATACAATCAATATATCATTTTCAACCGTACCACCCGTAACGACAGAAGTCGCTTGTGTTTCTTAACTATGAGCGCTCACTTGGAGGTCACCCATGAATGACTTGGATAGCCTACAATATCAGAAATCGGTCTACAAATCAAAACAAGACTTCACTCGTTATGGGCCGGATTCATACTTACCGCGACGGATGATGAGAAGTTGTGCTTACAATTCTTATCGATCGAAAATCTATGTGCATCCATAAACGATTGAAATAAACCCTGCATCGCGTCGGCGGTGAATATGGTTCGAGGCCATTTTCTCTCATTCTCAGTCTTTACATCAGAATATATATATATATATATATATATATATATATATATATATATATAGATATATATATATATATATATATATATATATATATATATATATATATATATATATATATATATATATATATACATATATATACCGCCCACGAAACGTGTCCAAAAGCGCGTCGCCGACGCAATTTTCCGTCCGCGACGGAAAAACACGACGAAAACGTCAAAAGCATTCAGAATGAACATCTCGAGAATCTGAAAACATCATTCGATTCGACTCGTCGCCCTGATTTCGAAAATGTTTTTAAACTTCAGAAAAACTCAAGTCTTGATCTACTTATGACCCATTTTCTCTCGAGAAGGTAACATCTTTCAGAGTGAGTATTTTTGAATTCTGAGAAGACCATTCGCTTCGCCTCGCCGAGCTGATGGGAAATATGTATTGTTTTTATAATAAAAACGACTTCTGACCTACTTGAGACCTATTCACCGCCCGAGAAGCCGATTTTTCAAAGATTTGATATGATTTGAAACTATTTCACTCCAAACAATTGGTATCGCATTGTTGAGGTGAAAAAATGTGTTCATATTTGGAAAAGACGCAAGTTTCAGCCTGTTTTTGGCTAGTTATGGGCGAACTCCACCCTGACCTCGCTAATTACCTTTGGTTCTCGCCCTAATTACATATAGTGCGTTCTCGAGAGAATCCACTGCAGCCAACCGAAAAACTGTGCTAGTAACATTTTTCACAACTGATAAAATAAAGACAATCCTGGACACATTTTCATTTATTGTGGCAGCCGAGAAACACCAATAGCATTGAACTTGATACTGTCTCCGCAAAAGCAGGACTGGTTCATTGTTCCGTTCAAATACGCATACGAAACTGAGACATAATTGGATCTCCTTTAAATCTACATTCTCATTCACTCAACTGGCAGTTCAGAAAAAGTTTTCAACGTTAGCAAATGTTGTCGTAATATTTAAGAAGCCATCTCTTTTGAATTTATTATTTTCCAGCAAAATAATACTTCATATTGGATGCATTTGCTATTCTGTTTTTCTTTAATTTTTTTGTTAAAGTTTGATTTTTTTGGTCCATTTCATTTATTAAACTAATTATTTTTTGTTGAATTCAATTACTAATTACTGTTTTTTTCAAATATTTTTCATTATTTTATTAATCTCACTTATTGATCCAAAAATATATGTAAAGCTGCAGAAGTTTTGAGATTTCAGAGATTCCAGAGTTTTAACGAGTGTTTCTTATCAGGTTTGGAACCATGCCAGAGCTGGCCCTGTTTGTGTGACCCGTCACCCCTCACATGTCGGCCGAATTAGCAACGCAGGCTGGACTTCTCCGCCACCGCTGACCAGCACAATATCGACGGTAATAACCACACAAGACTGAAATACGAAGGAATCTGAATTAAATATACGTTCCCACTGATGCAGCGGTTGAAAATATAGACGAGTTTAGAAAATTGCTAGCCTTTTTTTTTGAAAAAAAAATACTGATTTTCACTGCAGTTTTTTATTTTTTTTTATCAAAAAATCATTCCATATTAAATTTTTCAAATACTTTACTTTTTCTTTTAATGTTACATAATTTTTTACTTTTTTTTCCATTTCAATCATTACACTAATTATGTTTTTCATTTATGAAATACTGCTTTTCTGGGTATTTTTTTTTCAAATTAAAGTCATTTATAGAACATCTAAAGCTGCAGAAGTTTCGAGATTTCAGAAGTTCCAGGGGTTTAACGAGTGTTTCTAATCAGGTTTGGAACCATGCCAGAGCTGGCCTGTGTGTGTGTGACCCGACCAGGGCTGGGCACACGTCCCGGTTTGGCGAATCTGAATATGCACCCCCCTTAGCTCGGTAATTTTTAGGCACCCCCTTATGGGAAATCGAAATTGGCTGTTTTCCGAATTGTTGGACAGCCATGATCTTGACCTCCTGATTTTGATGAACAAGAATATAAAAAAAGCACTGAATAGAGAATATTCCGAAAATGGCAACAAAAAAGGTAGTGTAATTTCTGAAGTTCAAAACAACCCCATGAGGAAAATTTGTTAGTAAGACGGTAAGTTATGACAAAAGATAAAACATTTTGCAATACAAAACAATTGAACAATTACCAACAACAGAACTACTACTATTGCAATAATTAATGTTTCCTGTCGAATGTTTTCATAAAGCTATGAAGGATTAGTTAATCTGTGTTTGATCGTTCTGATGTGGAAATCAGAACTATTTTGTGTTGTGGAACAATGTTAGGATTCATGTAATTCGTAGGGAGTAGAAAACCCGAGTTCTACCCTCCCAGAATGCCGCAATCCCTTAAAAATCGGCTAGCCGTGCGTTACGGTGTTTGTACGCAGCTACACAGCGCACACGGGAATGGACGCGCACACAATATTAATAAAAAATGTAGTTTATTACAGAACGGGGAGGAGAAAAGGATTGAAACTGAAGGAAATGGAAGATGGTAAAGGTAGTCTATTCTGGATGTACCCATTCTAGAAATTTAATGTAAATAAACAAAGTTAGAGCTGGTGTAAATATTTAGCCGTGACTAGGTTCATTTAAACGAACCTAGTTGATCAAAACTAGCATTAAACTGAGAGCAAAGGATATTGTTAGAAAGAGGAGAATCTGGCAAACACTTTAGTTTCAAAAGGACTGATTTCTAATGTGATTTAAGGACCTTAAATCTCGTCCCGGTTTTACCCCGAAAACCGGGACAAAACCGGGACAAAACCGGGACGAGGTTTAAGGTCCTTATATCACATCAAATATCAAACTTATTGAAACCAAGGTGTTTGCCAGATTCTCCTCTTTCTTTCAATGCTCTTACTTTTTATGTTCAATGCTGTTTTCATTCAACTAGGTTCATTTGAATGAACCTTGTCGAATCCAAAAGCTCACCCCGCTGCAACTTAGTTTGTTTACATTAGATTTCTATAATGGTTACATTGAAAGTATCGTACCTCTGCCTTCTTCCATTTACTCCAGTTTCAGCCCTTTTCTCCTTCCCGTTCTGTAATAAATTACATTTTTAAATTAATATTGTGTGCGCGTCCACTCCAGTGTGCGCTGTGTTGCTGCGGACAAGCACCAGATCGCACGGCGAGCCGAATTTCAAGGGTTTGCGGCACTCCAGATGGCTACAACTCGGGCTTTTATTGTTCCAAAGCCCTTATTCAGTGCAATTGTGCTCTGCAGGGTACTGATAGCAGTTTTTACCATGATGAGAGACATGGTACTTCTCAAGGAGGAGGACACGCTCATTAACTTCTCTCACAAGACCTTGCAAAGTCCTCAATTTTCACAATCGGATCTATTCATAAGTCACATTCTCATGAGCTAAAATTAGTTGGCTGGTCGTGATACTAAATGTGCTACCTGTAATTTCAATTTGTACTAATACAACAGTTCGCTTTGATTCTTTTTTTAAACGTGAACGATAGCGCTTCTGAGCGCTCTCTTTGTATCCTCGCCTCGAATCGGTTACCACCCGTGTAATAAATGAACGTTGCACCAGAGAAACATGACATCACACCAATCCTTACTTGCTACTAGATAACGGAGTAATGTTTATTTCTTTATCAAAGTAATCAAACAAATTATAGATAATACTTAATTCATAGAGTTATTAAAAGAAACCTCGACAGCAACTATTAATTTTTGCGAACGCAACCTGCATATCTATCCATAATTTGAATTCTGTTAGTGTTTTTTTTTCGAAAAGCGGAGAAGAAGAGTTGACAGATCAAAAGAAAAGCGTGTACTATTTTTTTCCATGAAATTCGGCAGAACAGGCACTTTGTTTTTATCTGGGTGTTCGGTTTAGGCACCCCCCTTCGCCCTCTCCGCAGCGTCCAATATGCACCCCTCTAAGGTCAACCGGGACGCGTGCCCAGCCCTGGACCCGACACCCCTCACATGCCGGCCGAATTACCAACGCAGGCTGGCCTTCTCAGCCACCGCTGACCAGCAAAATATCGACGGGAAGGCCCATACAAGACTGAAATAGGAAAGAATCTTCATTAAATATACGTTCCCAATGATGCAGCGGTTGAAAATATAGACGAGTTTTGAGAATTGCTAACCTTTTTTGATAAAAAAATAAATTTCACTGCATTTATTCAAGCAAAAATTTAATCCATATAGAATGTTTTATATTGTTTTTTTTTCGTTTTTGCAAAAAATTTTAAATTGCATAAATAGTATGGCAAATGAAACAGAAAAAAATTTGAAATAATGTAAAATTAAAAGAAGAAACAAAATATCAGAAACTTTGAATATGGAATAAATTTTTGATGAAAAATATCCAGTGAAAATCAGTTTTTTTTCAAAAAAAAAGGCTAACAATTTTCAAAACTCGTCTATATTTTCAACCGCTGAATCAGTGGGAACGTATATTTAATTCAGATTCTTTCCTATTTCAGTCTTGTGTGGTTATTACCGTCGATATTGTGCTGGTCAGCGGTGGCGGAGAAGTCCAGCCTGCGTTTCTAATTCGGCCGATATGTGAGGGGTGCCGGGTCACACAAACAGGGCCAGTTCTGGCATGGTTCCAAACCTGATTAGAAACACTCGTTAAAACTCTGGAATCTCTGAAATCTCAAAACTTCTGCAGCTTCACATATATTTTTGGATCAATAAGTTAGATTAATAAAATAATGAAAAAATATTCAAGAAAACAGTAATTAGTAATTGGAAACAATAAAAAATATTTAATAATGAACGAAATAGATAAACAAAATAAAAAGTTATACAAAAATGAAAGAAAAAAGAACGAATGCATTCAATATGCATTAATATTTTCAACAGAAACACAAAAAATTACAATAAAAATTAGTTTTTTTAACCTCAAGTCAGGTTTGCAATTTTTTGAATTCTTCAAAATATACACCTCTGAATCAGTGGGAACGTATATTTAATGCAGATTCTTTCATATTTCAGTCTTGTGTGGTTATTCCCGTCGATATTGTGCTGGTCAGCGGTGGCTGAGAAGGCCAGCCTGCGTTGGTAATTCGGCCGGCATGTGAGGGGTGTCGGGTCACACCCACACACAGGCCAGCTCGGGCATGGTTCCAAACTATACATTGGATACGACTCATTTCGAAAAACTGAAAAAGCTGTTTTTCTCTTCACAGTCAACCTAATGATTGAAGAAAAGATTGTTTTCTAATCGAAACTCATAATAACATTCACTCGAGGACAATTTTGTCGTCAACTTCATATTCGTGTTAGTAAAATGAAGGTTATTTGAAATGATTCGGATATCCGAAAAAATCGGGTATTTTAGAATTTCTAGTCACTGAATCCCCTAGTTACTTAGATGATTCTGCCTTTTTAGTCCAGACACATCTGAACCTTAACCTTTTAGTTCAGGATAAAGAAGAAAAGAGCCATGTCTGCAATCATCCTCATTGAGTCGGATCCAATGTATATTCCAAACCTGGTTAGAAACACTCGCGATACCCCTGAAACTTCTGAGATCTCGAAACTTCTGCAGCTCTAGATGTTCGATAAGTGACTTTAATTAAAAAAATACCCAGAAAAGCAGTATTTCATAAATGAAAAACATAATTAGTGTGATGATTGAAACGGAAAAAAATTAAAAAATTATGTAAAATTAAAAGGAAAAGGAAAATATTCAAAAAACAGTATGGAATGATTTTTTGATAAAAAAAATAAAAACTGCAGTGAAAATCAGTATCTTTTTTCAAAAAAAAGGCTAGCAATTTTCTAAACTCGTCTATATTTTCAACCGCTGCATCAGTGGGAACGTATATTTAATTCAGATTCTTTCCTATTTCAGTCTTGTGTGGTTATTACCGTCGATATTGTGCTGGTCAGCGGTGGCGGAGAAGTCCAGCCTGCGTTGGTATTTCGGCCGGCATGTGAGGGGTGCCGGGTCACACAAACAGGGCCAGCTCTGGCATGGTTCCAAACCTGATTAGAAACACTCGTAAAAACTCTGGAATCTCTGAAATCTTGAAACTTCTGCAGCTTTAGATGTATTTTTGAATCAATAAGTGAGATTAATAAAATAGTGAAAAAATATTCAAGAAAACAGTGATTAATAATTCAAGACAATAAAAAATAATTTGTGTAATGAACGAAATGGATAAAAAAACAAAACTGGAAAGAAAAATTTAAAAAAAACAGAATAGCGAATACATTCAATATGAAGGAATATTTTGCTGGAAAATAATAAATTCAAAAGAAATCGCTTTTCAAAATTTACGACAACGTTTACTAATGTTGAAAATTTTTTTCTGAACTGCCAGTTGAGTGAATGAGAATGTAGATTTAAAGGAGATCCAATTATGTCTCAGTTTCGTACGCGTATTTGAATGGAACAATGAACCAGTCCTGCTTTTGCGGAGACAGTATCAAGTTCAATGCCATTGGTGTTCTCGGCTGCCACAATAAATGAAAATGTGTCCAGGATTGTCTTTATTTTATCAGTTGTGAAAAATGTTACTAGCACAGTTTTTCGGTTGGCTGCAGTGGATTCTCTCGAGAACGCACTATATGTAATTAGGGCGAGAACCAAAGGTAATTAGCGAGGTCAGGGTGGAGTTCGCCCATAACTAGCCAAAAACAGGCTGAAACTTGCGTCTTTTCCAAATATGAACACATTTTTTCACCTCAACAATGCGATACCAATTGTTTGGAGTGAAATAGTTTCAAATCATATCAAATTTTTGAAAAATCGGCTTCTCGGACGGTGAATAGGTCTTAAGTAGGTCAGAAGTCGTTTTTATTATAAAAACAATACATATTTCCCATCAGCTCGGCGAGGCAAAGCGAATGGTCTTCTCAGAATTCAAAAATACTCACTCTGGAAGATTTTACCTTCTCGAGAGAAAATGGGTCAGAAGTAGATCAAGACTTGAGTTTTTCTGAAGTTTAAAAACATTTTCGAAATCAGGGCGACGAGTCGAACCTAATGATGTTTTCAAATTCTCGAAATGTTCATTCTGAATGCTTTTGACGTTTTCGTCGTGTTTTTCCGTCGCGGACGGAAAATTGCGTCGGCGACGCGCTTTTGGACACGTTTCGTAGGCGGTATTGTATATATATAATTTTATTTTTGCTCGCATTGTGAACAAATCACAAACGCATTTACTAGACATATAAATGTACTAGACGCACAGTGTTGTGTGAATCATTAAAGACAAATTCGAATAATGCCTAGTGGATACTGGATATTTACTACCACTGTGGGTAGTGGATACATAGAGTTAACGTAATAAATTTAGTCTGAGGAATGGACGGGGCTGCGACGGTAGGTCGCCGCGCGCGAATTAAAACCATGTTGGCCAAAAACGAAGCCAACACCGCACGGCCAGCCGCCTGGTCCATGCGTCAGACTAAATCGAATACGGAAACCATACATGTACCGAACACACACGCATTGTGTGCATCTTCAAAGAAAAATGCAAACAACTTTTAGAAAAGTAGACTCGAAATGCGGAAGGATCATAAACGGAATGCAAAAAATTGCCAGGATCTGCAAATGAAAAAAAAGAAAGCATACAAGATCATAGAGGACACATTGCCCATCAAAACAACAGTACAACAGAAAACAAGAATTTAACACTAACAGAAGTGGAAAAACATTCAATGACACGACAAAATTGCCGTTATAAGCGACCGGATGAAAAAAAATGAGCATCCCGAAATTGATTATCAAATACAAAGCATAACTCATGCATGGTGTTGCTTCTATAGAACAATAGGACACATACAAAACTATAAAACCGATGCGAACATCTCATTTCGAAAGGTTATAAAACGAGCGGGACTTTGGATAAACTCGAAATTTTTTCATGGACAACTGTCTCTCGGAAACTCGGAAACGTGATATGTCTTGGAACCGGGACAAGCAGGCCGTTGTGTAGGACCAGCAAGGAGGTACAATACTGTTGGTGCCCGAAAATCCAGAAAAGTTATAAGACTGCATCACAAGTCGTTGTTGAGTACCAGAATTGTGACGATCCCCACTAGGAATCTTCATAACAGGGCTGGGAATCGCACGACCCCCCCTCCCCGAGTGCGAGTATGGAGCTTAGGGGGCCCACTCGGCTTTTTAGCAACTATATATATTCATCAATCGTGTTCAAACTTGTTCTGACAGGGATTAACCACTAATCACTACGGTGTAGCGTGTGTTTAGCGTTAGGAGCATTCCGACTCGCCCCCTCCCTTCTTAACGGCCCTTCGTTATCATACACAATCGCGCTAGTACCTGTTTTCGCAGCATTTTAATGAAATGATAACATAGCAAAACTATGGCTAAAACGAATCATGAACCCAACCCTACCCTTTCGAGACAAATCGGTGCCAACCAAGTGTACGAACGCCAGTGTCAGGCGGATACAGGCTGTGTAACAGCGAAATTCCCCTGCTTACGAATGCGAAAAGGATAGCGGAGGTGAGAGACAGCGAGAGTGGAGGAGAAGCGAAGATAGTAGCCTAGCGAGCGTCGCTTGCGCTGAGAATGATGGGAATTTCGATTTTTTTTCAAAAGATAGCATCCCACAAACTACCAGAGCAGCCCCAAAATAGAAATTTGGGGTCGAGTGAGCGTGGCGATTCCGTGCCAGAAATGAAAAAAAAATTCTCAAGACTCGTTAGTAGGGTTAGGGGTCAGAGTGTAGTACGCCCCAGACCTGAACGGGTGTTTTTCAGGTTTCAGTCGATTGTAGATTTGGAAAGTTCCGGGGTAGCAAATCCTTGGGAAACCAGGAAGGTTTTCACATCCATAGTATGCAATCTCAGGTGTCCAATCCATGGCCGGAAGCCCTTCACCACCCCCTTAACTCATACAATTCCAAAAAAAAAAGTGAATCGTAAATTGCCCAAAATTTCAGGCCGGGCTTCTCGGAATTCTTCGGCAGGAACGAAAATTTCGGAAACAAACTCTCAGACTTATATTTGTAAATATATATAAAAAGATTGCTAGAAAATATTTATTTGGATGAAAAAAAAAGAAATTTTACCGAATTTTCACCACTGTTGAGCGGGGTCGTAGCCTTTTTTTCTGTATTCGACATGCTTGAGTAATGCTTACTCTATAAAATAGTGGAAAGGAGATGGAGCATTTCGAAGTCTCCAAATTCTGAACTGGAAAATCAATATTAAAGGTGCGAGTTTCCGTCTCTAGCCGAACAAAGTTTTCTGTTTTCTCTCTTGGCTAAGTTTTGGTTGTTTTCATGCTTAAATCCGATAAGAGTTTTGTCAAGAGCTTAATATTCGGGAGGGGTGACTCCAGCCAGGAGCTTAGAAGCTTATAATTTTCAGAAAAACGAAAAGTGTAACCTTGCAGGGACTGGGCCGGATCCTCTCTCCGAAAAGCACCTGACCGAGATTCTCCACAGAAGATTTTTTTCTCTGAACCAACACAAAAATCGAAGCTGAAAAATGGTGTTAAAATTAGATTTAAGGTATAATCAATGGGAAAAAAAGATTTCAAAACTGAACAAACCTATGATAATCATAGGCAATTACAGACTGATCACTATCCAAATGGTTTACATACGGCATTAAACCGCTCTGAAATCATGAGAAAGAGTTTATATCAGAAACTCAAATAAAAATTAGGTCAAACTAACCATGAGGTTCACAGGAAATTCACTGGAGCCAGGCCGGGACGATAGAAAGTTGAGCATAATGTGGCTTTTCGAATCGAATTTTTTCAAATTCGCTGCCTGTGTTGACCGTGTGCGGCGGCGCACCCACCCCTCTCCCTCTGTGGTTGCCGATCGATCCTACCCATCTCCACATCGACCTACGACAAACCTTCGACGATTCTCCATTTGGATCTCGACGTCGTGCTATTGCGAATTCTGATACTATCGTCTTTTCTGATGGATATAACTCCACCTGCTCATCCTACTCAAGAACGGGGTATGAAACGACACTGCCTGACTTTGTCCCCGTCGAGCCCTGTCGATGGTTTCGATCGTGATCAAACACTGCCGCAGCATCTTGTATCGGTGATAACTGCACTACTCGAAGACCGAAAGCTCCTCCATTCTGTGCTGAATCGAAACCGCGAACTTACAGAAGAAATTTCAACACTGAGGACACAAAACGCAGAACTCAAAAAAGCGCTCGACTCGTCTCGTGTGAGTACGGATCAGGGATGAGCGGAACAGAAATATGAAATTTCGGAAATCGGTTTTCGGGTGTCGAAACAAAATTTTTTTCTCGGGCTTCGGAAATCGGGCGCGAAACGCCTGAAAATGCGCGGAAATTCGGTTTTCGGAAAGCGAAACGCTGAAAAACCAAATATCTAATGTTTTCTTCCTCCCAGATGACCCGATATTTTTCGCATTCCGCAGCGTTTTCTGCGGGTTTCGGAATGCGGAACGCGGAATGCCAGAAATGAGCGAAACTGCGGGTTTCGGAACGCGGAACTCCGCTCGTCCCTTGTCCGGATGTTGATGATCGATTGATTTCACATAATGATCTGCCTCACCCCACTGCTCGTTTGTCCAAATCTCTTGACTTTGAAGAAATGGAGCGTAGACGCTCGATCGTTTTAATTGGACTTCCTGAAAGTACATAGCAATTTTCTGCCTGCCGTGCTATGGATGATTTTACTTCTGTTCGCCATTTACTCGATTTCCTGAATATCGATTGTGCTCCCGTAACAGCATACCGTATGGCCCCATTTATTCGTTCACGTCCTAGGCTCCTCAAAATCATTTTGACCGTCATCCTTCCATGCAAATCTTATATTACAGCGCGTCCCTCGTCTCCGTCACTATACTGCTCACAAAATTTTTCCCAGGCCCTCCTTAATCGGGAGGAGCGGAGCAGCAGAGCCAGAGCAGAGCGAGAGACGCGTCGTAATGGGCCGCAGTCAATGCCAAAATCTGTTGTACCCACTGTTCCCGCACATTCTACCAATCTGATGTCACCGAGCCCGTTGCCTCAGACCAGCCAGTTCTCGCTGGCCAATTTGAAGCCATTGAATATTGTGAACAATGATGTACAATCTCCATCCGTGAATTCTGATGTGTAAATTAATGTTGTCTCTGACTGCAGTCCTTTAAATGGTTGAAACGTCCTCGGAAACCTGATGTCAGTCGCGAAATTGTTCCTCGTTGTTGTGATACAGGTGTGAAATTCATTCCTAGCAATATTAGGTCCTTGCATAAAAACGTTCAGTCGCTCAGGTATTCTTTGTTGTGCTTCGGTTTGGGGGTTGTCGCATTGACGGAAACCTGGTTTAAGCCTAGTGCTATATTGGGACCATGGATGTGTGGAAAATTTTTTTGTGGAAACAGAAAACAGAAAATTCATTTTGACAGAAAACAGAAAAATCTCCAAAAATGAGTAGAAAACAGAATTTTTTAAAAGTCAATAAAAAGTCTTCAGATAAGTTATTCCACAGCATTAAATTTTCATACAGTTGCAGGTTATAAATATTTTTAGCACAATTTGCAAAACCTAACAATTGACCAGAGTGAGAAGTACAGACTCCCAAAAGCGCAGATTATCAGCGCGGAGACAACAATTTTCTCTATAACCTTTCTTTTCCCCAGACAATAGCCGCCCGATTGCTCAGAAGCTCAATATGTATGTGTAAGAATTACGTGGGTACAGTGACAGCGAGTTTACCCTTCCCTAGTTTACATATTTTTACACTGATTTCGGGATAACTGCTGATTTGAGCAGCGTACTACTCCTCAGTGCCCGAAAGTCACGCGCGTAACGCGCGAGTTATACTCGAACCAGTGTCGACTGTGCCGTTCGAGGATAAATGACCTAACGCGCCGCTCGCTCCACCGTGGTGGGGTCGCTCGTACCTCTCTGGGAGTTTTATCATCTGCTTTAAAGCCTCACCATCGATTTCTTCGCGCTTTACCTTTTTTTTTAAATTCTGTACCGTCCTGCGTTGGAATGAGTTAAAATATGCACTCAGAAGTTGCGTGTATGGTGCAGTTGGAGCCCAACTCATCCCCGCTCCGCTAAAGCGGTGGCGCTGGAGTACTCTTAGCCTGTGCCCACGTGTAGAAGTAGTTATACTCGTACCAGTGTCAGTTTACAATACCATTATAGTTTTCGCGTCATTTGATTGCATCCCATACCTTCCGAGGGATTAATCAACGGCAAATCTCTGGGTAATGGTAACCACTATAAGATAAAGATAAAACCTCGGTTTCCTAAAGGCAGGGTTCGCGATCAAAACAACTTTTGAGCTCTCGTCATAAGAATGTAGATTTGGTCATCACTGCTTAACAACGAAAATCCCATGCTTCCTACGAGTGCGAGTGGGTAGCGGAGGTAAGAGACAGCGAGAGTGAAGGATGAGCGAAGACAGTAGCCTCGCGAGCGTCGCTTGCGCTGTGAATGATGGGAATTTCGATTTTTCACAAAAGATACCATTCCACAACCCAACAGAGGGACATAAGCAATCCCCAAATCCAGAAATTCGGGGTCGAGAGAGCGTGGCGATTTCGTACCAGAATTAAAAAAATTTTCTCAAGACTCGTCAGTATGGTTAGGGATCAGAGTGTAGTACGCTCCAGATCCGAACGGATGGTTTTCAGATTTCAGTCAATTGAAGATTTTGGAAGTTTATCCAGAAATGCTCTTTGACAGAAGACGGAGCTGCTTCGGACGTGGGGGGGGGATCGGAAAGAAGAATTCGCATCCACGCTAGGGTTTTGACCGTTCCGGGGTAGCAGACCCTTGGGAAGCCAGGAAAGGTATCACAATCAGAGTATTAATTCCCAGGTGTTCAACCCATGGCCGGAAGTCGCAGGCCGGCGCACTTCACCACCCCCTTAACAGATACAATTCCAAAAAATAATGAGGATTGTAAATTGCCCAAAATTTCACGCCGGGCTTCTCAGAATTCTTCGGCAGGAACCGAAATTTTGGAAGCAAACTCGCAGAGTAACCTTTGTAAATGCATATAAAAAGATTGCTAGAAAATATTTATTTCAGAAAAAATGAAAGTTTTCCGAATTTTTTTGCCACTGTTGGGGGGGGGGGTCGTAGCCTTTTTTTCTGTTTTCGACATGCTTGGGTAGTGCTTACTCTAGAAAATAGTTCAAATGAGATGGAGCACTTTAAAGTCTCTAAATGCTGAACTGGAAAATCAATATTAAAGGTGCGAGTTTCCGTCTCTAGCCGAACAAAGTTTTCTGTTTTCTCTCTTGGCTGAGTTTTGGTTGTTTTCATCCTTAAATCCGATAAGGGTTTTGTCAAGAGCTTAATATTCGGGGGGGGGATGACTACAGCCAGGACCTTTGAAGCATATAATTTTCAGAAAAACGAAAAGTGCAACCTTGCAGGGACTGGGCCGGATCCTCGACCGAGGTTCTTCGCAGGAGAATTTTTGCCAGAACCAACACAGAAATCGAAGCTGAAAATGGTGGTAAAATTAGATTTACGGTGTGATCAATGGGAAAAATGAATTCGAAACTGAACAAACCTATTATAATCATAGGCTATTACAGGCTGATCACGATCGAAATGATTCACATACGGCATAAAATCGCTCTGAAATCATAAAAAAAGAGTTTATATCAGAAACTCAAATAAAAATTAGGTTAAACTAACCGTAAGCTTCACAGGGAATTCACTGGAGCCAGGCCGGGACGATAGAAAGTTGAGCATAATGTGGCTAATGTAAAGCAAGAGATCACGACCCAACGCGATCTGAGGCGACAACTCACAAACTCGGGCTAAAAACGGCACAAATAACGAAGTTGACAGGAAAAATTGTAATTGTCTATTACGGGATGGAGTAGCGTAATGACATCGTAGAAGATCAACAAACTCGTAGAGAAAGAGTGACAGGAAACTTATCGCGCACAGAAAGTGCCGAATAGTACTTACCGCGCTCAGGAACCGTTTCGATCGCGATCAAAAGTCCAATTAGAACTCACCGCGAAGAAGCTCCCGCCTACTCAGACATAATGGCGGACTTATCGCGCACAGAAAATGCTGAAGAGTAATTACCGGCTCAGGAACCGTTTGGACCGCGATCGAAAGCCCAATTAGGACTTGCCGCGAAGAAACTCGCGGTCAGAGAGATTGCACTCTGGTGCTCGCGATACAACCGCTTCGCCATCCGGTCGGATCGCGCGCAAACTCAGTAATAGGACTGATGTCGCACAGAAATCGGACTGACCGCGTTCAACCGTGAGGTGGTGTGTGTGGTGGGTTCTGGACTGACTTGCGTCACAATTCACGAGCAAAACTTAAATTCAAAATTGCGCGCATCTTCATGGTGGAGTTCATAGTTTTGTATCTATCTGTATTTCATCACGGTTCTTCCTTGATTCATGTTCATCGTGTATTCATTCATGGATGTTGCTCTGGTTGTTTATCTGAAGGAACAACAACAACATTGTTTTTATTTCTGATTTTCCATAAGTTTCTCGCTGACGAATCGTGGGACCATCATAGCTGTTTTATATTGCTTCCCTTAAAGTGTTCCCGTTACGAGTCGTGGTGGGACCACCATAGCCGTTGCATATTCTGTCCTTTAAACTTTCTCAGTGACAAATCGTGGTGGGACCACCGTGGGTGTTGCCTATTGAATCCTTCAAGCTTTCTTATTTTCGGATCGTGATGGGACCACCTTAGTTGTGGCATAATGCGCCCTCTCAAGCTTCTCCTTCACGAATCGTGGTGGGACCACCCTAGTAGTTGCCTTTTGCGTCCTTTAAAGTTTCTCTGTTACGAATCGTGGTGGGACCATCATAGCTGTTGTATATTGCGTCCTTTGAAGTTTCTCGTTGACGAATCGTGGTGGGACCACCGCAGCTGTTGCATATGACGTCCTATAAAGTTTCTCGCTATCCAGGCGTGATATTAATGAGGTAACATCAAAAGCGCTAGACTTCAGAGACCGGATGCATCAACGCGCCGGGTTGGGGCAGGGCATTCGGTATCTGACGATCGCTGTGCGAGGGCAGTAGATCATCTAATCAGTCGTGCCCCAGCAAAGTTTTTCGTTGCCATAGCTGCCTCCTAGCTGGGACGGCAGGGGTACGATTGAGTTAGTGAATTACGGGAATCTTTAAAGGCGCAGCCTGCCCTGCCCCTCCCCCAACACGGCCTGTTGATGTCGACCCCAGCTTCAAATCCTACGCGGAACACGGTGTTAGCGTTTATGATACAATAAAGCGCTCCGTGTCTAACCGAAGGTTATGGTAGCACAAGATCCCAAGCAGGGATGTGCGGAAAAATATAATTGGAAACAGAAAATCTAGTTTGACAGAAAACAGAAAAAAACCTCCAAAAATGGGCAGAAAACAGAAAATTTTCACAAATCAATAAAGGGTGTTCAGCGTACACTAAACGAAAGTTTTCAAAACATTCAACTTTTTCAATACATATTTAGATGGACTTCTGTCAGGCCGGAGGGGGGGGGGGTTGAGAACCATACCGTTAGTATAAAAAAAGACTGCAAAATGAGATCACAATAAGAGGTCAAATTAAAACTGGAGATCATACTGAGAGAGTAAAATGAGACAGGAGATTAAAAAAGAAACTGAATAGTGAGAAGCAACTGCGAAAAAAAAACAAATGAGGCAAGGAATGAAATGGAGATGTAAAAATAAGGCAGGAACACAAGAAGAGCTTACAATTCACTGGTGATAAAGTATGCAAGACAATAGACGACGGTAGCACGGCCATCGTTAATGACTCTTACATGGAGGAGGAGTCTTGGAAAGGTAAAATGTGTCGCCAAAGCGCTCCTGGATAGATCAGCAGCAGCGGTGTTGAGTATTCGATGTCATCGAGGTCATTACAAGCGGACTATCCTGTCAACGAAATGACACAGATGTTCTAGAATTTCGTATTCTAATATGCATTCTTAGGCAATTTAGAATTCACAGGTTCGATCCCGTTAAAGGTAAAAATTTCGTAAAGCTGTAAAACGACCGTTTTCCCCGAATCGTGAAGGAGAAGCTGGAGAGGACGCATTATGCCACAACTAAGGTGGTCCCATCACGATCCGAAAATAAGAGCTTAAAGGATTCAATAAGCAACACCCACGGTGGTCCCACCACGATTTGTCACTGAGAAAGTTTAAAGGACAGAACATGCAACGGCTATGGTGGTCCCACCACGACTCGTAACGGGAACACTTTAAGGGAAGCAATATAAAACAGCTATGATGGTCCCACGATTCGTCGGCGAGAAACTTATGGAAAATCAGAAGTAAAACAATGTTGTTGTTGTTCTTTCAGATAAACAACCAGAGCAACATCCATGATTGAATACGCGATGAACATGAACCAAGGAAGAACCGTGATGAAATACAGATAGATACAAAACTATGAACTCCACCATGAAGATGCGCGCAATTTTGAATTTAAGTTTTGCTTTTGAATTGTGACGCAAGTCAGTCCAGAACACACCACACACACAACCTCACGGTTGAACGCGGTCAGTCCGATTTCTGTGCGGCATCAGTCCTATTACTGAGTTTGCGCGCGATCCGACCGGATGGCGAAGCGGTTGTATCGCGAGCACCAGAGTGCAATCTCTCTGACCGCGAGTTTCTTCACGGTAAGTCCTAATTGCGCTTTCGATCGCGGTCCAAACGGTTCCTGAGCCGGTAAGTACTATTCAGCATTTTCTGTGCGCGATAAGTCCGACATTATGTCTGAGTAGGCGGGAGCTTCTTCGCGGTGAGTCCTAATTGGACTTTTGATCGCGATCGAAACGGTTCCTGAGCGCGGTAAGTACTATTCGGCACTTTCTGTGCGCGATAAGTTTTCTGTCCGCTATAAAGTTATTCAGGAAAGATGATACAACTAGGGGGCCTAGGAACAAAAATACGCACCTGCGGTCGTTACGTCCTCTGACTAATAGGGACAGATGTTACCGCCGCTTTCGCCCCCCAAGGAAATACGGAATGTACCTCAAACTTGGGTAATTGAACCGGCGACAATTGCGTTTTACCACACAGGATAGTACATCGTACTCCACGCGGGTTCACTGCTGCAATCTCGCGGAGCCGATGCGGTACTATCGCGGCGATGTCGAGGCTCAAGACACGGCAACAAAATCGCCTCATCACGGAGCCGCTGCGGTACTATCGCGGAAATATCGAGGCTTAGTCGAGGGTTGCGGTACTTTCCCTGCACTGACGCGGCAAATTTTCTCAGAGCGCGCACCACTGAGTGCGGAAAGAATGTAACAGTTCACACAAAACACGCCCCACCTCTAATACGTTGTTGATGTTAATGACTCTCTCACCCAGATGCCTAATCTAAATGTTGTGCCCGATGTTGTCTGCAAAGTTGTTGTCAGTTCTTCGCAAGTTTAGTTTAGTTCAAACATGTAGACGTTAGTCGGACTTCCGATAACGATATACGGTGTCTTTCCGCGAATATTCGATCTGTATCTAAAAATGTCAACAGTTTGATTGGACTAATTCAACAATTTAATTTGGCTTTGGCATAATTGCGCTGTCAGAAACATGGCTCACCCCAATCGTCACTGGTGCTTCGCTATTTGGTGGTTTATGCTCTCAGTTGGACCTGCTTAGATATGACAGACCGCACAAGAGGGGCGGGGCAGTGGCCCTTTTGTTGAGTAAATCTTTTTTGTCGGAGGTTAGTTTACGAGGAGTCTTTTTCGGAAGGTTATGAATTACTTTGTACTGACATAGTGGTTAGTAATAGGACGCTGAGAATAGTTGTTGTTTATAGGGCGCCCGCTTGCCCTGCTGATTCTTTTGACTCTTTTTCTGAAACTTTGGGTGATTTGCTTTCATGTTGTCAGTCCTGTATTATTACGGGCGATTTCAATTTACCAGATATGTGGTGGGAACAGCTTGTTCCTACGGCTACCAACCGGGCTAGTAAGCAGTTCCTTGATATGTGCGCGTCGCATAATCTCACCCAGAATAACGTAATGGCTACACGAGGTAGTAATATTTTAGATCTGTTACTGTCCAATGAGGACGGGTTGATTGTAACAGTGGATACTCTAGCCCCATTGGACACTAGTGACCATCCTTCTATAGTATTCGAGCTAAACGTGCATATCGAGGTATCTGATAGTAAAATTGACAATAGAATTTGCAGTAAAGCGAATTTTGCGTGTATCAATGATTACGTGGGTAGTGTGGATTGGTATGGCTCACTGAGTGCTGTGGATACTGTGGAAGCTAAATATGAGCTCTTTCTTTTCATTCATGACCACACCATTGATTTATGTGTGCCGATTAGCCTGGTTTCTACTGAGAAGGCGTACCTTCCAGAGCAATTGAAAAATCTTTCTCACAGGAAATCCCAAGATTGGAGCATGTCAAATAGTAGTAACAGGGCTGAGGACTAGTGCGAATACAAAAGAGTTACGGCAATCTTTGAAAAACGTTTGAAGAAGTATAACAGTAATAAAGAAAGCAAAGCAATCGAATCTAAAAATAAAAACTCATTCTACAGTTTACTTAATTCGAGGCTCGAGAGTAAATCTGAGGTTGGATGTCTTGTGAGAGGGGATGGTTCCAGTGCAGTGGAGAACGGCCAAAAAGGTCAACTTCTGGCAAATGTGTTTAAGAAGGCTTTTTTTAGGATAATGACTTGGATGAGCGTGTTAGTCCTTCTCTTTTTCCTGTTATGCCTGACTCTGCATGGTTTAATCCGGTGGAATTGTCGGAGCTCTAGCAAAATGGCTTAATTCTTTTCCTGACACACCGGATCACATACCATTATGTTTCATTAAAAAGGTGATTGATATAATAGTTAACATGCTTGCATACATTTTCAACCTTAGTTTTATGCGTGGAGATGTTCCGAGCAGATGACGTACATCTTTTGTTACCCCTATACCGAAGAAAAAACCATTTTCGGATCCCAACAATTACCGGCCAATTAGTATCACGTCTATTTTTGCAAGGCTTTTTGAAAAGGTATTAAAAAAAAAGGATTATGGCTCATCTAGAGGAGCACTCCATCATCTCGGAGCACCAACATGGCTTCTAAAAGGGTAAATCCACAATTTCGGCGATGCTTCAGTCGCCTGGTGATTGCACGCATGCGCTGGACAAAGATATGGGTGTGGATGTTATTTACCTCGATTTTTCTAAAGCGTTTGACAGAGTTTCTCATCGTAAATTAGTAAACAAACTAGAAATAGTTGGTATCCATCCGCGTATAGTGGCTTGGATTCGTGCTTTTCTCAGGGGCAGAACTTTCAGGGTCAGGCTTAATTGTACGTTCTCCTCTCCCTTTGCAGTCCTTAGTGGTGTTCCCCAGGGGGGGGGGAAGCTTTCACCAATTCTCTTCAACATTTATACGTATTAGCCTTTCTCGATTATATCGTTGCGCAACGTTGGCTGTTCGGCATTCGCTGATGACTTTAATTTGTATAACCGTATTTTGACCATGGAAGATTGGGAGTGTTTGCAAAAAGCTCTTAATGATGTAGCCAAACGGTCGATTGAATGGAAATTGCTGCTTTCCAGCGAAAAGACTAAAGTGATGAGGCTTGGTAAGAGGTGAGTTAGTAGCTTCTATACTATTGACGGTTTACAGTTGAGCGAGGTCAGCGAAATTAAGGAGTTTGGTTTTCTTATCAAGGATGGTCTTAATTTCGATGATCACTGCCTCCAGGTCGCGTCCACGGCTAGTAGGATGATGCACAGCGCGTTTCGAGCACTATCAACTTCTAATGCAAACGTGCTGACCGAGGTGTATAAAACGTACGTACGTCCACTTATGGAGTATGGTACGGTAGTTTTTAGTCCGTACAAAAAAGGATCCGTCGATGCGCTGGAAAAAGTCCGGAATACTTTTACACGTAGAGTTTTCTTCCGGACATCGTGGTTTCAGACTAATCGTAACATGTGTCATGTCACCAAGAACGCTAGATTGGGCCTAACCTATCTAGAGCACAGGAGAAGAATGTTTGATATGATAATGATGTATAAGATCATTCATGGGAGTGCTGGTATCAAGGCTAGCCGGCTGTTCAACCTGAGACCATAGGGGGGGGGGGGCGCCGGTGAAATTGGGCCTTTTTGGGGTCAGGCGGAATGTAAGGCAGCACTTCTTGTCAATAGGGCGGGGTCTGCAGTCAACAAATTACTTCGGTCAGGTTTTGTAGTGGAGAAATTCGGTGAATTCAAAAAAGCGCTTGAGCGTTATCTGTTGTCCCAGGAGTGATGTTTGTAAGATCTCTTTTCTTCATGGTGCCGGTGCATGCCTAATAGTCACTTTATCAAGTAGCTTTATTGTTTTCCAACTGTTTCTAGTGTTTTTAGTCTCCTAATTGCCGTTTGGGTGTTTCTTCTGTTGTTGTCTTTGACACGGTTCTACCGTGTAATAAATCAAATAGAATCGAATCAAATGTCCAGATCGGCAATGAATCCTCATTTGGAACTGGTACCGATTCAGTAAAGCGGGGTAAACATCGGTACTGTAGTTCTCGGAGCCAAATTCCGGTCCTCATTTGCGGACAACAGCTGTTGCATCACGCACCAGGTGTTGTCTCGGGACAATTCACATTTCTTCCAGGACACTTATCATCGTGTCGCGTGATGCAACAGCCGTAGTCCGCAATCGCGGACCGGAATTCGCTCCGAGAAGAACAGTATGTCGCCAATAATGCTTAAGATTAATTGTGTCGGCGCCTGCCGCCCGCGTTTTGCGGTATCGGGATCTATGCCGATCGGGACATTTTGCTAGCATTCTCACGTAAAAAGGATTCAGTTGTCAGCTTTCACCTAATTTCTAATTTCTTGGTATTCCGAGACACTGATTTTGTCGTCGCTAAGCTGCGTTTGTCGCGCTGCCACTACCATGAAAGCCGTATTAGACTCTTTCATAGATGACATTTCTTTAGTCCTCATATGTGTGCGTACTATACTTTGGTATTCGACGATTTTTTTCGAATGAATGAATAATTCGAATATTGAATTTTCGGAATTTTCGAATGAATGAATAATTCGAATATGGTGATTTTCAAAATTTCCGAATGAACGAATTTTTTGAATATGTGTTTTTCGAAATTTCCGAATGAATGAATTTTTCGAAATTTGCGTTTTTCAAGAATTCCGAATGAATGATTTTTTCGAATATGGGTTTTTTGGAAGTTCCGAATGAATGAATTTATCGAAAATTACGTTTTTCAAGATTTCTGAATGAATGAATTCTTCGAATATGGGTTTTTTGGAATTTCCGAATGAATGAATTTTTCGAATATTGCGTTTTTCAAGAATTCCAAATGGATGAATTTTTCGAATATGGATTTTTCAGGATTTTCGAATCAATGAATTTTTCGAAAATGGATTTTTTCAGGATTTCCGAATGAATGAATTTTTCGAATATTTCGTTTTTCAAGACTTCCGAATGAATGAAATTTTCGAATATTGTGTTTTCCGAAATTCTCGAATGAATGATTAATTCGAATATTGCGTTATGGGAAATTTCGAATGAATGAACTTTTCGAATATCACCTTGACAAAAACGGCGAATGAATGAATGATTCGAAAAGTGTTTTCTTCACTCGGATCGAATGAATATTCAAATATTCATTCGGAAAATCGGATATTTTTCGAGTATTCGAATAATCTTCGCTTATTTGGATCTGAGCTACCAAGGATTAAGTAACAGACTTAAATCTGTCTATATGTAGCTTCACAAGTTCTATAAATTGTTACATTTATTACCGACGATTATTCCAATGACAAATTCCACAACAGAAGATTCCTTCACAACAATATAGTTTGTTGAGCGAAATGAACCACCGAAAATCGTTAAGCAGACCTCAAAGTCGGTCTAACATTCCAAAATAACTAACAAGGGAAGTGTTTAGAGTGGTAAACGCCTCTGCGAAAACGAACAGTATCGACAGTATCTTTTTGGCATCCATAGTAAAAAATGCGCAGTATCCCGCTCCGAGCTGCAGGTTCGAACAAGTTATGAGCATTTTTCAAGCTTCGCGAAAAGGCAAGGGAAGAGAAGAGAGGCGATTTTTCCCCGGTGTTTCAAATTTTTTTTGGGGTTCAGCCCAAAACTTGCATGTAAATGTAATCTGGGGTGGTGAACACGAATCTGGAGTCCATTCGTCGAAATTTCGAGGTTCACTGTAGGTTACGGTAGGTAACATGCCATTTGGGAGTCAAAACCTACTTTAGTGCTTGGAAAATCGACAAACGGACGTTAAATTCGTATTCTCCACCCCGAACAACCCCCGTACACAAATTTTGAGTAAAATCTGAGACTTTTTCCAAACTACCGTATACCCACGGTAATATACCGTAATTTGGAAAAAATCGATAAACGGACTCAGGATTCGTGTTCAGCACTCCAAATAACCACATAGGAACAATTTGAGCAATATCTACCGTAGCACTCCGAAAATCTCGAAAGTGGCGTTTTTCCCTCGAAATTTTCCCCGGTTGGGAAGCTTCGAACGGAATTAGCCGAAAGCTTTGGAAAATCGACGAATAAACCACAGATTCGTGATCAGCACCCCGAAAAACCACATTGGGAGAAATTTAAGTCAAATCTGGAACATTTTTATAAAATGCTTACAGAGCCCTGTAATCGGTATAAATCTCTCTCCCCATCAGCTATCTTTTCAGGTGACTTCAATGCTCACACGTTCTGTTCTGCGCTTGAGTCCGACGCCAGAGGGGAAGACGTCGAAGAATGGACTGAGGAGTGTGATCTGGTTATCCTCAACGATGATCAGCCTACTCGTCTCCCTTCCTACGGCCGACCTTCTAGCCCGGACATCTCCCTCGTTTCATCCAATCTTTCTAATTCTTGCACATGGTCCACTTCCACAACTCTTTCCAGCGACCACATTCCCGTCTTTCTCCATATTGATCTCTCAAACTCTCTTGCCCCTTATACTGGTATTCGTCAACGTTCTTATCTCAATTTAGGCCTTGCTGACTGGGTCCTGTTCAGAGAGGTTGCGCTCCGCCAGGCAGCTGAATATCTATGGAATGGCGATGTGCACCAGAAAGAGCGTCACATATCTGACGCCACCCGAAAGGCTACAAAAGCGGCCATACCTGAAGGACGTGTGAAAAGTTTCTACCCTAATGTCACCAGGGAGATTCTACAGAAGATCAGAACAACAGATGAACAGAGAGCTGAGAATCATTTGGACCCTGAGGTGGCCAAGCTGAATGGAGAGATAAAAAAGGATCTGGACAAGCACAAGAAAGACAGTTGGGAGAAGTTCACTGAAAGGTTGAAATTTAAAGCCGACAGAAGAACGGCGTGGAAAGTATTGGGGAAGATCTCTGGCAAGTGTTTCATCCTCGAACCCTACCATAGAGTTCGATAACAGCGTCTTAAAATCAGGGAAGGCTGCCGCATATGCTCTTGGCAAAATTTTTTTCATCACACGTACCAAGCGAGGCGTACAAAACAGAGTCACGGTAAGAGAAATAAGCCATCTGCCGCTGATGAACGCCACTGAGGCCTTTACTCTTGCTCAGGTGGAGAAGGCTATCAAGGAAATGCGGAATTCGAAGGCTCTGGGACCTGATGGTATCTCAGCAGCCATCTTGAAGAAGCTTCCCACGGAACTTCTACCGAAGATCGCAGATATCATAAACACTTCTTTCCGAACCTGCGTTCTACCCCAAGCATGGAAGACCGCCAATGTGATACCCCTGCCTAAGCCAGGCAAATCGCAAAGCACGGCGAAGGGCTATCGCCCTATTAGCCTGTTATCACCGATCGCGAAACTAGCCGAAAAGCTAATCGTAAGGAACCTGGCAGAGCAGAATGAGGCACAGCAATATCAACATGGGTTTAGAAAGTTTCACTCTACCACCACTGCCCTTCTGGAGATTTTCAGCTATGCGGTCGATGGGTTCAATACCAGAAAGCCTCTTAGAACAGTGGCTGTTACCCTCGATCTAACCAAAGCATTTGATTCTGTTAACCTAGGTCTTTTGTCCGAGAAACTATTGAAGTCCCCGCTACAACCGTGGCAAAAGCGTTGGATCGCAGCGTTTACGAAATGTTGTCGCGCTTAAGTGTTATTCCAGAATCACGTCTCCGATAGTATACCTGTAGCAGCCGGTGTGCTGCAGGGTGGAGTTTTGTCACCTGCCCTCTTCAGCCTGTATATTGTAGACCTACCTGAGCCTCCTGAAGATATAAAATTGTTGCGTATGCCGACGATATCACCACCATGTGCCGTAATCGTGACATACAGGTAGCCGCAAACAAGATCAGCGACTATCTCGTCAAGCTTAATAACTTTCTCGATAGTGTGATGCTCACAGTTTCCGCGGCGAAGTCTTCTGTTTCGGTATTCACATCTGACCCGAAGGAACACAGCGCACAACCTATTGTCATGTGGGATGATGACCTCTTGCCTACAGCGAAATTTCCCAAACTGCTGGGCCTCGTTTTGAACCCATCGCTGAAGTTTCACAAAAATGCTGAACAGAAGCAGGCAATTATCAAGTCAAAGCTGAATGTGTTGAGAGCTCTAGGAGGAACGTCCTGGGGTTGCAGCAGAGAGACAATCTTGACGACATATCGAGCTATTCTGCCGCCTGCATTGGAGTATGCTGCACCTGTCTGGCAGCACATCGTGTCGGACAGTTCCTGGACTAAGATGCAGCGAATTCAGAATGCTGCTATTCGAATAGCCACTGGATGTGCAAAAAGCTCACCGATTGAGCACCTTCACGCCGAGGCCCGTATCTTGCCAGTGAAAGAGCATTGTCAGCTCCAGGCTCAGCAGATGATCATTAATGCCTAATCATCCGTCGAGAAGACTATAAATCCCGTAAGTGAGAGATCGATCAGAGTGCCGTTTGCCGATGCTCCGAACAAAGTGAATGTACAGAGATGGACGACTTGAATCAAGAACGGCTTCGTCTCTTACGCGCGGAGCACACCCGGTTCGTGAAGGATCATCTCGCCAGAGCGGCCGTCAACCCTATTCTCGGTGATGTGCCGCCCAGGGTATGGTTTCCGTTTTTGTTTTAGTCTGACGCATGAAAAAAGCGGCTGTCCGTGCGGGGTTGGCGGCCTCAATGGAGAATGGGGTTTCGATTCGCGCGGGGTGATCTACCGTCGCAGCCCCGTCCATTCATCAGACTAGAGTTATTGCGCGAATTCTATGTGATACCGAGTCCGAGCTCGGTAGACGCGCCAGGTGTATCCTCGCTTCGTAACGCTGCGGACATTCTCCATTGCTTATGTCTTACCTGCATAAGATCGACAGTAGCCAGCCTGACGTGTGCCCGGACTGTGGAAACCAAGGCCACGACACTAAACACCTATTTGATTGTCCGAAGAAGCCAACAACGCTCAGTACAATAGAGTTGTGGACGAATCCAGTGCTGGTCGCCCAGTTTCTCAACTTGTGAACGAAAGCCCTCTCAGTGGCTGCAAAGAAGAAGTAGAAGACCGTACACCCACCGTTATCTACCACAATCTGCCAAAACTCAATAAACGGGCCACAGATTTCTGTTGAGCATTTCAAATAACTCCAAGAGAAAGATTTATAGCCTCGTGGGCAGCTTGATGAAGATGGGACATGTAGCGCAACGTTCGACCGACATTACAAAGAAAGGCCAAGGTTTACAAAGTTGATTTCTTCGGTTACCCTTGGCGAGGTCGACCCTTCTTATTTGGATCTTACTTAGTAAGATTTGAGCAAATCTCGTTAATGATGTCATCTCCAGCTCATTACAACTCACCTTGGGATTTCACAAAAAATTGGATGAGGATCCAGTGTTCTCAACGGTTTGTAGGGTATGGAACCGGCAGCCATGATTCGCGGCGAAATGGCAGTATACGTTCTTGCGAATATTCGAAAAAACGAATATTCTGATTTTCCGAATAAACCGAATATCCGATAAAGCAAATATTCTGTTTTCCGAATAATTCGAATATTCGAAAAAACGAATATTTTGCTTTTCCGAATAAACGAATATTCGAAAAAGCAAATATTCTGTTTTGCGAATAATTCGAATATTCGAAAAAACGAATACTTTGCTTTTCCGAATGAATCGAATATTCGAAAAAACGAATACTTTGCTTTTCCGAATGAACCGAATATTCGAAAAAACGAATATTTTGATTCTCCGAATAAATCGAATATTCGAAAAAACGAATATTCTGATTTTCCGAATAAACCGAATATCCGAAAAAGCAAATATTCTGTTTTCCGAATAATTCGAATATTCGAAAAAACGAATATTTTGCTTTTCCGAATAAACGAATATTCGAAAAAGCAAATATTCTGTTTTGCGAATAATTCGAATATTCGAAAAAACGAATACTTTGCTTCTCCGAATGAATCGAATATTCGAAAAAACGAATACTTTGCTTTTCCGAATGAACCGAGTATTCGAAAAAACGAATATTTTGATTCTCCGAATAAATCGAATATTCGAAAAACGAATATTTTGCTTTTCCGAATAAACCAAATATTCGAAAAAACGAATAATTTGATTTTCCGAATAAATCGAATATTCGAACATTCGAATATTCGAATATTTATTCGAATATTATTCGATTCGGACCAAAGTATAGTGCGTACATTTCTTTTGGGGCATCATTTCTGATAGTTTTTTTTCTGTTTCGGATGTTGTTGCTTAGTGGGAATTTTCTTTTACTGTTTGCAGGATTACAAGGTCCGCACTCAGAGCTATTGTTGAAGACATAAGAAGGCGGGTGGGGGCTAAAGATGTAGGTATATCCTTTGCTTCGACTTGTATCATGGGCAGTGTCGTAATAATGTGTGGTTTTGAGGTGACTTGGGAGATGAACTGGAAAGAATCACACATGAAAAGCTGCCTGGGAAATCTAAGCAGACTCCTGGATCAAGCTACACTTTCAAGAAAGAGCTGCGTTACTACAGCTTTATATAAGAACATCATAAGGTATGCTGGTTGTGTCACATAGAAAACAATTGTCAGCACACAACCGGGCTTAAAGATCTCTGGCGGGCTCAGATACAATTTTTGTCAGGTTTGGACAAGGATCACATGTGTGTTGTGATGGTTCTGTTCAATTTGGGGCAGATAACGTACCTGAGCAATGGGAAAAAGTGAGTCAATTCTATTTGTTGGAGGCAAAAGGCACATGGTGGATGGGTGCAAAAGTGTATTCTATCCAACAGCAAGATGAAATGTAACTTTGTTTGCCAGTGTTCGTATTCGTTATGTGTTGATTCGACTACGAGGGACTCGATCAATGTGAAGATAAACACAAGACATGTACTCGAATTTGGGTTCACGTTTCACACCACCTCGTCGGGAGTCTCGATATGATCTAGTGTAATGAACTTCTAGTTTTCAATCGTGGGTTGAGACCCCGTGAGTAGCGTAGCCTTGGTCAATCTGTCCTTTTCTCATCGTTCGACTTAGTTCTTTTGTGATTTGCTTCTTTTTTGGTGAACGGAAGGCTAAAAGTGTTTTTTCTTGCCGTCGTTCTTCGAAGAAAGCTGAAAATAAGCTTCTCAACTGCTTTACTAGAGATTAGCAATTCAAGAGTACTTCTACGCTAGTTTCTTTCGTGGAGAGTGGAAGGCGAGAAGTTTGATTGCGATAAAGTTTGTATTTTGAATTTCGAGTGGACGATTGCAGGACGCTGCCGCAAGGCGCTGGATTGATCGCAAAACGCTTGTTTTTGGGTAAATCAGCATTATTCCTACGTGGTGGCCTGTGGGCAGTAGCATTGCTCAGCGAAAGGTTTCGGATCAGCCAAATCCTGACGTGGCGTTGCGCACGAAAGCTTCGCAAAGCTGCAGCGGTGCTGCCATCAACCCCTCTGACCCACCATTGCGTACATCACTCCCCCCCCCCCTTCGAATTGAAAATCTAACGGTCTTTCTGAATCAATTTGCTGAAGTACTGAGTAGGACAATCGTCGTCTGGCCTGTAATTTTTTTCGGGTGACACGACACAGAATGGGAATATGCACCATTACACGAAGATTCATCACTCTAAGATCTAGGTTTATAGCGAAGAACAATATCTGATATTCACGCCTTTATTCTGTCCAGTAGGAAATATAGCCTAGCTCCCTCATTTTGAACCGGTCGAAGTAAAGCTTATCGGGCTCATCATGTCGAAATCTCCTTATCACTGTCATATTTTGCCATGAACGACTGCTCCGCTGCTTACTCCGCCCGGACTCATCCTAGAAAGTTAGGATTTACAGTAGCGAACAAAAGTCTTCGGACAAGATCTTTTCACGAATAATGCTTTTATACATATCTTGGCTTGGCCTTGGCAAAACTTGATGAAACTTTACTATGTTATGGGGCATCACAACTCTTGCTTTACACATACACGAAAATAGGTTTTGAAGGTGCACTTTAAGTATGGAATTTATTTATTATTTTGTGGTATTTTTTAAATTAGGACTTTGGTGGATTACCAATGGTTACAGACACTTGCAATATATAGATTTATTAACAAGTGCCTGCTCAGTGAACAGACGAACCCTCTATCAACATTCCATCGCCTTTTATACAGATTGGGGAGGCGGCCCCACAAACAAGTATTATACAAAGTTGTAATTACAGCTATATGCACAGGTTGTACCGAGCCTCCAGCACGAGCTCATCTATCAATTGTAGCGGGACCTATGAGGCACACCCGCGTGTAATTAACCTACCAGACACCACCCTCCAGATACGATGCCTAACGGAAGAGTTGTAAATGGTGTCTGGGCTATTGATGAACTATACAATATTTTATGACCGTTCTGATTCTTAGTACTCGATACCATTTGCCCTAATCTATATATTATATATTAGATATACATTCACAAGGTTGTGTATCCACAACACTGGGGCGGCCGGCAATAAGCGGTAGCTAAAATGTTGTATAGATGACAGGCCAATACTCATATGCACATTTGAAGGTTGAAAAATAGTGTACAATAAATCGACTTTATATGAGATTTGGTTGTTCACAACACTGGGGCGGCCGGCAATGAGCGGTAGCGATAGAAATTTATAGAACTCAATATCTACACATACCCCTATCACAAGTTTGACTGCACAACTTACCGCAAAAACGACTAATATAAGAAAACAAAATGAAATAGAAATTACTATGTACGATTCAAACTGGCGATATTCTTCTGAAACGGCAGTTTATTCCTGGATCTCCTTGAATAGTAATTGATCCGAGGTGCGTGTGATCGTACATGACTGCGTTGTCTGTGATCCTCGTTGCGGTCGTTTCGGACACTCAAGCGATTGTAGGTGTCGCCTTGTTGTCGAAATTGTATTGTAGGTTCCCTCTCGCGTTGCGGCCTACTGTACTGTTCTCCAACTGGTTTGATGCCGGCATAAATGCCTTTTGCACGCTTACGTTGCCGTTTTCTTTTGGAGGGGCGACACTTCCTGTGCAGCGGCTGTTGAAATAGGTCATGCAGACTTCCTTGATATGGCTCCTTGAAGTGATCTTCACTAGTTTTGGTGCCGATATGACGTGGTTCTAGTCCGCCTGGGTTCTTGAGGCCCTTCATGTAGCCGCTCAGTGAAGATGTAATCGACGTTGCCACGATGTTGGAGCTGATTTGATGAGTTCTCCTGGTTTTGGAGTTGCATGTGATACTTGTAGAAGAGACGATATAGCCGAAAACTGTTGGTGTTAGGAGTAAATCAGATGGCAATCTCATGACAGGAACATTGTGTTCGATGACATTGCTTAGAAGGTCTTGCCCAATGAGAATCTCAGGAGATATCTCTGTGTATGGGCGGTTAAGCTGGGAAACTGCTATACTCCTTTTCTTTATGAAGTTCTTGTCTTCCGCCGACAATTCAGCAGCTGTCGTGCAGAAATTCGGTCTATCCTTGGTTGACAGTGACACGTTTCGCAGCTTTTTCGAGCAGAATCGGCTTCTCAGAGTTAAGCATGTTTCATTGAGACTGGAAATTTCTTGCGATTTTCCAATTCCAGCAGTTGTGGGCATCTCTGAGCTTGCTAAAGGAAGCTTCAGCCTATTTGCGATCTCCTTTTTCACGAAACTTCTTTGAGATCCAGAATCCAACACTAGAGTGACAGGCTCATATTCCATTTCTGCTTCATTGAAAATCAGTGCCGATGCTATAGGCAGTACTTGCTGTCTGACTTGCTGACGGTTTTCTGAAACGTTGCAGTGGAGACTGAAATGACTTCTGGTTGGCCAGCATGCTCTGCTTGCTAGGGCGTGTTGGAACTGTTGCTGCCAAACCGATGACTTTTGTATGTATGCTTCTGATGCGTGATATGAGACTGCTGATTTTCTTTATGGATATTCTTCTATCGACATTAGTCATTGTCAAACATTGTCTTCATTGTAAGTTCTGTCGTCTCTTGAAGTGCTATTATTTCATCAATTGTTTCCATAATATCGTTCGCTCCATATGAGAAGCCGGCTTCATTCTCCTTCTTGATCACTTTGCTGCAAATTTCCTCCGTGAATTTTGAGAGGATTAGACGTCTCCACACTCTGTCGGCGTTCATTGGTACACCAGTGTGCTCAAGGTGTGTGATGCGAGACGAAATGGCTGAGAGTTTCACGACAGCTTCTTGGACTCTCTCGCGCTTGAGGTAGACGCTCGATTTCATTAATTAACACATCGGCAATACTTGATGACCTGTCGAACTTCTTTTTGAGAAGGTTCACAGCAATGTAGTATTCTTCTCCTAAGACAGGAATGCTGCTAATTGACGCTGCGGCCTTTCTTTTCAGCGCCTGTTTCAGGAATAGGAACTTCTCTCGGTCGCTCAGTTCTGTATCGCTGTCAATTAGGGACTCGAAGATCGACCAGAATGTGTTGAATTCTCGGAAGTTACCAGAAAATGTTGGCACTTCGAGCTGTGGTCGCCTTACTCTCACGTGGCGATTGCTAATTACTGCACTGCCGCCATCGTAGTCATCAGCATTGTGGCTGTTAGTGCTGCTGCCAGCCTGTTGCCTACCGTAATTAGTCGCATTTGTGAGGAGGATCGATTGTTGAGTTAATTCTTCTTTTCTGAACTCAATTTTGTTTAGCCATTGGATGACTTCTATATCCAAGTTGTTTGCCTCAGATTCCAGTTCTTTCTCTCCAACTCCTGATTACGTCCCGTTGCAATTTATTAAAAAAGTAATTGGGCATATTGCCTATCCACTTGAATATATTTTCAATTTGTCATTCATGCGTTCTGAGGTTCCGTCTCGTTGGAAGCACTCTTTCATCACTCCTGTTCCAAAAAAGCCCCCTTTTAATTCCCCAAAAATCGATTGTATCACACCTAAAAATGGGTCTTCAAAGACCGTTTTTAACCGGGTAAAAGAATGAAATTGATTACTTGGGTCCGTGACTAGGTTTTCCGCACGCTGTAGCAACGCGAAACTCCCTAATTCAAATTTCGTTAAATACTTGTAAATAATACATAGCTATCGATTTTTTCATGGACCCCACCCTATATAGCGCTGTTCGGCTTGAAGCTGCGTCCATGAAATTTTGGTTGCGTTTTCGAATCCGGATAGTCAATTACCAAATGTGGTTTTCATGCCTGAAACCGCACCTATGTGCCCTCAGGGCATGAAAACAGGCTCCAACCACCCTATATAGCGCTGTTCGGCTTGAAGCTGTGTCCATGAAATTTTGGGTGCGTTTTCACATCCGGATAGCCAATCAATAAATGTGGTTTTCATGGTCGAAACTGCACCTATGTGCCCTCAGGCCATAAAAATCCTATGCTTCAGGCGATATCGCATCTTGGACACAAGTCAATTTCGTGGTGTAAATTGCAAGAAGTATAACAGTGAAGAATCCTCTTCTCAAATAGTCAATTATCCATCATTTCTCAGAATCGCGAAGTTTTTTACCCCTAGCGGGATCGAACCTGTGAATCCTAAATCGCCTAAAAATGCATCTTCGATTACGAAATTTCAGAACATCTGTGCCATTTCGTTGACAGGATAGTCCGCTTGTAATGACCCCGATGACAGCGAATACTCAACATCACTGCTGCTGACATAACCAGGAGCGCTTTGGTGACACACTTTACCTGGCCACGACACCTCCATGTCAGAATCATTATTGATGGCCATGCTACTGTCGTCTGTTGTCTTGCATGCTTTATCACCAGTAAATTGTAAGCTCTTCTTGTGTGCTCCAGCCTTATTTTTACATCTCCATTTCATATCTTTGCTCATTTGTTTTTTTGCAGTTGTTTCTCACTATTCAGTTTCTTTTTTGATCTCCTGTCCCATTTTGCTCTCTCAGTACTATCTCCAGTTTCATTTTGACCTCTTATTCTGATCTCATTTTGCCGTCTCTGTTTGCCGTCATTTTTTATACTAACGGTATGGCTCTCACCCCCCCCCCCCGCCCTGATAGAAGCCATCTTGGTTCTTGGTGGACCGAAAGTCCGTTCCCCCATCCCATCAGATGTCGTCGTGTCCGACCCCCCTCTGTGATACATCACACCTCACGCCGAACCCTGGTATTCATAGCCTCCGCAATGTGACGCGCGTAGAAAACTTTCGTACTCTAATGCCACGTCACGCGCGTGCCGCGCTGGCGTTGGGAGAATGTCATTTACGTTATTTTACCATGCAAGGCATGAACATTCCAACATATTACATTTTCTCGGTATAGAATTACAGAAGTTATATTTTCGTTGCCAGCTCCCTCTAATTTGAGGTATCTTGGATCCAATCCTCCCAAAGCCTCACACTTGTTCTGTTTTCTTACTCTTGCCAAACCCGATTCAGTACTTTAGTTTATAAAAATACGCATTTAGGGTGAATAAGAACAGTAGAATGGTGTGAAAGCATAATTCTTTTTTGGGGCACTGGTTAGTCCTGTGATGAGTCTCCAATATCCATTACTTTGGGGTTGATGCTTCTCAGTTTCCAGGTGTGCATTGAGCTGATCGCACGTCGACACCAACTGCGACTGGTGCGAAGAGAGGCGACTGATTTAGGCCATTTTCTGGGTGGTGCTGTTGTCGGTCTTCCATACTACAAAAACCTTGCTCAAACATTGCAAGAAATTGAGTCCTTAAATAGCAGGTAAGGTGCATTTGTTTAACCTGTTCATTCACTCAATTGACATAATTTTAAGCATCAATTCAACACGAGTTTTTTTAAAGGCAGTGTTCGCGCAGATTTGGGTACACTCAGTTCGATGCTTACTGTTGCTGCTACCACCAAGAATTAGCGCAAAATTTCCTATTTTTTTCGTCAAACATTCAACAGAATTTGATAGTGTTCTTGTCGTGGACGAGTCTGCCCAATCCTTTCGCGCTGGTGTGGACGAGTGCAGCCCCGATATTGAAAGGACGTGGGTGCTCAATCAATGTCATCGGCTGGGTGGCGTTGGTGAACGACAACAACCGCTCACAATTTTATTCGCTTTTCGGACCCTCAGCTGCCTTATCGGTCGACATATAAAATATGTTTCAGCAGGCACATTATGAATTAGCTTGTTATTTCATTTCGTATTTTCGCTCTAATAATTTCCTGGATTTGAAGAATTGTATTCACTATTGAAACCTGTTTAGCTGAAAAATTTCGGGCTTTTATTAGAAAAAAGTAGGGCGTGCAGTAGTAAAAGCATTATTTATTGTCCTTAGTCAAGCAGCTAAGGAACTGCAATAATAAGTTCTCTAAAAGTACTTACTGCGCAGCATTCTTCGGGAGTCAAAAACTATTCAGTGGTTAGATTCTCGGTACGTGATCAAATAACGTATTTTGAAATTCTTTTAACCATAGTCCCGATTTTTTTCATTTCATTTGTCAGTATTCTTACTTTCTTCTGGGTTCACTCCCAATTCGGTGGTAAAATTCATTACTAATACTCGAATGAATAGCCTATATTGTCACAGGCGTAGCAGCATTGGGAAACATAAATTGAAAGCAGCTCAGATAAAAGCGAGAATAGCAGGTTTCGCGAACGAAACCGCTGCGAGCTTGATCACATAAGAACTCACACATTGGCTTCGTAGCTTTTGGGTTGAAAATAAAAACTGTAAAGACCGATAAGGACAGTAAAAAGGCGGGAATTAATCGAGTCGATAACATCGTCAAAGGGTATCTGCTGGAAATCTCCTCACGTTGAGGTCGATGGCCAGCTTGATCCAATGCTCCGTCAACATCCGACAGGCCGTTGCGGGGTGCTCCTCCGTTTTTTTTTTCAGAATATCTTTCCACTATTATGAGCTTAAGACTCAAACTTCGTGCTTGAGGCTACAACAATTTTCCATCAAGAGTTGCTTGTAAAACCAGGAGCTACTATGTGGTCAAGCTTTGGTACGATGCAGAGAGATGAGCAGCGTGTGTCTGAGAAAAGCACTTCATTGATAAACGCAATAGGCGGGAGTTACGCAATACCCAATGCGGGAGTCGAGTCCTTTTTTGAGCTCGTTATCTTGTGATAACATTATCAAATTCATAACTGACTACACCTTAAAAAAAGTTTTGGTCATAGCGTTTGGGTCATAACTTTTGATAACTTTCGATTCGATAACCCTGAAAGTTGAAAGGACCCAATATGCAACATGTAGGGTGGTCCCACCACGATTCATAACGACGAAAGTTTAAATGACTCAATATGCAACAGGTACGGTGGTCCCACCACGATCCATAACGGCGAAAGTTTTAAGGATCCAATATGCAACAGGTAGGGTGGTCGCACCACGATCCATAACGGCGAAAGTTTAAAAGACTCAATATGCAACAGGTAGGGTGGTCCCACCACGATCCATAGCGGCGAAAGTTTAAAGGACTCAATATGCAACAGGTAGGGTGGTTCCACCACGCTCCATAGCGATGAAAATTTTAAGGACTCAATATGCAACAGGTAGGGTGGTCCCACCACGATCCATAGCGATGAAAGTTTTAAGGACTCAATATGCAACAGGTAGGGTGGTCCCACCACGATCCATAGCGGCGAAAGTTTAAAAGACTCAGTATTCAACGGGTAGGGTGGTCTCACCACGATCGTAATGCTGTGCGCGCTTCTCCTAAACCTAACACACCTTCCGCGACTTTCTCCGTGCATTATTGAAACAATAACGCGCTCTTACTGATGGTGTCGAAAATTGCGGGAAATTCAAAGACCCGGGGCGGCATGCATGAACGCTGCGAAGGAGGCCAGGGAGCCGCTCCGCGTCCTCCGTGCGAAGCGTCGAGCCAGAGGTGACCTGAAAAACATGCCGTCCACTTTGCGTAAAGACGCAACCTCACCACGCGCGGTGAACTTCCCGCCTAAATGTTTTTGTTTTAAATTTTAATCATGCTTAACTTCGTTCTTTTTTGTTTTCTTCCTCAATTACCTTTTGAATTATTTTCCCGTTTGGCTCTGATGTTTCACAGAAATGAAGCCGTTCTAGATAAGGACCAAATCAAAAAACAGCTGATAGGCGTGGGGTTTGCTGTGCGTAGTGAGTTTGCGTCCCAACGTTAAGCGGACGGCATGTTTTTTCGGGTCACCTCTGGCTCGACGCTTCGCACGGAGGACGCGGAGCGGCTCTCTGAACTTCTCTGCAGCGTTCATGCATGCCGCCCCCGGTCAAACGTGTGTCGGACGTCGGAGAGAAAACGGTCAGACACACCTCCACGGCGCTTATTATATGTAAGGATGGCTGCGGCGTCGGCGCGGCCCGCACAGCGACGTGATACGACGCCGGAACAAGTTATGACGGGTTAGAACGGGTTGTTCCGCCTTACATTTTGTACTGAACAATCTAATTGACGGCTGTTCACAGCAATTTCTCTCCCACTGCGGTGCGGCAAAACACGCCGCAATTGCGATTTTCGCCGCCGTACGACGTCGGACGGCGAAAAGTGTAAAAGGGGCTTAAGGGTTAGAATGTAGAGGTACAGGATATTTTGCGGGCGCGGATCGGAGAAGGAGGTCATTTCAATAGGTTCCGCAAGAAGAAGACTATTCCTCTCCATTCTTACAATAAAAAGGATAAAAAAGAACTTCGATATGCGGATTTGGCCTTAGTTTCGACAACTGCTCCCTGCGACGCAAGTTTATCCTGAAGCCGAAAGCAGGACCTGTTTACGCCAGGGCAAGAGTTGCCAAAAAGATGCGGTTGTGCTTTAGGGCGACCCAACTCTGAGCTGGGAGACATCGGACAAATTTTGGAGAAAGTTGTCGTCCACCACGATGGCCAGGAAATCGCCCCGCAAAAAAAAAATAAATGGAGCAATATTACGGGACCACTCGGAAGCAAAAGAACATTTCGATTGTCAACCAAAAAAGAAATCGGCATACTAAAGCTATAGTCTAATACCATCCTTGTTCTCATTGGCAGCCAGCACGGCGAGTACCGATCAGAACAATTGTAATTGAAGTAACCCGAACTTGGTTGACTTCACTTTAAAATCAAAATTTGATGAGGAAATGATTGTGGGTTTAGCCTTTGCGTCAGCTTCATTACAGGGTCAAGCGGGACGCTGTGTAGAGTCTCAGCGCCAACTGCGACCTCTACCTTATGAGTGTACCTACAGCTTCCTTCAGAAGGGAACTGTAGTAACAATTTCGTTATAAGGGAGGGGTCGCTCGTTCAGTTTCAGCCAAGAATTTTATGACCTCCGCCGCCCGTTGTCTCACCAGGTCGACCCCTCCCCTATTCTCAATTTCGTTTTCCGAGTAGATTTGATCTAAAACAAAGTGTACATGCCCGACGGGTGTTAATAAAATTCCTTTTTCAAATTTATGCCCTCCCCACCTCCTTTGATACGACCCCATCCAGTGTTAATCAGTACCTTTTGAACATGCCACATTGTTCAGCCTAATCCTGCACAATAATTCCATTTAAAAATTAGAAGCACTTTTTAGGCTACAGAAGTCGGAAAGTTCTTTATATTGCACGCACTTTGTTGAGAAAAATTATTTCAAGTGCTAAACACGAATGCGAGATTCATTTTCAGTTTTTTTAGTAGGTCACTAGGGGTAGTACGGTGAGCTTTCTAACTGATTTTTGTATCTTTCTTCAACCGTGGGTTGGTTTCCAAACCAACCTACGGTTTGAAAAAGACACTGCGAAATACTTCAAGAAATACTATAAGACCCTTAGCCAAAAGTTGGTGCTATCGCAGCGGGGGGGGCACTGTAGTATCGCACTTGACCACGCTCATTTTTTCGTGCCCCAACGACTCTCCTGATTTTGGCAGGGGGGGAACCCTGTAGGGGTGCTCAAATTCAATGCGACACGATAAAATGGGCGTGGCCAAGTGCACCGCGCCATAGTGGCCCCCGCTGTAAGAAAGCACCGAAAAGTTAAAAAAGGATTAGTGTCTAGAGCGGAGGACAGTTTCTCCACAGAGAAAATTTCACCTTTGAAATGAAAAAAAAATCAACCCACCCAACCATGAACACCTGTCCGTGACCGTTGACAAGGCCACCTTTTTGAGCATCGCTTAATCCCCCATGTCCGGTTAAGTGCATTGTTCCACCTGAAAACGTGTTTGTAAAAAAAAACTATCGACTGATGAAATCATTATTGCGGTAACGGCGCAATAAACTCATTGCAGTAACGGCGTAACTAGTAGAGGAAGTTAACATGATCAGGAAACAATGCGAAAAAATTCAAAAAAAATTCAAATGAACGCAAAAAAGGATTAAAAACAGCTGAGCACTCCGTGCCGCCAGGAGACGAACGCGACATTTGCCGTTTACGTGGAAAGTCGTCAGATTATTTGCGACGACAACTTTTCCTCTTGCAAGGACAATAAATCCTTTTAGTGGGTTGAGCGCAGCAGTGGGTCGACTGCAGCACGTGAATTTAACCCACTTCCTGCTACTTTTTTGTGGTTTTTTCTTCACGACTGTGATTCAATGGACCCAAAGCTTCGGATTAAGCAAAAAACCGGAATTTTTTCTGATCGCGAACACTGCCTTTAAGAAATCTTGTTTATTCCCCGTTATATGTCATGTTACAAATTCGTCTTCTAGATTGCGGAACAGAGATGATATTCTTTTGGAGCTGGGCAAGTATGGAAAAGACACCATTGTCGAGGTTGTGCATTGTCTCATTCAGGAGCGTTGGCTGTTGGCATGGAGATGAATGTTCTTACTTCAGAAGTTTTAGGTGGTAGCTCCTCATGATGAGCTCGTTGTTGGTCGAGATGGGCGCCTTTTCATTCCTTGTAACGTCTTGAGCTCATCTCTTTGCTCCTTTTTCAAACACTCGGCTGAAACATCTAGGCAGCTCCGCAAAACGGTCTTGCAGTACTCGGTTTGTTGTGTGACATTCTTTGCCACTTTTCTAAGAATCTGCGACCGCCAATCACAGCCCTTCGCTCTGCTTTCCCCCCGCCCTTTCGGGTGCTTGATCACCTAACGCCCACCACTCGGAATCCTGTAGTAGTCGGCTAGTGCGCCTACCATCTTGCGTATTTGTTTTTCGGGCATCACAACATTAAGCGTATAGCGTATAATAAGCGTAAAATTCAATGTGGTGTATGCGATCTGGTTTTAGTAGAGGTGGAATAAATGGGGCTGCTGTAGATGTGCGAACATCTTGGACGATCGAATGAGTGTCGCTCTGAAGTATAAACCCATTAACAACTAATGTCTATTGTTCAGGAGGAACTTCAATCCAGTCGATCTGATTGTATTCTTCTGCTTGGGCTTTCATCATTTGAATGGGAGCCAGAAATAGGACCTGCTGAGGTTCTGGCATGTATGCAGCGACTTCGTGATTTGGACATCGATTCGAAAGCGCATTTCAGAGGGCTGAGCCTGCAAATTTCTCGAAACCCCTCGGTGTATGTTACGAGTGATGGTAGTGTCTCGGTTCCTCTGAATTGGGTTTGAAAAATACAGTTTGCGGCTATAGTATCACAACGATACTGAAGTGTATACAAATCGGAGGACTCTAGCAGGAGTCGAAACTGCGCTGCCTACTTTTCTGGAGATCACGTTAATCCAATGCTGTCTCGGCGATTGGAATTACTAGCGTTCTCCTCCGGGAAGCAAGTGGCTCGGGTTTGACTTCTGCTTGGTCTTCCCTTTTCGCGTGTTCATCTGCTTCTGTGTGTCTTATAGCATTTCATGACTAATCCAGGCTAAAGGAATATACTAATTTGTTAGAAAAGTTTTTGTGATCTTTTTGCTCTATCGAGTGCCTTTCTGTGTGTTCCTTAAAATTCTCTCTTATTGTAATGTTTAACTTGAAAAGGTTGTTTCACAGTTACACCCGCGCAGAATTCCATTGCGCTTTCGTAGAATTTCGCGAACTATTATTTTGTTGGGATCATTTGAACGACGGCATTATGAAATGATTCATTGGAGATGAGCCATAAAAATATGTATTGTCTTAGGCAGCGTCCATACCAAGTTGCGAGCGTCAATTGACGCTGGGGGTTTCCAGTAACGCATTCACGACCACGTGTCCCCCCGGTGGGACACGTTTTTCAAAAATCGATTTCTCCGCCGTAGGAAGAAGCTCACAAACCTACATATGATCAAAGCATTGACCTACCCTATACTTGAATACAAACCTCGTGGTCCGCCGGAAGGCCGAACGGCACAACCGATTTGGGCCTTTCCAGAAATACCGTTAGTTGTGGTGAAACGAAAGACTCCTGTGCCGCCATTTCAGATGCACCTTACATATTTTTTGGTTCTATTTATGTTTAAAAGAAGGAATAATTCGTTTGAAACTTGTTTCCTCTCCTCAAAACGTTGCAACTTAGTTGACCGTGTTGCGGTTTCGAGGTATTGTTCTTTTAAAATGGAAGGGTGTTGGGAGCTCAAACTGTGATAATGATCCTTCAGCGTTACTAGCTACAATATGAAGAGAACAGAGAATGTTATATTTTCCTAGACAACTAGTTGTCGAAGTAAAATATTTATTATATTAACTGCGAGTATCAATTACTGTGCTTCTCTGGGCCAAATTCCTGCCCGCATTTAAGTCTCGACACGCTTTGCGGTCGCGCGCATTCGAGTCTGAAGAGTTTCCAGCGCCGCAGGCACCGCCCTTTTGACTCTAGGTGGGTTTTAGAAACTGGAGAGTAGACAAAATTGGAGAAAACTGTATAAAAAAACTTATCGAGTCGGCTTTGGCGCTGGAAACTCGACTGACTCGAGAGCGTGCGGCCGCAAAGCGTGTCGAGACGCAATTGCGGTCCGGAATTTGGCCCAGAGAAGCACAGTACATTAGCTTCGCTCCTTCTACCAGCGCCGTTCCTCTAGCTCAACACAGGTCAAATTATCGATCTGGTTTATCGACTATTGGTCGGAGGCGGCGCCGACTGCAGGTCTCCGAATCAATTTGTCCTCCCAACATTCGCCAATCTAGAGCAACGCGGGAGGCCGAAAAATCTCGCATCAGGGCAAGCATTCGCGAGAAAAAGAGGCCAGCATGGAACAAATTTATTTCCCAAATTTTACAATAGCGGGGAAACTGTCCGCGAACCAGGGTCACTCTGACATTCGCTTGGGAGTTGCCTCGATGAAAAGTAAGAGTCGCCTCGTGACATCGAGGCAACTCCCGCCGAATCGGCTTCGGCGTAGCCTCATTACGGTGAAATCTTAGCCCCAGCTGGGAAAAAAGTGAGGCGACTCTAGGGACTGCCCGATGAGATGCCGTCTCGCCTTACTCTAGCCTCACTTTCGCCTCACATTCTTGTCACACTACGAACTCTGCGGTGAAGTTGTCGCCTCACATTCTTCTCATACCACGAATTCTGTTGTGAAATTGTCGCCTCTCATTCTTCTCACAGTGAAAATTTTGTCGTGGAATCGTGGATTTTCCTATACCTATGCACATATCACTATCATATGATCATACCTATGCACATATCACTATCATATCATATGCACTTATTTAAGGTAGCTATCACCACAAATCTTGGTAGTGATTGGGAGAAATTTCATGCTTTCTCAAGTAAATTCACTAGTCGGCTCAAATAATACAACAAAAGTGTCGAGAAGAAAATTATCGAGAGTAACAACAAGAAAGGATTTTACAAATTCTTGAAGAAGAAACTTAAACCTACCACCACGATCCCCAGCCTGAAAATGTTATCAGGTGTTATGAGAGTAGACGTTTCTAAATTTTACCGTATAATTCATTCTAGAACCAGAGGTGGTACAGAGAAAATTTCATATGTAATCCCAAAAAGTACACTAAGGTCCTGCTCGCTTACGTGCAGGGCTGGGTCGCTCTTTGTTTCATTTAGAGAAGGTATACCTGCCGTTCTATCTGGAGTGAGATCATTCAAACGTATTGCGCGAAAGAAGTTACTGTGTTCTTAACGGGAAGTTCGGTGATGGGATGGAGATCACTATGTATCAGCGATTCATATCTGCGCTCAATCTATACATTACTAACTTGCTGTGTTTTTGTGTTTCTCACGTGTGCCTTATGCATCGTATTTAATAAATAAATAAATAAATATCGCTTCGCATCCCTCTCACAGTAGAAAATTCATTGTAGATAATTGTTTATTGATTGAAACCATAATTCAATTTGTACAGCAAAAATCACTACGATGGCAACAAGTGATATCAAATTAACTTCGAAAACAATAACAATTGTTTGTTCTCAACAAAATTATGGGGGAATAATAGATTCCTGAATTGCATTCGGAGCACAAATGACCACATTCAAGATCAAAAAGGGAAAAAAGTCACACAGCTAAGGGCTGCAGGATCATAGCAGATAACCATATTCACAGAAAAAGAGCTAAACGCAAAATTCACTTTACCAGTACAAAAAAAAACAATCTGTGCTCGCGAAACTACTGAAACGAATGGGGCTGCTCTCACGAATAAGTTGTCATCGCTCTTCCCCGCGCTCTCCGCTCCGTCGTTTTGGTGACCATGTAGATTATCTTCCTCTTCTAAAATGGCAAAAAGTTTTAGATTTTCGAAAATTTAGTTATATAATAATGTACAACCGATACCTTGCGCACAGTCAAACGCCCGTCGAGTACCTCCCGTTGGCATACCTTAGACCTAAACAAAAAATTAGAAATAGAGAAAATCGTAATATTTTATACTCAACTTCTTTCTCTGGGGTTTATTCGAAGTGCTTACACCAATCTGGGGTACCTTCATCGGTTTCGTACAGCTCACGGTAGGTCACGGTGGATATACGGTGGTTTTTCATAGCTTACGGTAGATTACGGTGAGTATACGGTAGTTTGGTCGAAGTCTCAGATGTGACTCAAAAGTTCTGCGCGGCAGGTTTTCGGGGTGCTGAAAACAGTTTTGATTATCATTGGCCCAATAAGGCCCCTGTCAGAGTTGGTTGAGCAAACGTAGCCAGCCCTGTCGATACACACAGAAAGCATTGGAAATGGGGTGCAAAAACACCCGGTGTGACCTGCCGTGACCCGCCGACACCCGCCCGGTCGATACGTATGAATAAAATGGTAGGGTGAGGTTGAGAAAATTACCCGGTGTGGCCTGATGTATTCCGCCGTCACTCGCCAACAATTTCGAACGAACGAAAAGTGAAAAAAATCGTTCGAAAAAATATCGAACGAACAAATTTCGAAAAACCTTCGAAATTGTGGAGGTCGAACGAACGAGTTTCGAAACTTGTCAAAATTTCGATTTTTTATCGTCAAAATTTAGATTTTTTATCGAAACTCGTTTTAAATATCGCATTTTTTCTAAATTCGGTCAAAATTTCGGTTTTTTTCTAAATTCGTCCTAAAATTTTTCGAATAAACGAATTTCGAAAGTCTTTCAAAATTCCGGAGGTCGAAAAAAACGAATTTGGAATCTAATAAAATTTCTTTTTTTTTCGAGAGTCGTTCTAAATTTTGAATTTTTTAAAATTTCGTTCGAAGTTTAGGTTTTTTTTTGAAACTCCTTCAGAGATTTATATTTTTTTTCGGAAGCAGACTCAACGCTTTATTTACAACGCTCAGTAGAAGAAAGAACCACACGTGTTCGATTTCTACTCAGGTCGCGAGAATGTTCTACTTTCTCCCTTATTTCAACCAGTTTGAAGTGATGCTTATCGAGCCATCTATGTTAGCGAGTATGGCTTTATATTATCCGGTCACAAGAACAACTTATTCAAGCAGGCGACTTGTTCGCTCAGGCCCACTACGGCTCCGCCTGAGGAATAACGAAACAATGTAACGTTGGGTTTGAGAAGGGTTTTGGAAATGGAAAGAATTTTTGAAAAAAAATCGTTCAAATGAAGTTTCGAACGAACAAAAAATGGAAAAAAAAATCGTTCAACACACTTTCGAACGAACGAAAACGAGAGAAAAAATTCGGAAAAGCTGTCGATTTTTTTTCAAAAATTTCAATCTTGTGCAACTATAATACACAGTGATCACGAGAATTGTCAGACGAGTACAAGAAATGATAATGGAAATAAGAAAAGTAGAAGTGAGAGCATAGAAAGAGTAACTAGTGGACGGATGGTGATGAAAAAAATTAGCTATGAGCCATATCGATCGTATTTCATCGGGAATGGCGTTGGAAATAAAGGCGCGAGCTAGGGGGACTTTTTTCTGGAAGTCGCCTCATATTTTCACCACTTTTTTCCAACTTTTTTCGGCCATGGCTTCGGCGCGACGGGAGAATAATGTAGAGCAGCCGAAAAAAGTGAGCGAAAACGGCCCCGTCCTACGAGGCGACTCCCAAGCGAATTTCAGAGCAGGCAGACCGTTGTCCAGGATCTTGACTGAGCTTCGTGCCCCCCCCCCCCCTTGGAGATCAGAATTTTTGGAAAATGTTCAAAACTGCTACGTCCCTCTCAGATTCAGAAAAAAGTTTAACAGTTTTTGTGATCAAAATTTTCAAAAAAAGTAATTTCAACCAGAATTAAAAAAAATAATTACTGCAGTTCCTATTCGACTTATTAGCCTCGTGAAGTTTAGTTTTGACCTGCCCTTGAGCAACAACATCTGTATTGAGAAAGAAGTAATTAAAGTTGTGACACAGATCGCCTCGCAATGTCATGGTGGCATAACGATGAAGAAAAATGTGGACAAATTAAAGACGAAATCAAAAAACGCTGGATACTTGCTCCTTGCTTGCATTGAAATTTGTCCTAATTTCAATCTTGCAGTAAGCTAACCAAAATCAGGAATGATTAAAAAATGACGCAATAGGCGACCTTGAGCTGATAGGAATTTTTGTAGTGGAGGAAATCGCGGTGAGGATGTAGAACGTTTCCTAACTTTTAATGGATTCCAACCTCGGAATGGGAAAAACTGGCGTATGCCGAGCATTATTCGGGGACGTTTCGGACTCTCGATAACAGCTCCTCAATCATAAAGCTTCACGACACCTGGGTGCAAACCTACTTGGAGGGGGACAGTCGGGATACGAGGGGAGACTGAATGATACACTATCGAAAATCGGCGCATTTTGATAGAGTTTCTGTAAGCACAATGACTGATAGCACTATCAAATAGCAGATACCGGCAGAAGTCTACATTTTGAGGGATAAGAAACATCCAACTAGTTTGCATAGGGACCTGCGGGTGGTTGGAACCCTTTTCTGGGTGCGTAAACCCTCACAGGTTCCAAAAAGTTCGATTCCCAACCAGTATTGTTCGAACAGAAGGGGTGCGAGTTCGGGTCGGAGGGAGTGGGGAGGTGTCACCAGCGGTGGTTTTGCGGGCATTGTTGCGCAGTACAGTGCCCGTAAACCACCGCCGCGGCAGACGCGGTTTGGCATTGGAGCGCGATATTTTTCGACGGCTCGCCGCAGCTGTAAGTTGAACCCCTTGCTCCGGAATCCTCTAAACAGGTATTCTCGAGCGACATCGTGGTAGTTAGTTGACGATAGGCCAAGGATGACGATTGTACCCTCAGGATCTTAGGATTGATTTTTTGAAAAAAAATAGCGTTGTCCATTTTCGGCCGAAGACGCGGTTTTGGACAACGGTAAAACGTGTTTTAGGCGATTTTCTCCGTGATTTTGAGACGGACAGTGGGAGGGGTGTCAGGTATATCAGTTTTTGGGGAATTTCGTGGAGAATCTGAATCTGTTTTCAGAATTTTGAAAATCTGAAATTTAATGGGGGGACGTACGTTGTAAAGTTTTCGAAGTGAAGAACTTAAGCGGTAATGATGAATGTAACTCGCCAAAAATTAGTTTTATGCCCTGAAAATTTGAATACTGCCTAAAATATGCCTACTACATCGTTATGTGAAGATATTTTCCTCAGATGTACTGTTGTGATGCTGTACAATTGTCCTCATTGATCTTTTTGCTGCTATTACAATATGTCGGAAAACCACGTCCGAACCCCTCGTTCCACGACCTGTTTCCTCCACAGAAAGAGAAACGCAACTGAAAGCACCCCCAAATTTTCAAAGTTTTGGCCTGAAATTTCAACGTCCCCCCTTGAAAAAATCCAAATTTCGAGAATTTTTACGCCCCCCTGTTGTCCAGCTGGACAACGCCCGCCTGACCCTGCCTCGAACCGTCTTCCAGCCAGTCACTTCTTAGCGTGACGGTGCTTGCCGAACTTAATGCTGGAGTCCTTGGCTCGCTTCGAATCCGCTTTCGAGTCCTTCTTCTGTCCCGCATACAGCATTGGCTTCCTGAAAAAAAAATCAGAAATTATGTCCTCGAATAGAATTACGTGGGAGGGAGTAAAGCAAACTCGGAGGATTACTGTAATTGATATTCGCAGTTAATATAATAAATATTTTACTTCGACAACTAATTGTCTAGGAAAATATAACATTATGTAACACTGCCCTTATCAATTATATAAGCTTCTTCAACACACCTAGGCGATGACAGCACGGATTCTGGGAACGTACATTCATCTGAACCTTTGTAATAACATCGCTCGAAGGCGGAACCCTGGGGAGCCCTGTGGGCTGCCTCCATTATGGACTTTGAGGATAACCCTCGGCTTCTAGAAGACGTAGTATTAGCTGCTCGGGTTGAGTACGCCTTAAATCTCTCTTCTATGCCCGATCTTCTCAGAACCTCACGTATCCAGCGGGAAACTGTTGTTGCCGTGACCCTGCCGTAAGGTCGGTGGAAACTGAGAAGAAGAGAATCTGACGTCTGACAGAGAGAGATCTGAAAAGAAGGGTGCGTTTGATGTACACCCTGAGGATCTCTGAAAGACAACAAGATATCATCAGGAAATGCAAGTACTGTCGCCGAATGGGCCTTGCCCTAACCCCTATTCTTGTTAATCCAATGTGAAAATGCACTTGTTTTCACTACATCTTACCGAGCTCAGTGACAACGCTGCCAGCTCTGATACTCTTTTAGGGGCAACCAAGGCAATAAGCACTATCAAAAAGGGGTCTTCCAAGCGAAAGAGGTTTGGTTGACGTCAGAAACGTTCCAAAAAAAGGAACAATAGGCAAGTAGGATGAGGAGAGTCTACAAAAATTGAACAATATTTTCTGAGACTGATCTTCTTGGCTGATACTTCTTAACAGCGAAAACAAACCGTTGCGGTGTTCCACACGGAAGTACTTTGTGGTTCCCAATAGACTCCGATTATGCGAGTAACGATAAAAATGTATATTTATGTGCACCTATTAGTTATCATTAGAAGAGATGATGATGCCAACTTCACCTACACAGACGGCTAGCTCCAGCTGCTACGAGAAGCGAACCAAAAGTGCAGCATCAAATAAAATTATTTTCTTATAATATCGTCAACGAATTGAAGTCCACTTTCGGAAACCATTGAACTCTTCCTCGTGAAATGCCACAACGGTTTGTTTTCGCTGTTAAGAAGTATCGGCCAAGAAGATCAGTCTCAGAAAATATTGTTCAATTTTTGTGGACTCTCCTGATCCTACTTGCCTATTGTTCCCTTTTTATTGGAACGTTTCTGACGCCAACCAAACCTCTTTCGCTTGGAAGACCCCTTTTTGATAGAATTGTTCCTTTTTTTTTGATATTACGCAGCAATATCTCTGAAAATCTTCAATATTTTCCAAACAGGATGGATTGATATGACAATCACTAAGTAATTAACTTGTTGCGCACGCTACAAATAATGCTCGACTCACTATCCTCGACATACTGATGACGTCATCAGATGCCCTATGTACTTTACACGACATCCTGATGACGTCATCACATGCCCTATGTACTTGGCACGACGTTCTGATGACGTCATCACATGCCCCATGCACTTTGATGACGTCATCAGAGAGTAACAAACTTGCTAGTAACTTATCCTGTCTCTTCTCTACGAAAAAGTACAGCCTACAACGTGTTTTAGCGATTTGATCCACCAACTGATAATATCACTTGATATGATAAGCAGTAAGAAGTGAAGTAAAGGAATCAATGGTAAACAGTAAGTTACAAGCTTGTTATTTACTTCCCCTGTCCCTTCTCTACGAAAAAGTACAGCATACGACGTGTTTTATCGATTTGATCCACCAACTGATAATATCACTTGATATGATAAGCAGTAAGAAGTAAGGTAGTAATGTGAATCGAAAAGTACAGCCTACGACGTGTTTTAGCGATTTGATCTACCAACTGATAGTATCACTTGATATGATAAGCAGTAAGAAGTAAAGTAGTTAATGTGAAACAGTGGGTAACAAACTTGTTAGTCACTTCCCCTGTCCCTTCCCATCGAAAAGTACAGCCTACGACGTGTTTAAGCGATTTGATCTAACAACTGATAATATCACTTGATATGATAAGCAGTAAGAAGTAAAGTAGTTAATGTGAAACAGTGGGTAACAAACTTGTTAGTCACTTCCCCTGTCCCTTCCCATCGAAAAGTACAGCCTACGACGTGTTTTAGCGATTTGATCCACCAACTGATAATATCACTTGATATGATAAGCAGTAAGAAGTGAAGTAAAGGAATCAATGGTAAACAGTAAGTTACAAGCTTGTTATTTACTTCCCCTGTCCCTTCTCTACGAAAAAGTACAGCATACGACGTGTTTTATCGATTTGATCCACCAACTGATAATATCACTTGATATGATAAGCAGTAAGAAGTAAGGTAGTAATGTGAATCGAAAAGTACAGCCTACGACGTGTTTTAGCGATTTGATTTAACAACTGATAATATCACTTGATATGATAAGCAGTAAGAAGTAAAGTATGTAGTTAATGTGAAACAGTGGGTAACAAACTTGTTAGTCACTTCCCCTGTCCCTTCCCATCGAAAAGTACAGCCTACGACGTGTTTTAGCGATTTGGTCTACCAACTGATAATATCACTTGATATGATAAGTAGTAAAAGGTGAAGTAGTTAATGCTAAACAGTAAGTACTCATTGTCTACCTACTCACCAGCCCGCTTATCTGTCCACATACCAACTTACCTGCCTGCCCAACTGATCGCCTGCGACCATTGCCAGTAGCCACTACTAAGCACTAGGAAGCGCGAAGCACGAAGCAGGAAGGAGGAAGCAGGAAGCAGCAACACGTTACACGAGAAAGAATTTCTGAAAGAAAGAATCAATCATTTTTGCTAAGGTATCGCCGATCTAACTCTGTTAGTTTTGAACCGATCGGGCTCAAATTTTGCCAGCACGTGTCTCCTAGACCCTCTCACCTATATCCCGATGGAAATCTTTAGGGAATTTGTTTAACAGGTTTTATTAACTACTTTACAGAATTCTAAGTGATCACAAGTCCAGGGCAAAACCAAACCTCTCCAGCCGCTTCGCGGCTGGAGCGATTGTAGTTTTTAGGGTAAGATCCTTCAGACACAACAAGTCATTTCTTCCCCACGACCTCAGCTGATCTAGAACAATGGATACATTCCACATGTCTGAGTATCGTGGGCATTTATTTATTATTCATTCAAGGACGTACCTACGTTTGAAAAAAAACAGCACATATTATAAGTGAGGCATTACACATTCGATCGATAGACATTAAAGGCAGTCTCCACGATAAAAACCATGTCTGATTTTTTGGTGGAGATCGACAGCTGCGGGGCCTAGCGCAATCCTAACGTTGAAAAAACTAAGAAAAATGAGCTCGGAACGGTCCCCTACGGCTCCAAAGTTGGACACCCGTCAGATCGTCACACCCAGATGCACTTTCCACGCCCACTGACGTGAATAAATGAATGCTCGAGATTGTGAGATGAGCGATGGTTTCCGATCAATAGCCCCGTTCTTCCCTTTATTCCCAGCTTCTCACTTTACTCAGGTCAGCTCGCATACATCGGCTGCAAAAGACGGAAGTTACAAGCCTCGGACAACTCGTCCACCATGTTTCCCTAGCTCAATTTTTGAGGGACCATAACTCCGTTCCTAGTAGGTCTTGTACGTTTCCAGAGACATCATTGGAATAAGCATGGGATCGTCTTCAAGATAGGCGGAAAAGCAGAAAAACGATTCTAATCGTGAACACTGCCTTTAAGAAAAAAAAACAAATCTTCAAGCAATGAAAAAAAAAACTCACAGTCACATCAGGAAACCTCTGTTCCCACTAACTTTTTGACCTTGATTTTAAAGGAATTAAGTGACGATTGTAACCAATCTTCAGTAAATGTCTTGTTAAGCATAGAGAGAATCCTAATAGAAAAATAATTTGACCTTTTGTTTTGTTTTTGATAACGGAACCTTGAATTTAATCTTATTGTTCCTGTCCCTGGAATTAGCAAAAGTAAAAAAAAGCCCCGCGAGTGAGGGGGGCTTTTGCCATAATAATTTTAAAAGCCATGATGAGGTCATTCTTCTTTCGTCTATTCAACAAACTAGTCAATCCGTAAAACTGGCTCCTTATGACTCCATTTGATATAATCATACATAATAATAAACGGGTAAGAGTTGACCGGTGACCGTTGACCGTTGACCGGAAAATGCGCGGGATCCAGTTAAGAGTGCGCTTAGCGCCGGGAGATGTGTGTCGGATCCCACTGGGAGGGCGCCACGCGCCGTGGAAAGTGTGCAGGACCCGACTGGGAGGGCGCCAAGCGTCGTTGGAAGTGTGTGGGACCCGACTGGAAGTGCGCCACGCGCCGTGGAAAGTGTGCGGGACCCGACTGGGAGGGCGCCAAGCGTCGTTGGAAGTGTGTGGGATCCGACTGGGAGGGCGCCAAGCGTCATTGGAAGTGTGTGGGACCCATATGGAAGTGCGCCACGCGCCGTGGAATGTGTGCGGGACCCGACTAGGAGTGCGCAAAGCGTCGTTGGAAGTGTGCGGGATCCGACTGGGAGGGCGCCAAGCGTCATTGGAAGTGTGTGGGACCCATATGGAAGTGCGCCACGCGCCGTGGAAAGTGTGCGGGACCCGACTGGGAGGGCGCCAAGCGTCGTTGGAAGTGTGTGGGACCCAATTGGAAGTGCGCCACGCGCCGTGGAAAGTGTGCGGGACCCGACTGGGAGGGCGCCAAGCGTCGTTGGAAGTGTGTGGGATCCGACTGGGAGGGCGCCAAGCGTCATTGGAAGTGTGTGGGACCCATATGGGAGTGAGCCACGCGCCGTGGAATGTGTGCGGGACCCGACTAGGAGTGCGCAAAGCGTCGTTGGAAGTGTGCGGGATCCGACTGGGAGGGCGCCAAGCGTCATTGGAAGTGTGTGGGACCCATATGGAAGTGCGCCACGCGCCGTGGAATGTGTGCGGGACCCGACTGGAAGGGCGCCACGCGCCGTGGAAAGTGTGCGGGACCCGACTGGGAGGGCGCCAAGCGTCGTTGGAAGTGTGTGGGACCCACTTGGAAGTGCGCCACGCGCCGTGGAATGTGTGCGGGACCCGACTGGAAGTGCGCCACGCGCCGTGGAAAGTGTGCGGGACCCGACTGGGAGGGCGCCAAGCGTCGTTGGAAGTGTGTGGGACCCATATGGAAGTGAGCCACGCGCCGTGGAATGTGTGCGGGACCCGACTAGGAGTGCGCAAAGCGTCGTTGGAAGTGTGCGGGATCCGACTGGGAGGGCGCCAAGCGTCGTTGGAAGTGTGTGGGACCCATATGGAAGTGCGCCACGCGCCGTGGAATGTGTGCGGGACCCGACTGGAAGTGCGCCACGCGCCGTGGAAAGTGTGCGGGACCCGACTGGGAGGGCGCCAAGCGTCGTTGGAAGTGTGTGGGATCCGACTGGGAGGGCGCCAAGCGTCATTGGAAGTGTGTGGGACCCATATGGAAGTGAGCCACGCGCCGTGGAATGTGTGCGGGACCCGACTGGGAGGGCGCCAAGCGTCGTTGGAAGTGTGTGGGACCCAATTGGAAGTGCGCCACGCGCCGTGGAAAGTGTGCGGGACCCGACTGGGAGGGCGCCAAGCGTCGTTGGAAGTGTGCGGGACCCGACTGGGAGGGTGCCAAGCGTCGTTGGAAGTGTGTGGGACCCATATGGAAGTGCGCCACGCGCCGTGGAATGTGTGCGGGACCCGACTGGAAGTGCGCCACGCGCCGTGGAAAGTGTGCGGGACCCGACTGGGAGGGCGCCAAGCGTCGTTGGAAGTGTGTGGGACCCAATTGGAAGTGCGCCACGCGCCGTGGAAAGTGTGCGGGACCCGACTGGGAGGGCGCCAAGCGTCGTTGGAAGTGTGTGGGATCCGACTGGGAGGGCGCCAAGCGTCATTGGAAGTGTGTGGGACCCATATGGAAGTGAGCCACGCGCCGTGGAATGTGTGCGGGACCCGACTAGGAGGGCGCCAAGCGTCGTTGGAAGTGTGCGGGATCCGACTGGGAGGGCGCCAAGCGTCATTGGAAGTGTGTGGGACCCATATGGAAGTGCGCCACGCGCCGTGGAATGTGTGCGGGACCCGACTGGAAGTGCGCCACGCGCCGTGGAAAGTGTGCGGGACCCGACTGGGAGGGCGCCAAGCGTCGTTGGAAGTGTGCGGGATCCGACTGGGAGGGCGCCAAGCGTCATTGGAAGTGTGTGGGACCCATATGGAAGTGCGCCACGCGCCGTGGAATGTGTGTGGGACCCAATTGGAAGTGCGCCACGCGCCGTGGAAAGTGTGCGGGACCCGACTGGGAGGGCGCCAAGCGTCGTTGGAAGTGTGCGGGATCCGACTGGGAGGGCGCCAAGCGTCATTGGAAGTGTGTGGGACCCATATGGAAGTGCGCCACGCGCCGTGGAATGTGTGCGGGACCCGACTGGAAGTGCGCCACGCGCCGTGGAAAGTGTGCGGGACCCGACTGGGAGGGCGCCAAGCGTCGTTGGAAGTGTGTGGGACCCAATTGGAAGTGCGCCACGCGCCGTGGAATGTGTGCGGGACCCGACTGGAAGTGCGCCACGCGCCGTGGAAAGTGTGCGGGACCCGACTGGGAGGGCGCCAAGCGTCATTGGAAGTGTGTGGGACCCATATGGAAGTGAGCCACGCGCCGCGGAATGTGTGCGGGACCCGACTAGGAGGGCGCCAAGCGTCGTTGGAAGTGTGCGGGATCCGACTGGGAGGGCGCCAAGCGTCATTGGAAGTGTGTGGGACCCATATGGAAGTGCGCCACGCGCCGTGGAATGTGTGCGGGACCCGACTGGAAGTGCGCCACGCGCCGTGGAATGTGTGCGGGACCCGACTAGGAGGGCGCCAAGCGTCGTTGGAAGTGTGCGGGATCCGACTGGGAGGGCGCCAAGCGTCATTGGAAGTGTGTGGGACCCATATGGAAGTGCGCCACGCGCCGTGGAATGTGTGCGGGACCCGACTGGAAGTGCGCCACGCGCCGTGGAATGTGTGCGGGACCCGACTGGAAGTGTGCCACGCGCCGTGGAAAGTGTGCGGGACCCGACTGGGAGGGCGCCAAGCGTCATTGGAAGTGTGTGGGACCCATATGGAAGTGCGCCACGCGCCGTGGAATGTGTGCGGGACCCGACTGGAAGTGCGCCACGCGCCGTGGAAAGTGTGCGGGACCCGACTGGGAGGGCGCCAAGCGTCATTGGAAGTGTGTGGGACCCATATGGAAGTGCGCCACGCGCCGTGGAATGTGTGCGGGACCCGACTGGAAGTGCGCCACGCGCCGTGGAATGTGTGCGGGACCCGACTAGGAGGGCGCCAAGCGTCGTTGGAAGTGTGCGGGATCCGACTGGGAGGGCGCCAAGCGTCATTGGAAGTGTGTGGGACCCATATGGAAGTGCGCCACGCGCCGTGGAATGTGTGCGGGACCCGACTGGAAGTGCGCCACGCGCCGTGGAATGTGTGCGGGACCCGACTGGGAGGGCGCCAAGCGTCGTTGGAAGTGTGTGGGATCCGACTGGGAGGGCGCCAAGCGTCATTGGAAGTGTGTGGGACCCATATGGAAGTGAGCCACGCGCCGTGGAATGTGTGCGGGACCCGACTAGGAGGGCGCCAAGCGTCGTTGGAAGTGTGCGGGATCCGACTGGGAGGGCGCCAAGCGTCATTGGAAGTGTGTGGGACCCATATGGAAGTGCGCCACGCGCCGTGGAATGTGTGCGGGACCCGACTGGAAGTGCGCTACGCGCCGTGGAATGTGTGCGGGACCCGACTAGGAGGGCGCCAAGCGTCGTTGGAAGTGTGCGGGATCCGACTGGGAGGGCGCCAAGCGTCATTGGAAGTGTGTGGGACCCATATGGAAGTGCGCCACGCGCCGTGGAATGTGTGGGACCCACTTGGACGTGCGCCACGCGCCGTGGAAAGTGTGCGGGACCCGACTGGGAGGGCGCCAAGCGTCGTTGGAAGTGTGCGGGATCCGATTGGGAGGGCGCCAAGCGTCATTGGAAGTGTGTGGGACCCATATGGAAGTGCGCCACGCGCCGTGGAATGTGTGCGGGGCCCGACTGGAAGTGCGCCACGCGCCGTGGAAAGTGTGCGGGACCCGACTGGGAGGGCGCCAAGCGTCGTTGGAAGTGTGTGGGATCCGACTGGGAGGGCGCCAAGCGTCGTTGGAAGTGTGTGGGACCCGACTGGAAGTGCGCCACGCGCCGTGGAAAGTGTGCGGGACCCGACTGGGAAGGCGCCAAGCGTCGTTGGAAGTGTGTGGGATCCGACTGGGAGATCGCCAGGCGTCGTTGGAAGTGTGTGGGACCCTATTGGAAGTGCGCCACGCGCCGTGGAGTGTGTGCGGGACTCGACTGGAAGTGCGCCACGCGCCGTGGAAAGTGTGCGGGACCCGACTGGAAGAGCGCCACGCGCCGTGGAAAGTGTGCGGGACCCGACTGGAAGTGCGCCACGCGCCGTGGAAAGTGTGCGGGACCCGGCTGGGAGGGCGCCAAGCGTCGTTGGAAGTGTGTGGGACCCGACTGGAAGTGCGCCACGCGCCGTGGAAAGTGTGCGGGACCCGACTAGAAGTGCGCGACGCGCCATGGAAAGTATGCGGGACCCGACTGGAAGTGTGCCACGCGCCGTGGAAAGTGTGCGGGACCCGACTGGGAGGGCGCCAAGCGTCGTTGGAAGTGTTTGGGACCCTAATGGAAGTGCGCCACGCGCCGTGGAATGTGTGCGATACTCGACTAGAAGTGCGCGACGCGCCATGGAAAGTATGCGGGACCCGACTGGGAGGGCGCCAGGCGACGTTGGAAGTGTGTGGGACCCTATTGGAAGTGCGCCACGCGCCGTGGAATGTGTGCGGGACCCGACTGGAAGTGCGCCACGCGATGTGGAAAGTGTGCGGGACCCGACTGGAAGTGCGCCACGCGTCGTTGGAAGTGTGTGGGACCCTATTGGAAGTGCGGAACTCAGAATAGACAGTGAAGCCTGCGGCTGCACTGTGGGCAGGGGAGGAAATCCCCGGGTGTGGGCTGATATTCCCGTGAAGCCAAAATCTGGGAGGCGCAAATCGGTTGTAACTCAGAATGGACGGTGCAGCCTGCGGCTGCTTTGTGAGCAGGGGAGGAAATTCCCGGGTGTGGGCTGATATTCCCGTGAAGCCAAATCCCAGGAGGTGCAAATCGGTTGAAACCCTGAATGGACGGTGCAGCCTGGTGCTGCACTGAGGGCAGGGGAGGAAATTCCCGGATGTGGGCTGATATTCCCGCGAAGCCAAATCCTGGGAGGCGCAAATCGGTTTGAACCCTGAATGGACGGTGCAGCCTGGTGCTGCTTTGCGAGCAGGGGAGGAAATTCCCGGGTGTGAGCTGATATTTCCGTGAAGCCAAATCCCAGGAGGTGCAAATTGGTCGAAACTCTGAATGGACGGTGCAGCCTGCGGCTGCAATGAGGGCAGGGGAGGAAATTCCCGGGTGTGGGCTGATATTCCCGTGAAGCCAAAATCTGGGAGGGGCAAATTGCTTGTAACCCAGAATGGACGGTGCAGCCTGCGGCTGCACTGTGGGCAGGCGAGGCACTCCCCGGGTGTGAGCTGATATTCCCGTGAAGCCAAATTCTAGGAGGTGCAAATTGGTCGAAACCCAGAATGGACGGTGCAGCCTGCGGCTGCACTGTGGGCATGGCAGGGAATCCCCGGGTGTGAGCTGATATTCCCGTGAAGCCAAATCCCAGGAGGTGCAAATTGGTCGAAACCCTGAATGGATGGTGCAGCCTGGTACTGCACTGAGGGCAGGGGAGGAAATTCCCGGGTGTGGGCTGATATTACTGTGAAGCCAAATTCTAGGAGGTGCAAATTGGTCGAAACCCAGAATGAACGGTGCAGCCTGCGGCTGCACTGTGGGCAGGCGAGGCACTCCCATGGTGTGAGCTGATATTCCCGTGAAGCCAAATTCTAGGAGGTGCAAATTGGTCGAAACCCAGAATGGACGGTGCAGCCTGCGGCTGCACTGTGGGCATGGGAGGAACTCCCCGTGTGTGAGCTGATATTCCCGTGAAGCCAAATCCCAGGAGGTGCAAATTGGTCGAAACCCAGAATGGACGGTGCAGCCTGCGGCTGCACTGGGGGCAGGGGAGGAAGTTCCCGGGTGTGGGCTGATATTCCCGTGAAGCCAAATTCTAGGAGGTGCAAATTGGTCGAAACCCAGAATGAACGGTGCAGCCTGCGGCTGCACTGTGGGCAGGCGAGGCACTCCCATGGTGTGAGCTGATATTCCCGTGAAGCCAAATTCTAGGAGGTGCAAATTGGTCGAAACCCAGAATGGACGGTGCAGCCTGGTGCTGCACTGAGGGCAGGGGAGGGAATCCCCGGATGTGGGCTGATATTCCCGTGAAGCCAAATTCTAGGAGGTGCAGATTGGTCGAAACCCAGAATGGACGTTGCAGCCTGCGGCTGCACTGTGGGCAGGGGAGGAAATACCCGGGTGTGGGCTGATATTCCCGTGAAGCCAGAATCTGGGAGCGGCAAATCGGCTGGAACTCAGAATGGACAGTGCAGCCTGGTACTGCACTGAGGGCAGGGGAGGAAATACCCGGGGGTGGGCTGATATTCCCGTGAAGTCAGAATCTGGGAGGGGCAAATCGGTTGTAACTCAGAATGGACGGTGCACTGTGGGCAGGGGAGGAAATCTCCGGGTGTGGGCTGATATTCCCGTCCGCAGCCGCAGGCTGCACTGTGGGCAGGGGAGGGAATCTCCGGGTGTGGGCTGATATTCCCGTGAAGCCAAAATCTGGGAGGGGCAAATTGGTTGTAACCCAGAATGGACTGTGGGCAGGCGAGGCACTCCCCGGGTGTGAGCTGATATTCCCGTGAAGCCAAATTCTAGGAGGTGCAAATTGGTCGAAGCCCAGAATGGACGGTGCAGCCTGGTGCTGCACTGAGGGCAGGGGAGGGAATCCCCGGATGTGGGCTGATATTCTCGTGAAGCCAAATTCTAGGAGGTGCAGATTGGTCGAAACCCAGAATGGACGTTGCAGCCTGCGGCTGCACTGAGGGCAGGGGAGGAAATACCCGGGTGTGGGCTGATATTCCCGTGAAGTCAGAATCTGGGAGGGGCAAATCGGTTGTAACTCAGAATGGACGGTGCACTGTGGGCAGGGGAGGAAATCTCCGGGTGTGGGCTGATATTCCCCTCCGCAGCCGCAGGCTGCACTGTGGGCAGGGGAGGGAATCTCCGGGTGTGGGCTGATATTCCCGTGAAGCCAAAATCTGGGAGGGGCAAATTGGTTGTAACCCAGAATGGACGGTGCAGCCTGCGGCTGCACTGTGGGCAGGCGAGGCACTCCCCGGGGTGTGAGCTGATATTCCCGTGAAGCCAAATTCCAGGAGGTGCAAATTGGTCGAAACTCTGAATGGACGGTGCAGCCTGGTACTTCACTGAGGGCAGGGGAGGAAATACCCGGGTGTGGGCTGATATTTCCGTGAAGTCAGAATCTGGGAGGGGCAAATCGGTTGTAACTCAGAATGGACGGTGCACTGTGGGCAGGGGAGGAAATCTCCGGGTGTGGGCCGATTTTCCCGTCCGCAGCCGCAGGCTGCACTGTGCGCAGGGGAGGGAATCTCCGGGTAGGGGCTGATATTCCCGTGAAGCCAAAATCTGGGAGGGGCAAATTGGTTGTAACCCAGAATGGACGGTGCAGCCTGCGGCTGCACTGTGGGCAGGGGAGGGAATCCCCACGGCGCAGCCTGCGGCTGCACTTTGGGCAGGGGAGGAAATCTCCGGGTGTGGGCTGATATTCCCGTGAAGCCTGAATCTGGGAGGGGCAAATCGGTTGAAACCCTGAATGGACGGTGCAGCCTGATTCTGCACTGTGGGCAGGGGAGGTTTCCCCCGGGTGTGGGCTGATATTCTCGTGAAGTCAAAATCTGGGAGGGGCAAATCGGTTGTAACTCAGAATGGACGGTGCAGCCTGCGGCAGCTTTGTGAGCAGGGGAGGAAATTCCCGGGTGTGGGCTGATATTCCCGTGAAGTCAAATCCTAGGAAGTGCAAGTCGGTTGAAACCCTGAATGGACGTTGCAGCCTGGTGCTGCACTGAGGGCAGGGGAGGAAATCCCCGGGTGTGGGCTGATATTCCCGTGAAGCCAAAATCTGGGAGGGGCAAATCGGTTGTAACTCAGAATGGACGGTGCAGCCTGCGGCTGCTTTGTGAGCAGGGGAGGAAATTCTCGGGTGTGGGCTGATATTCCCGTGAAGCCAAGTCCTAGGAGGTGCAAATCGGTTACAACCCAGAATGGACGGTGCACAGTGGGCAGGGGAGGAAATCCCCGGATGTGGGCTGATATTCACGTGAAGCCAAATCCTGGGAGGCGCAAATCGGTTGAAACCCTCAATGGACGGTGCAGCCTGGTGCTGCACTGAGGGCAGGGGAGGAAATTCCCGGGAGTGGGCTGATATTCCCTTGAAGCCAAATTCTAGGAGGCGCAAATTGGTCGAAACCCAGAATGAACGGTGATTTTGATTTCCTCTCCTGCCCAGAGTGCAGCCGCAGGCTACACCGTGGGGTATCCTTACCCTGCGCACAGTGCAGCCTGCGGCTGCGGACGGGAATATCAGCCCACACCCGGAGATTTCCTCTCCTGCCCAAAGTGCAGCCGCAGGCTGCACCGTCCATTCAGGGTTTCAACCGACTTGCACCTCCTAGGATTTGACTTCACGGGAATATCAGCCCACATCCGGGAATTTCCTCCCCTGCCTTCAGTGCAGCACCAGGCTGCACCGTCCATTCTGAGTTACAACCGATTTGCCCCTCCCAGATTTAGGCTTCACGGGAATATCAGCCCACACCCGGAGATTTCCTCCCCTGCCCAAAGTGCAGCCGCAGGCTGCGCCGTGGGGATTCCCTCCCCTGCCCACAGTGCAGCCGCAGGCTGCACCGTCCATTCTGGGTTTCGACCAATCTGCACCTCCTAGAATTTGGCTTCACGGGAATATCAGCCCGCACCCGGGGATTTCCTCCCCTGCCCACAGTGCAGCGTCCATTCTGGGTTGCAACCGATTTGCACCTCCTAGGATTTGGCTTCGCGGGAATATCAGCCCACACCCGGGAATTTCCTCCCCTGCTCACAAAGCAGCCGCAGGCTGCACCGTCCATTCTGAGTTACAACCGGTTTGCCCCTCCCAGATTTTGGCTTCACGGGAATATCAGCCCACACCTGTAGATTTCCTCCCCTGCCCTCAGTGCAGCACCAGGCTGCACCGTCCATTCAGGGTTTCGACCAATTTGCACCTCCTAGAATTTGGCTTCACGGGAATATCCGCCCACATTCGGGAATTTCCTCCCCTGCCCTCAGTGCAGTACCAGGCTGCACCGTCCATTCAGGGTTTCAACCGATTTGCGCCCCCCAGGATTTGGTTTCACGGGAATATCAGCCCACACCTGGGGATTTCCTACCCTGCCCTTTGTGTACCGTCCATTCTGGGTTGCAAGCGATTTGCACCTTCTAGGACTTGGCTTCACGGGAATATCAGCCCACAAACGGGAATTTCCTCCCCTGCTCACAAAGCAGCCGCAGGCTGCACCGTCCATTCTGAGTTACAACCGATTTGCCTCTCCCAGATTTAGGCTTCACGGGAATATCAGCCCACACTCGGAGATTTCCTCCCCTGCCCAAAGTGCAGCCGCAGGCTGCGCCGTGGAGATTCCCTCCCCTGCCCAGTGCAGCCCCAGGCTGCCCCGTCCATTCTGGGTTTCGACCAATCTGCCCCTCCTAGAATTTGGCTTCACGGGAATATCAGCCCGCACCCGGGGATTTCCTCCCCTGCCCACAGTGCACCGTCCATTCTGGGTGGCAACCGGTTTGCACCTCCTAGGATTTGACTTCGCGGGAATATCAGCCCACACCCGGGAAATTTCCTCCCCTGCTCACATAGCAGCCGCAGGCTGCACCGTCCATTCTGAGTTACAACCGGTTTGCCCCTCCCAGATTTTGGCTTCACGGGATATCAGCCCACACCCGGGGATTTCCTCCCCTGCCCTGAGTGCAGCACCAGGCTGCACCGTCCATTCAGGGTTTCAACCGACTTGCACCTCCTAGGATTTGACTTCACGGGAATATCAGCCTACACCCGGGAATTTCCTCCCCTGCCCTCAGTGCAGCACCAGACTGCACCGTCCATTCAGGGTTTCAACCGATTTGCGCCTCCCAGGATTTGGCTTCACGGGAATATCAGCCCACATCCGGGAATTTCCTCCCCTGCCTTCAGTGCAGCACCAGGCTGCACCGTCCATTCAGGGTTTCAACCGATTTGCACCTCCTGGGATGTGGCTTCACGGGAATATCAGCCCACACCCGGGAATTTCCTCCCCTGCCTTCAGTGCAGCACCAGGCTGCACCGTCCATTCAGGGTTTCAACCGATTTGCACCTCCTGGGATGTGGCTTCACGGGAATATCAGCCCACACCCGGGAATTTCATCCCCTGCCCTCAGTGCAGCACCAGACTGCACCGTCCATTCAGGGTTTCAACCGATTTGCGCCTCCCAGGATTTGGCTTCACGGGAATATCAGCCCACATCCGGGAATTTCCTCCCCTGCCTTCAGTGCAGCACCAGGCTGCACCGTCCATTCAGGGTTTCAACCGATTTGCGCCTCCCAGGATTTGGCTTCACGGGAATATCAGCCCACATCCGGGAATTTCCTCCCCTGCCTTCAGTGCAGCACCAGGCTGCACCGTCCATTCAGGGTTTCAACCGATTTGCACCTCCTGGGATGTGGCTTCACGGGAATATCAGCCCACACCCGGGAATTTCCTCCCCTGCTCACAAAGCAGCCGCAGGCTCCACCGTCCATTCTGAGTTACAACCGATTTGCCCCTCCCAGATTTAGGCTTCACGGGAATATCAGCCCACACCCGGAGATTTCCTCCCCTGCCCAAAATGCAGCCGCAGGCTGCGCCGTGGGGATTCCCTCCCCTGCCCTCAGTGCAGTACCAGGCTGCACCGTCCATTCAGGGTTTCAACCGATTTGCGCCTCCCAGGATTTGGTTTCACGGGAATATCAGCCCACACCTGGGGATTTCCTACCCTGCCCTTTGTGCACCGTCCATTCTGGGTTGCAACCGATTTGCACCTTCTAGGACTTGGCTTCACGGGAATATCAGCCCACACACGGGAATTTCCTCCCCTGCTCACAAAGCAGCCGCAGGCTGCACCGTCCATTCTGAGTTACAACCGATTTGCCTCTCCCAGATTTAGGCTTCACGGGAATATCAGCCCACACTCGGAGATTTCCTCCCCTGCCCAAAGTGCAGCCGCAGGCTGCGCCGTGGGGATTCCCTCCCCTGCCCACAGTGCAGCCGCAGGCTGCACCGTCCATTCTGGGTTTCGACCAATCTGCACCTCCTAGAATTTGGCTTCACGGGAATATCAGCCCGCACCCGGGATTTCCTCCTGCCCACAGTGCACCGTCCATTCTGGGTGGCAACCGGTTTGCACCTCCTAGGATTTGGCTTCGCGGGAATATCAGCCCACACCCGGGAAATTTCCTCCCCTGCTCACAAAGCAGCCGCAGGCTGCACCGTCCATTCTGAGTTACAACCGGTTTGCCCCTCCCAGATTTGGCTTCACGGGATATCAGCCCACACCCGGGGATTTCCTCCCCTGCCCTGAGTGCAGCACCAGGCTGCACCGTCCATTCAGGGTTTCAACCGACTTGCACCTCCTAGGATTTGACTTCACGGGAATATCAGCCTACACCCGGGAATTTCCTCCCCTGCCCTCAGTGCAGCACCAGGCTGCACCGTCTATTCAGGGTTTCAACCGATTTGCGCCTCCCAGGATTTGGCTTCACGGGAATATCAGCCCACATCCGGGAATTTCCTCCCCTGCCTTCAGTGCAGCACCAGGCTGCACCGTCCATTCAGGGTTTCAACCGATTTGCACCTCCTGGGATGTGGCTTCACGGGAATATCAGCCCACACCCGGGAATTTCCTCCCCTGCTCACAAAGCAGCCGCAGGCTCCACCGTCCATTCTGAGTTATAACCGATTTGCCCCTCCCAGATTTAGGCTTCACGGGAATATCAGCCCACACCCGGAGATTTCCTCCCCTGCCCAAAATGCAGCCGCAGGCTGCGCCGTGGGGATTCCCTCCCCTGCCCACAGTGCAGCCGCAGGCTGCCCCGTCCATTCTGGGTTTCGACCAATCTGCACCTCCTAGAATTTTGCTTCACGGGAATATCAGCCCGCACCCAGGGATTTCCTCCCCTGCCCACAGTGCACCGTCCATTCTGGGTTGCAACCGGTTTGCACCTCCTAGGATTTGGCTTCGTGGGAATATCAGCCCACACCCGGGAAATTTCCTCCCTGCTCACAAAGTAGCCGCAGGCTGCACCGTCCATTCTGAGTTACAACCGATTTGCCTCTCCCAGATTTAGGCTTCACGGGAATATCAGCCCACACTCGGAGATTTCCTCCCTGCCCAAAGTGCAGCCGCAGGCTGCGCCGTGGGATTCGCTCCCTGCCCACAGTGCAGCCGCAGGCTGCACCGTCCATTCTGGGTTCCGACCAATCTGCACCTCCTAGAATTTGGCTTCACGGGAATATCAGCCCGCACCCGGGGATTTCCTCCCCTGCCCACAGTGCACCGTCCATTCTGGGTTGCAACCGATTTGCACCTCCTAGGATTTGGCTTCGCGGGAATATCAGCCCACACCCGGGAATTTCCTCCCCTGCTCACAAAGCAGCCGCAGGCTGCACCGTCCATTCTGAGTTACAACCGGTTTGCCCCTCCCAGATTTGGCTTCACGGGATATCAGCCCACACCCGGGGATTTCCTCCCCTGCCCTGAGTGCAGCACCAGGCTGCACCGTCCATTCAGGGTTTCAACCGACTTGCACCTCCTAGGATTTGACTTCACGGGAATATCAGCCTACACCCGGGAATTTCCTCCCTGCCCTCAGTGCAGCACCAGGCTGCACCGTCTATTCAGGGTTTCAACCGATTTGCGCCTCCCAGGATTTGGCTTCACGGGAATATCAGCCCACATCCGGGAATTTCCTCCCCTGCCTTCAGTGCAGCACCAGGCTGCACCGTCCATTCAGGGTTTCAACCGATTTGCACCTCCTGGGATGTGGCTTCACGGGAATATCAGCCCACACCCGGGAATTTCCTCCCCTGCTCACCAAGCAGCCGCAGGCTCCACTGTCCATTCTGAGTTATAACCGATTTGCCCCTCCCAGATTTAGGCTTCACGGGAATATCAGCCCACACCCGGAGATTTCCTCCCCTGCCCAAAATGCAGCCGCAGGCTGCGCCGTGGGGATTCCCTCCCCTGCCCACAGTGCAGCCGCAGGCTGCACCGTCCATTCTGGGTTTCGACCAATCTGCACCTCCTAGAATTTTGCTTCACGGGAATATCAGCCCGCACCCAGGGATTTCCTCCCCTGCCCACAGTGCACCGTCCATTCTGGGTTGCAACCGGTTTGCACCTCCTAGGATTTGGCTTCGTGGGAATATCAGCCCACACCCGGGAAATTTCCTCCCCTGCTCACAAAGTAGCCGCAGGCTGCACCGTCCATTCTGAGTTACAACCGATTTGCCTCTCCCAGATTTAGGCTTCACGGGAATATCAGCCCACACTCGGAGATTTCCTCCCCTGCCCAAAGTGCAGCCGCAGGCTGCGCCGTGGGGATTCGCTCCCCTGCCCACAGTGCAGCCGCAGGCTGCACCGTCCATTCTGGGTTCCGACCAATCTGCACCTCCTAGAATTTGGCTTCACGGGAATATCAGCCCGCACCCGGGGATTTCCTCCCCTGCCCACAGTGCACCGTCCATTCTGGGTTGCAACCGATTTGCACCTCCTAGGATTTGGCTTCGCGGGAATATCAGCCCACACCCGGGAATTTCCTCCCCTGCTCACAAAGCAGCCGCAGGCTGCACCGTCCATTCTGAGTTACAACCGGTTTGCCCCTCCCAGATCTTGGCTTCACGGGAATATCAGCCCACACCTGTGGATTTCCTCCCCTGCCCTCAGTGCAGCACCAGGCTGCACCGTCCATTCAGGGTTTCGACCAATTTGCACCTCCTAGAATTTGGCTTCACGGGAATATCAGCCCACATTCGGGAATTTCCTCCCCTGCCCTCGGTGCAGTACCAGGCTGCACCGTCCATTCAGGGTTTCAACCGATTTGCGCCTCCCAGGATTTGGTTTCACGGGAATATCAGCCCACACCTGGGGATTTCCTACCCTGCCCTTTGTGCACCGTCCATTCTGGGTTGCAACCGATTTGCACCTTCTAGGACTTGGCTTCACGGGAATATCAGCCCACACACGGGAATTTCCTCCCCTGCTCACAAAGCAGCCGCAGGCTGCACCGTCCATTCTGAGTTACAACCGATTTGCCTCTCCCAGATTTAGGCTTCACGGGAATATCAGCCCACACTCGGAGATTTCCTCCCCTGCCCAAAGTGCAGCCGCAGGCTGCGCCGTGGGGATTCCCTCCCCTGCCCACAGTGCAGCCGCAGGCTGCACCGTCCATTCTGGGTTTCGACCAATCTGCACCTCCTAGAATTTGGCTTCACGGGAATATCAGCCCGCACCCGGGGATTTCCTCCCCTGCCCACAGTGCACCGTCCATTCTGGGTGGCAACCGGTTTGCACCTCCTAGGATTTGGCTTCGCGGGAATATCAGCCCACACCCGGGAAATTTCCTCCCCTGCTCACAAAGCAGCCGCAGGCTGCACCGTCCATTCTGAGTTACAACCGGTTTGCCCCTCCCAGATTTTGGCTTCACGGGATATCAGCCCACACCCGGGGTTTTCCTCCCCTGCCCTGAGTGCAGCACCAGGCTGCACCGTCCATTCAGGGTTTCAACCGACTTGCACCTCCTAGGATTTGACTTCACGGGAATATCAGCCTACACCCGGGAATTTCCTCCCCTGCCCTCAGTGCAGCACCAGGCTGCACCGTCCATTCAGGGTTTCAACCGATTTGCGCCTCCCAGGATTTGGCTTCACGGGAATATCAGCCCACATCCGGGAATTTCCTCCCCTGCCTTCAGTGCAGCACCAGGCTGCACCGTCCATTCAGGGTTTCAACCGATTTGCACCTCCTGGGATGTGGCTTCACGGGAATATCAGCCCACACCCGGGAATTTCCTCCCCTGCTCACAAAGCAGCCGCAGGCTGCACCGTCCATTCTGAGTTACAACCGATTTGCCCCTCCCAGATTTAGGCTTCACGGGAATATCAGCCCACACCCGGAGATTTCCTCCCCTCCCCAAAATGCAGCCGCAGGCTGCGCCGTGGGGATTCCCTCCCCTGCCCACAGTGTAGCCGCAGGCTGCACCGTCCATTCTGGGTTTCGACCAATCTGCACCTCCTAGAATTTTGCTTCACGGGAATATCAGCCCGCACCCGGGGATTTCCTCCCCTGCCCACAGTGCACCGTCCATTCTGGGTTGCAACCGGTTTGCACCTCCTAGGATTTGGCTTCGCGGGAATATCAGCCCACACCCGGGAAATTTCCTCCCCTGCTCACAAAGTAGCCGCAGGCTGCACCGTGCATTCTGAGTTACAACCGGTTTGCCCCTCCCAGATTTTGGCTTCACGGGAATATCAGCCCACACCTGTTTATTTCCTCCCCTGCCCTCAGTGCAGCACCAGGCTGCACCGTCCATTCAGGGTTTCGACCAATTTGCACCTCCTAGAATTTGGCTTCACGGGAATATCAGCCCACACCCGGGAATTTCCTCCCCTGCCCTCAGTGCAGTACCAGGCTGCACCGTCCATTCTGGGTTACAACCAATTAGCCCCTCCCAGATTTTGGCTTCACGGGAATATCAGCCCACACCCGGAGGTTTCCTCTCCTGCCCAAAGTGCAGCCGCAGGCTGCACCGTCCATTCTGGGTTTCGACCAATCTGCACTTCCTAGAATTTGGCTTCACGGGAATATCAGCCCGCACCCGGGGATTTCCTCCCCTGCCCACAGTGCACCGTCCATTCTGGGTTGCAACCGATTTGCACCTCCTAGGATTTGGCTTTGCGGGAATATCGGCCCACACCCGGGAATTTCCTCCCCTGCCCTCAGTGCAGCACCTGGCTGCACCGTCCATTCAGGGTTTCAACCGATTTGCACCTCCTAGAATTTGGCTTCACGGGAATATCAGCCCACACCCGGGAATTTCCTCCCCTGCTCACAAAGCAGCCGCAGGCTGCACCGTCCATTCTGAGTTACAACCGGTTTGCCCCTCCCAGATTTAGGCTTCACGGGAATATCAGCCCACACCCGGAGATTTCCTCCCCTGCCCAAAGTGCAGCCGCAGGCTGCGCCGTGGGGATTCCCTCCCCTGCCCACAGTGCAGCCGCAGGCTGCACCGTCCATTCTGGGTTTCGACCAATCTGCACCTCCTAGAATTTGGCTTCACGGGAATATCAGCCCGCACCCGGGGATTTCCTCCCCTGCCCACAGTGCACCGTCCATTCTGGGTTGCAACCGGTTTGCACCTCCTAGGATTTGGCTTCGCGGGAATATCAGCCCACACCCGGGAAATTTCCTCCCCTGCTCACGAAGCAGCCGCAGGCTGCACCGTCCATTCTGAGTTACAACCGGTTTGCCCCTCCCAGATTTAGGCTTCACGGGAATATCAGCCCACACCCGGAGATTTCCTCCCCTGCCCAAAGTGCAGCCGCAGGCTGCGCCGTGGGGATTCCCTCCCCTGCCCACAGTGCAGCCGCAGGCTGCACCGTCCATTCTGGGTTTCGACCAATCTGCACCTCCTAGAATTTGGCTTCACGGGAATATCAGCCCGCACCCGGGGATTTCCTGCCCTGCCCACAGTGCACCGTCCATTCTGGGTTGCAACCGGTCTGCACCTCCTAGGATTTGGCTTCGCGGGAATATCAGCCCACACCCGGAGGTTTCCTCTCCTGCCCAAAGTGCAGCCGCAGGCTGACCGTGGGGATTCCCTCCCCTGCCCATAGTGCACCGTCCATTCTGGGTTTCGACCAATCTGCACCTTCTAGAATTTGGCTTCACGGGAATATCAGCCCACACCCGGGGATTTCCAACCCTGCTCACAAAGCAGCCGCAGGCTGCACCGTCCATTCTGAGTTACAACCGATTTGCCTCTCCCAGATTTTGGCTTCACGGGAATATCAGCCCACACACGGGGATTTCCTCCCCTGCCCTGAGTGCAGCACCAGGCTGCACCGTCCATTCAGGGTTTCAACCGACTTGCACCTCCTAGGATTTGACTTCACGGGAATATCAGCCTACACCCGGGAATTTCCTCCCCTGCCCTCAGTGCAGCACCAGGCTGCACCGTCCATTCAGGATTTCAACCGATTTGCGCCTCCCAGGATTTGGCTTCACGGGAATATCAGCCCATATCCGGGAATTTCCTCCCCTGCCTTCAGTGCAGCACCAGGCTGCACCGTCCATTCAGTGTTTCAACCGATTTGCACCTCCTGGGATGTGGCTTCACGGGAATATCAGCCCACACCCGGGAATTTCCTCCCCTGCCCAAAGTGCAGCCGCAGGCTGCGCCGTGGGGATTCCCTCCCCTGCCCACAGTGCAGCCGCAGGCTGCACCGTCCATTCTGGGTTTCGACCAATCTGCACCTCCTAGAATTTGGCTTCACGGGAATATCAGCCCGCACCCGGGGATTTCCTCCCCTGCCCACAGTGCACCGTCCATTCTGGGTTGCAACCGGTTTGCACCTCCTAGGATTTGGCTTCGCGGGAATATCAGCCCACACCCGGGAAATTTCCTCCCCTGCTCACAAAGCAGCCGCAGGCTGCACCGTCCATTCTGAGTTACAACCGATTTGCCCCTCCCAGATTTAGGCTTCACGGGAATATCAGCCCACACCCGGAGATTTCCTCCCCTGCCCAAAGTGCAGCCGCAGGCTGCGCCGTGGGGATTCCCTCCCCTGCCCACAGTGCAGCCGCAGGCTGCACCGTCCATTCTGGGTTTCGACCAATCTGCACCTCCTAGAATTTGGCTTCACGGGAATATCAGCCCGCACCCGGGGATTTCACCCCTGCCCACAGTGCACCGTCCATTCTGGGTTGCAACCGGTTTGCACCTCCTAGGATTTGGCTTCGCGGGAATATCAGCCCACACCCGGGAAATTTCCTCCCCTGCTCACGAAGCAGCCGCAGGCTGCACCGTCCATTCTGAGTTACAACCGGTTTGCCCCTCCCAGATTTTGGCTTCACGGGAATATCAGCCCACACCTGTGGATTTCCTCCCCTGCCCTCAGTGCAGCACCAGGCTGCACCGTCCATTCAGGGTTTCGACCGATTTGCACCCTCCTAGAATTTGGCTTCACGGGAATATCAGCCCACACCCGGGAATTTCCTCCCTGCCCTCAGTGCAGTACCAGGCTGCACCGTCCATTCTGGGTTACAAGCAATTTGCCCCTCCCAGATTTTGGCTTCACGGGAATATCAGCCCACACCCAGAGGTTTCCTCTCCTGCCCAATGTGCAGGCGCAGGCTGACCGTGGGGATTCCCTCCCCTGCCCACAGTGCACCGTCCATTCTGGGTTTCGACCAATCTGCACCTTCTAGAATTTGACTTCACGGGAATATCAGCCCACACCCGGGGATTTCCACCCCTGCTCACAAAGCAGCCGCAGGCTGCACCGTCCATTCTGAGTTACAACCGATTTGCCCCTCCCAGATTTTGGCTTCACGGGAATATCAGCCCACACCCGGGGATTTCCTCCCCTGCCCTCAGTGCAGCACCAGGCTACACCGTCCATTCAGGGTTTCAACCGACTTGCACCTCCTAGGATTTGACTTCACGGGAATATCAGCCCACACCCGGGAATTTCCTCCCCTGCCCTCAGTGCAGCACCAGGCTGCACCGTCCATTCAGGATTTCAACCGATTTGCGCCTCCCAGGATTTGGCTTCACGGGAATATCAGCCCATATCCGGGAATTTCCTCCCCTGCCTTCAGTGCAGCACCAGGCTGCACCGTCCATTCAGTGTTTCAACCGATTTGCACCTCCTGGGATGTGGCTTCACGGGAATATCAGCCCACACCCGGGAATTTCCTCCCCTGCTCACAAAGCAGCCGCAGGCTGCACCGTCCATTCTGAGTTACAACCGATTTGCCCCTCCCAGATTTAGGCTTCACAGGATAATATCAGCCCACACCCGGAGATTTCCTCCCCTGCCCAAAGTGCAGCCGCAGGCTGCGCCGTGGGGATTCCCTCCCCTGCCCACAGTGCAGCCGCAGGCTGCACCGTCCATTCTGGGTTTCGACCAATCTGCACCTCCTAGAATTTGGCTTCACGGGAATATCAGCCCGCACCCGGGCATTTCCTCCCCTGCCCACAGTGCACCGTCCATTCTGGGTTGCAACCGGTTTGCACCTCCTAGGATTTGGCTTCGCGGGAATATCAGCCCACACCCGGGAAATTTCCTCCCCTGCTCACGAAGCAGCCGCAGGCTGCACCGTCCATTCTGAGTTACAACCGGTTTGCCCCTCCCAGATTTTGGCTTCCCGGGAATATCAGCCCACACCTGTGGATTTCCTCCCCTGCCCTCAGTGCAGCACCAGGCTGCACCGTCCATTCAGGGTTTCGACCGATTTGCACCTCCTAGAATTTGGCTTCACGGGAATATCAGCCCACACCCGGGAATTTCCTCCCCTGCCCTCAGTGCAGTACCAGGCTGCACCGTCCATTCTGGGTTACAAGCAATTTGCCCCTCCCAGATTTTGGCTTCACGGGAATATCAGCCCACACCCGGAGGTTTCCTCTCTTGCCCAATGTGCAGGCGCAGGCTGACCGTGGGGATTCCCTCCCCTGCCCACAGTGCACCGTCCATTCTGGGTTTCGACCAATCTGCACCTTCTAGAATTTGGCTTCACGGGAATATCAGCCCACACCCGGGGATTTCCACCCCTGCTCACAAAGCAGCCGCAGGCTGCACCGTCCATTCTGAGTTACAACCGATTTGCCCCTCCCAGATTTTGGCTTCACGGGAATATCAACCCACACCCGGGGATTTCCTCCCCTGCCCTCAGTGCAGCACCAGGCTACACCGTCCATTCAGGGTTTCAACCGACTTGCACCTCCTAGGATTTGACTTCACGGGAATATCAGACCACACCCGGGAATTCCCTCCCCTGCCCTCAGTGCAGCACCAGGCTGCACCGTCCATTCAGGGTTTCAACCGATTTGCGCCTCCCAGGATTTGGCTTCACGGGAATATCAGCCCACACCTGGGGATTTCCTCCCCTGCCCACTGTGCACCGTCCATTCTGGGTTGCAACCGATTTGCACCTTCTAGGACTTGGCTTCACGGGAATATCAGCCCGCACACGGGAATTTCCTCCCCTGCTCACAAATCAGCCGCAGGCTGCACCGTCCATTCTGAGTTACAACCGATTTGCCTCTCCCAGATTTTGGCTTCACGGGAATATCAGCCCACACCCGGGGATTTCCTCCCCTGCCCTCAGTGCAGCACCAGACTGCACCGTCCATTCAGGGTTTCAACCGACTTGCACCTCCTAGGATTTGACTTCACGGGAATATCAGCCCACACCCGGGAATTTCCTCCCCTGCTCACAAAGCAGCCGCAGGCTGCACCGTCCATTCAGGGTTTCAACCGATTTGCCCCTCCCAGATTTAGGCTTCACGGGAATATCAGACCACACCCGGGAATTCCCTCCCCTGCCCTCAGTGCAGCACCAGGCTGCACCGTCCATTCAGGGTTTCAACCGATTTGCGCCTCCCAGGATTTGGCTTCACGGGAATATCAGCCCACACCTGGGGATTTCCTCCCCTGCCCACTGTGCACCGTCCATTCTGGGTTGCAACCGATTTGCACCTTCTAGGACTTGGCTTCACGGGAATATCAGCCCGCACACGGGAATTTCCTCCCCTGCTCACAAATCAGCCGCAGGCTGCACCGTCCATTCTGAGTTACAACCGATTTGCCTCTCCCAGATTTTGGTTTCACGGGAATATCAGCCCACACCCGGGGATTTCCTCCCCTGCCCTCAGTGCAGTACCAGACTGCACCGTCCATTCAGGGTTTCAACCGACTTGCACCTCCTAGGATTTGACTTCACGGGAATATCAGCCCACACCCGGGAATTTCCTCCCCTGCCCTCAGTGCAGCACCAGGCTGCACCGTCCATTCAGGGTTTCAACCGATTTGCGCCTCCCAGGATTTGGCTTCACGGGAATATCAGCCCACATCCGGGAATTTCCTCCCCTGCCTTCAGTGCAGCACCAGGCTGCACCGTCCATTCAGGGTTTCAACCGATTTGCACCTCCTGGGATTTGGCTTCACGGGAATATCAGCCCACACCCGGGAATTTCCTCCCCTGCTCACAAAGCAGCCGCAGGCTGCACCGTCCATTCTGAGTTACAACCGATTTGCCCCTCCCAGATTTTGGCTTCACGGGAATATCAGCCCACACCCGGGAATTCCTCCCCTGCCCACAGTGCAGCCGCAGGCTGCACTGTCTATTCTGAGTTCCAGGCGATTGGCCCCTCCTAGAATTTGGCTTCTCGGGAATATCAATCTACACCCGGGGATTTCCTCCCCTGCCCACAGTGCAGCACCAGGGTGCACTGTCCATTCAGGGTTTCAACCGATTTGCTCCTCCCAGATTTTGGCTTCACGGGAATATCAGCCCACACCTGTGGATTTCCTCCCCTGCCCTCAGTGCAGCACCAGGCTGCACCGTCCATTCAGGGTTTCGACCAATTTGCACCTCCTAGAATTTGGCTTCACGGGAATATCAGCCCACACCCGGGAATTTCCTCCCCTGCCCTCAGTGCAGTACCAGGCTGCACCGTCCATTCTGGGTTACAACCAATTTGCCCCTCCCAGATTTTGGCTTCACGGGAATATCAGCCCACACCCGGAGGTTTCCTCTCCTGCCCAAAGTGCAGCCGCAGGCTGCACCGTGGAGATTCTCTCCCCTGCCCACAGTGCACCGTCCATTCTGGGTTTCGACCAATCTGCACCTTCTAGAATTTGGCTTCACGGGAATATCAGCCCACACCCGGGGATTTCCACCCCTGCTCACAAAGCAGCCGCAGGCTGCACCGTCCATTCTGAGTTACAACCGATTCGCCCCTCCCAGATTTTGGCTTCACGGGAATATCAGCCCACACCTAGGATTTGACTTCACGGGAATATCAGCCCACACCCGAGAATTTCCTCCCCTGCCCTCAGTGCAGTACCAGGCTGCACCGTCCATTCTGGGTTACAACCAATTTGCCCCTCCCAGATTTTGGCTTCACGGGAATATCAGCCCACACCCGGAGGTTTCCTCTCCTGCCCAAAGTGCAGCCGCAGGCTGACCATGGGGATTCCCTCCCCTGCCCACAGTGCACCGTCCATTCTGGGTTTCGACCAATCTGCACCTTCTAGAATTTGGCTTCACGGGAATATCAGCCCACACCCGGGGATTTCCACCTCTGCTCACAAAGCAGCCGCAGGCTGCACCGTCCATTCTGAGTTAAAACCGATTTGCCCTCCCAGATTTTGGCTTCACGGGAATATCAGCCCACACCCGGGGATTTCCTCCCCTGCCCTCAGTGCAGCACCAGGCTACACCGTCCATTCAGGGTTTCAACCGACTTGCACCTCCTAGGATTTTACTTCACGGGAATATCAGCCCACACCTGGGGATTTCCTCCCCTGCCCACTGTGCACCGTCCATTCTGGGTTGCAACCGATTTGCACCGTCTAGGACTTGGCTTCACGGGAATATCAGCCCACACACGGGAATTTCCTCCCCTGCTCACAAATCAGCCGCAGGCTGCACCGTCCATTCTGAGTTACAACCGATTTGCCTCTCCCAGATTTTGGCTTTACGGGAATATCAGCCCACACCCGGGGATTTCCTCCCCTGCCCTCAGTGCAGCACCAGCCTGCACCATCCATTCAGGGTTTCAACCGACTTGCACCTCCTAGGATTTGACTTCACGGGAACATCAGCCCACACCCGGGAGTTTCCTCCCCTGCCTTCAGTGCAGCACCAGGCTGCACCGTCCATTCAGGGTTTCAACCGATTTGCGCCTCCCAGGATTTGGCTTCACGGGAATATCAGCCCACACCTGGGGATTTCCTCCCCTGCCCACTGTGCACCGTCCATTCTGGGTTGCAACCGATTTGCACCTTCTAGGACTTGGCTTCACGGGAATATCAGCCCGCACACGGGAATTTCCTCCCCTGCTCACAAATCAGCCGCAGGCTGCACCGTCCATTCTTAGTTACAACCGATTTGCCTCTCCCAGATTTTGGCTTCACGGGAATATCAGCCCACACCCGGGGATTTCCTCCCCTGCCCTCAGTGCAGCACCAGACTGCACCGTCCATTCAGGGTTTCAACCGACTTGCACCTCCTAGGATTTGACTTCACGGGAATATCAGCCCACACCCGGGAATTTCCTCCCAGTGCAGCACCAGGCTGCACCGTCCATTCAGGGTTTCAACCGATTTGCGCCTCCCAGGATTTGGCTTCACGGGAATATCAGCCCACATCCGGGAATTTCCTCCCCTGCCTTCAGTGCAGCACCAGGCTGCACCGTCCATTCAGGGTTTCAACCGATTTGCACCTCCTGGGATTTGGCTTCACGGGAATATCAGCCCACACCCGGGAATTTCCTCCCCCAGCCACAAAGCACCGGCAGGCTGCACCGTCCATTCTGAGTTACAACCGATTTGCCCCTCCCAGATTTTGGCTTCACGGGAATATCAGCCCACACCCGGGAATTCCTCCCCTGCCCACAGTGCAGCCGCAGGCTGCACTTTCTACTCTGAGTTCCAGGCGATTCGCCCCCTCCTAGAATTTGGCTTCGGGAATATCAATCTACACCCGGGGATTTCCTCCCCTGCCCACAGTGCAGCACCAGGGTGCACTGTCCATTCAGGGTTTCAACCGATTTGCCCCTCCCAGATTTTGGCTTCACGGGAATATCAGCCCACACCTGTGGATTTCCTCCCCTGCCCTCAGTGCAGCACCAGGCTGCACCTTCCATTCAGGGTTTCGACCAATTTGCACCTCCTAGAATTTGGCTTCACGGGAATATCAGCCCACACTCGGGAATTTCCTCCCCTGCCCTCAGTGCAGTACCAGGCTGCACCGTCCATTCTGGGTTACAACCAATTTGCCCCTCCCAGATTTTGGCTTCACGGGAATATCAGCCCACACCCGGAGGTTTCCTCTCCTGCCCAAAGTGCAGCCGCAGGCTGCACCGTGGAGATTCTCTCCCCTGCCCACAGTGCACCGTCCATTCTGGGTTTCGACCAATCTGCACCTTCTAGAATTTGGCTTCACGGGAATATCAGCCCACACCCGGGGATTTCCACCCCTGCTCACAAAGCAGCCGCAGGCTGCACCGTCCATTCTGAGTTACAACCGATTCGCCCCTCCCAGATTTTGGCTTCACGGGAATATCAGCCCACACCCGTGGATTTCTTCCCTGCCCTCAGTGCAGCACCAGGCTACACCGTCCATTCAGGGTTTCAACCGACTTGCACCTCCTAGGATTTTACTTCACGGGAATATCAGCCCACACTCGAGAATTTCCTCCCCTGCCCTCAGTGCAGTACCAGGCTGCACCGTCCATTCTGGGTTACAACCAATTTGCCCCTCCCAGATTTTGGCTTCACGGGAATATCAGCCCACACCCGGAGGTTTCCTCTCCTGCCCAAAGTGCAGCCGCAGGCTGACCATGGGGATTCCCTCCCCTGCCCACAGTGCACCGTCCATTCTGGGTTTCGACCAATCTGCACCTTCTAGAATTTGGCTTCACGGGAATATCAGCCCACACCCGGGGATTTCCACCCCTGCTCACAAAGCAGCCGCAGGCTGCACCGTCCATTCTGAGTTAAAACCGATTTGCCCTCCCAGATTTTGGCTTCACGGGAATATCAGCCCACACCCGGGGATTTCCTCCCCTGCCCTCAGTGCAGCACCAGGCTACACCGTCCATTCAGGGTTTCAACCGACTTGCACCTCCTAGGATTTTACTTCACGGGAATATCAGCCCACGCCCGGGAATTTCCTCCCCTGCCCTCAGTGCAGCACCAGGCTGCACCGTCCATTCAGGGTTTCAACCGATTTGCGCCTCCCAGGATTGGGCTTCACGGGAATATCAGCCCACACCTGGGGATTTCCTCCCCTGCCCACTGTGCACCGTCCATTCTGGGTTGCAACCGATTTGCACCTTCTAGGACTTGGCTTCACGGGAATATCAGCCCACACACGGGAATTTCCTCCCCTGCTCACAAACCAGCCGCAGGCGGCGCCGTGGGGATTCTCTCCCCTGCCCACAGTGCAGCCGCAGGCTGCACTGTCTGTTCTGAGTTCCAGCCGATTGGCCCCTCCTAGAATTCGCCTTTTCGGGAATATCAATCTACACCCGGGGATTTCCTCCTGCCCACAGTGCAGCACCAGGGTGCACTGTCCATTCAGGGTTTCAACTGATTTTGCCCCTCCCAGATTTTTTGGCTTCACGGGAATATCAGCCCACACCTGTGGGATTTCCTCCCCTGCCCTCAGTGCAGCACCAGGCTGCACCTTCCATTCAGGGTTTCGACCAATTTGCACCTCCTAGAATTTGGCTTCACGGGAATATCAGCCCACACCCGGGAATTTCCTCCCCTGCTCTCAGTGCAGTACCAGGCTGCACCGTCCATTCTGGGTTACAACCAATTTGCCCCTCCCAGAATTTGGCTTCACGGGAATATCAGCCCACACCCGGAGGTTTCCTCTCCTGCCCAAAGTGCAGCCGCAGGCTGCACCGTGGGGATTCTCTCCCCTGCCCACAGTGCACCGTCCATTCTGGGTTTCGACCAATCTGCACCTTCTAGAATTTGGCTTCACGGGAATATCAGCCCACACCCGGGGATTTCCACCCCTGCTCACAAAGCAGCCGCAGGCTGCACCGTCCATTCTGAGTTACAACCGATTTTGCTCTCTCCCAGATTTTGGCTTCACGGGAATATCAGCCCACACCCGGGATTTCCTCCCTGCCCTCAGTGCAGCACCAGGCTACACCGTCCATTCAGGTTTCAACCGACTTGCACCTCCTAGGATTTGACTTCACGGGAATATCAGCCCACACCTGGGAATTTCCTCCTGCCCTCAGTGCAGCACCAGGCTGCACCGTCCATTCAGGGTTTCAACCGATTTGCGCCTCCCAGGATTTGGCTTCACGGGAATATCAGCCCACATCCGGGAATTTCCTCCTGCCTTCAGTGCAGCACCAGGCTGCACCGTCCATTCAGGGTTTCAACCGATTTGCACCTCCTGGGATTTGGCTTCACGGGAATATCAACCCACACCCGGGAATTTCCTCCCTGCTCACAAAGCAGCCGCAGGCTGCACTGTCCATTCTGAGTTACAAACTGATTTGCCCCCTCCCAGATTTTGGCTTCAAGGGAATATCAATCTACACCCGGGGACTTCCTCCCCTGCCCACAGTGCAGCACCAGGGTGCACTGTCCATTCAGGGTTGCAACCGATTTGCACCTCCTAGGATTTGGCTTCACGGGAATATCAGCCCACACCCGGGCATTTCCTCCCTGCCCTCAGTGCAGCACCAGGCTACACCGTCCATTCAGGGTTTCAACCGACTTGCACCTCCTAGGATTTGACTTCACGGGAATATCAGCCCACACCCGGGAATTTCCTCCCCTGCCCTCAGTGCAGCACCAGGCTGCACCGTCCATTCAGGGTTTCAACCGATTTGCGCCTCCCAGGATTTGGCTTCACGGGAATATCAGCCCACACCTGGGGATTTTCTCCCCTGCCCACTGTGCACCGTCCATCCTGGGTTGCAACCGATTTGCACCTTCTAGGACTTGGCTTCACGGGAATATCAGCCCACACACGGAAATTTCCTCCCCTGCTCACAAATCAGCCGCAGGCTGCACCGTCCATTCTGAGTTACAACCCATTTGCCTCTCCCAGATTTTGGCTTCACGGGAATATCAGCCCACACCCGGGGATTTCCTCCCCTGCCCTCAGTGCAGCACCAGCCTGCACCGTCCATTCAGGGTTTCAACCGACTTGCACCTCCTAGGATTTGACTTCACGGGAATATCAGCCCACACCCGGGAATTCCCTCCCCTGCCCTCAGTGCGGCACCAGGCTGCACCGTCCATTCAGGGTTTCAACCGATTTGCGCCTCCCAGGATTCGGCTTCACGGGAATATCAGCCCACATCCGGGAATTTCCTCCCCTGCCTTCAGTGCAGCACCAGGCTGCACCGTCCATTCAGGGTTTCAACCGATTTGCACCTCCTGGGATTTGGCTTCACGGGAATATCAGCCCACACCCGGGAATTTCCTCCCCTGCTCACAAAGCAGCCGCAGCCTGCACCGTCCTTTCAGGGTTTCAACCGACTTGCACCTCCTAGGATTTGACTTCACGGGAATATCAGCCCACACCCGGGACTTTCCTCCCCTGCCCTCAGTGCAGCACCAGGCTGCACTGTCTATTCTGAGTTCCAGCCGATTGGCCCCTCCTAGAATTTGGCTTCTCGGGAATATCAATCTACACCCGGGGATTTCCTCCCCTGCCCACAGTGCAGCACCAGGGTGCACTGTCCATTCAGGGTGTCAACCGATTTGCCCCTCCCAGATTTTGGCTTCACGGGAATATCAGCCCACACCCGGAGGTTTCCTCTCCTGCCGAAAGTGCAGCCGCAGGCTGCACCATGGGGTTTCTCTCCCCTGCCCACAGTGCACCGTCCATTCTGGGTTACAACCGATTTGCCTCTCCCAGATTTTGGCTTCACGGGAATATCAGCCCACACCCGGGGATTTCCTCCCCTGCCCTCAGTGCAGCACCAGCCTGCACCGTCCATTCAGGGTTTCAACCGACTTGCACCTCCTAGGATTTGACTTCACGAAAATATCAGCCCACACCCGGGAATTTCCTCCCCTGCCCTCAGTGCAGCACCAGGCTGCACCGTCCATTCAGGGTTTCAACCGATTTGCGCCTCCCAGGATTTGGCTTCACGGGAATATCAGCCCACATCCGGGAATTTCCTCCCTGCCTTCAGTGCAGCACCAGGCTGCACCGTCCATTCAGGGTTTCAAACTGATTTGCACCTCCTGGGATTTGGCTTCACGGGAATATCAACCCTGTACCCGGGAATTTCCTCCCCTGCTTACAAAGCAGCCGCAGGCTGCACCGTCCATTCTGAGTTACAACCGATTTGCCCCTCCCAGATTTTGGCTTCAAGGGAATATCCATCTACACCTCGGGGACTTCCTCCTGCCCACAGTGCAGCACCAGGGTGCACTGTCCATTCAGGGTTTCAACCGACTTGCACCTCCTAGGATTTGACTTCACGGGAATATCAGCCCACACCCGGGAATTTCCTCCCCTGCCCTCAGTGCAGCACCAGGCTGCACCGTCCATTCAGGGTTTCAACCGATTTGCGCCTCCCAAGATTTGGCTTCACGGGAATATCAGCCCACACCCGGGAATTTCCTCCCCTGCCCTCAGTGCAGCACCAGCCTGCACCGTCCATTCAGGGTTTCAACCCACTTGCACCTCCTAGGATTTGACTTCACGGGAATATCAGCCCACACCCGGGAATTTCCTCCTGCTCCTCAGTGCAGCACCAGGCTGCACCGTCCATTCAGGGTTTCAACCGATTTGCGCCTCCCAGGATTTGGCTTCACGGGAATATCAGCCCACATCCGGGAATTTCCTCCCCTGCCTTCAGTGCAGCACCAGGCTGCACCGTCCATTCAGGGTTTCAACCGATTTGCACCTCCTGGGATTTGGCTTCACGGGAATATCAACCCTGTACCCGGGAATTTCCTCCTGCCATAAAGCAGCCGCAGGCTGCACCGTCCATTCTGAGTTACAACCGATTTGCCCCCTCCCAGATTTTGGCTTCAAGGGAATATCAATCTACACCTGGGGACTTCCTCCCTGCCCACAGTGCAGCACCAGGGTGCACTGTCCATTCAGGGTTTCCAACCGACTTGCACCTCCTAGGATTTGACTTCACGGGAATATCAGCCCACACCCGGGAATTTCCTCCTGCCCTCAGTGCAGCACCAGGCTGCACCGTCCATTCAGGGTTTCAACCGATTTGCGCCTCCCAAGATTTGGCTTCACGGGAATATCAGCCCACACCCGGGAATTTCTCTCCTGCCCTCAGTGCAGCACCAGCCTGCACCGTCCATTCAGGGTTTCAACCGACTTGCACCTCCTAGGATTTGACTTCACGGGAATATCAGCCCACACCTGGGAATTTCTCTCCTGCCCTCAGTGCAGCACCAGGCTGCACCGTCCATTCAGGGTTTCCAACCGATTTGCGCCTCCCAGGATTTGGCTTCACGGGAATATCAGCCCACATCCGGGAATTTCCTCCTGCCTTCAGTGCAGCACCAGGCTGCACCGTCCATTCAGGGTTTCAACCGATTTGCACCTCCTGGGATTTGGCTTCACGGGAATATCAACCCTGTACCCGGGAATTTCCTCCTCAGCTTACAAAGCAGCCGCAGGCTGCACCGTCCATTCTGGAGTTACAACCGATTTGCCCCTCCCAGATTTTGGCTTCAAGGGAATATCAATCTACACCCGGGACTTCCTCCCTGCCCACAGTGCAGCACCAGGGTGCACTGTCCATTCAGGGTTTCAACCGACTTGCACCTCCTAGGATTTGACTTCACGGGAATATCAGCCCACACCCGGGAATTTCCTCCTGCCCTCAGTGCAGCACCAGGCTGCACCGTCCATTCAGGGTTTCAACCGATTTGCGCTCTCCCAAGATTTGGCTTCACGGGAATATCAGCCCACACCCGGATTTCCTCCCTGCCCTCAGTGCAGCACCAGGCTACACCGTCCATTCAGGGTTTCAACCGACTTGCACCTCCTAGGATTTGACTTCACGGGAATATCAGCCCACACCCGGGAATTTCCTCCCCTGCCCTCAGTGCAGCACCAGGCTGCACCGTCCATTCAGGGTTTCAACCGATTTGCGCCTCCCAGGATTTGGCTTCACGGGAATATCAGCCCACATCCGGGAATTTCCTCCCCTGCCTTCAGTGCAGCACCAGGCTCCACCGTCCATTCAGGGTTTCAACCGATTTGCACCTCCTGGGATTTGGCTTCACGGGAATATCAACCCACACCCGGGAATTTCCTCCCCTGCTCACAAAGCAGCCGCAGGCTGCACCGTCCATTCTGAGTTACAACCGATTTGCCTCTCCCAGATTTTAGCTTCACGGGAATATCAGCCCACACCCGGGGATTTCCTCCCCTGCCCTCAGTGCAGCACCAGCCTGCACCGTCCATTCAGGGTTTCAACCGACTTGCACCTCCTAGGATTTGACTTCACGGGAATATCAGCCCACTTCCGGGATTTGCTCCCTGCCCTCAGTGCAGCACCAGGCTGCACCGTCCATTCAGGGTTTCAATCGATTTGCGCCTCCCAGGATTTGGCTTCACGGGAATATCAGCCCACACCTGGGGATTTCCTCCCCTGCCCACTGTGCACCGTCCATTCTGGGTTGCAACCGAATTTGCACCTTCTAGGACTTGGCTTCACGGGAATATCAGCCCACTTACGGGAATATCCTCCCCTGCTCACAAAGCAGCCGCAGGCTGCACCGTCCATTCTGAGTTACAACCGATTTGCCTCTCCCAGATTTTGGCTTCACGGGAATACCAGCCCACACACGGGAATTTCCTCCCCTGCCCTCAGTGCAGCACCAGGCTGCACCGTCCATTCAGGGTTTAAATCGATTTGCGCCTCCCAGGATTTGGCTTCACGGTAATATCAGCCCACACCTGGGGATTTCCTCCCCTGCCCACTGTGCACCGTCCATTCTGGGTTGCAACCGACTTGCACCTCCTAGGATTTGACTTCACGGGAATATCAGCCCACACCCGGGAATTTCCTCCCCTGCCCTCAGTGCAGCACCAGGCTGCACCGTCCATTCAGGGTTTCAACCGATTTGCGCCTCCCAGGATTTGGCTTCACGGGAATATCAGCCCACATCCGGGAATTTCCTCCCCTGCCTTCAGTGCAGCACCAGGCTGCACCGTCCATTCAGGGTTTCAACCGATTTGCACCTCCTGGGATTTGGCTTCACGGGAATATCAACCCTGTACCCGGGAATTTCCTCCCCTGCTTACAAAGCAGCCGCAGGCTGCACCGTCCATTCTGAGTTACAACCGATTTGCCCCTCCCAGATTTTGGCTTCAAGGGAATATCAATCTACACCCGGGGACTTCCTCCCCTGCCCACAGTGCAGCACCAGGGTGCACTGTCCATTCAGGGTTTCAACCGACTTGCACCTCCTAGGATTTGACTTCACGGGAATATCAGCCCACACCCGGGAATTTCCTCCCCTGCCCTCAGTGCAGCACCAGGCTGCACCGTCCATTCAGGGTTTCAACCGATTTGCGCCTCCCAAGATTTGGCTTCACGGGAATATCAGCCCACACCCGGGGATTTCCTCCCCTGCCCTCAGTGCAGCACCAGGCTACACCGTCCATTCAGGGTTTCAACCGACTTGCACCTCCTAGGATTTGACTTCACGGGAATATCAGCCCACACCCGGGAATTTCCTCCCCTGCCCTCAGTGCAGCACCAGGCTGCACCGTCCATTCAGGGTTTCAACCGATTTGCGCCTCCCAGGATTTGGCTTCACGGGAATATCAGCCCACATCCGGGAATTCTCCCTGCCTTCAGTGCAGCACCAGGCTCCACCGTCCATTCAGGGTTTCAACCGATTTGCACCTCCTGGGATTTGGCTTCACGGGAATATCAACCCACACCCGGGAATTTCCTCCCCTGCTCACAAAGCAGCCGCAGGCTGCACCGTCCATTCTGAGTTACAACCGATTTGCCTCTCCCAGATTTTAGCTTCACGGGAATATCAGCCCACACCCGGGGATTTCCTCCCCTGCCCTCAGTGCAGCACCAGCCTGCACCGTCCATTCAGGGTTTCAACCGACTTGCACCTCCTAGGATTTGACTTCACGGGAATATCAGCCCACTTCCGGGGATTTGCTCCCCTGCCCTCAGTGCAGCACCAGGCTGCACCGTCCATTCAGGGTTTCAATCGATTTGCGCCTCCCAGGATTTGGCTTCACGGGAATATCAGCCCACACCTGGGGATTTCCTCCCCTGCCCACTGTGCACCGTCCATTCTGGGTTGCAACCGATTTGCACCTTCTAGGACTTGGCTTCACGGGAATATCAGCCCACTTACGGGAATATCCTCCCCTGCTCACAAAGCAGCCGCAGGCTGCACCGTCCATTCTGAGTTACAACCGATTTGCCTCTCCCAGATTTTGGCTTCACGGGAATACCAGCCCACACACGGGAATTTCCTCCCCTGCCCTCAGTGCAGCACCAGGCTGCACCGTCCATTCAGGGTTTAAATCGATTTGCGCCTCCCAGGATTTGGCTTCACGGTAATATCAGCCCACACCTGGGGATTTCCTCCCCTGCCCACTGTGCACCGTCCATTCTGGGTTGCAACCGATTTGCACCTTCTAGGACTTGGCTTCACGGGAATATCAGCCCACACACGGGAATTTCCTCCCCTGCCCTCAGTGCAGCACCAGGCTGCACCGTCCATTCTGAGTTACAACCGATTTGCCTCTCCCAGATTTTGGCTTCACGTGAATATCAGCCCACACCCGGGGATTTCCTCCCCTGCCCTCAGTGCAGCACCAGCCTGCACCGTCCATTCAGGGTTTCAACCGACTTGCACCTCCTAGGATTTGACTTCACGGGAATATCAGCCCACTTCCGGGAATTTCTCCTGCCCTCAGTGCAGCACCAGGCTGCACCGTCCATTCAGGGTTTCAACCGATTTGCGCCTCCCAGGATTTGGCTTCACGGGAATATCAGCCCACATCCGGGAATTTCCTCCTGCGCCTTCAGTGCAGCACCAGGCTGCACCGTCCATTCAGGGTTTCAACCTGATTTGCACCTCCTGGGATTTGGCTTCACGGGAATATCAACCCACACCCGGGAATTTCCTCCCCTGCTCACAAAGCAGCCGCAGGCTGCACCTGTCCATTCTGAGTTACAACCGATTTGCTCCCTCCCAGATTTAATCTTCAAGGAATATCAATCTACACCTGGGACTTCCTCCTGCCCACAGTGCAGCACCAGGGTGCACTGTCCATTCAGGGTTGCAACCGATTCGCACCTCCTAGGATTTGGCTTCACGGGAATATCAGCCCACACCCGGGGATTTCCTCCCCTGCCCTCAGTGCAGCACCAGCCTGCACCGTCCATTCAGGGTTTCAACCGACTTGCACCTCCTAGGATTTGACTTCACGGGAATATCAGCCCACACCCGGGAATTTCCTCCCCTGCCCACTGTGCACCGTCCATTCTGGGTTGCAACCGATTTGCACCTTCTAGGACTTGGCTTCACGGGAATATCAGCCCACTTACGGGAATATCCTCCCCTGCTCACAAAGCAGCCGCAGGCTGCACCGTCCATTCTGAGTTACAACCGATTTGCCTCTCCCAGATTTTGGCTTCACGGGAATACCAGCCCACACACGGGAATTTCTTCCCCTGCTCTCAGTGCAGCACCAGGCTGCACCGTCCATTCAGGGTTAAAATCGATTTGCGCCTCCCAGGATTTGGCTTCACGGTAATATCAGCCCACACCTGGGGATTTCCTCCCCTGCCCACTGTGCACCGTCCATTCTGGGTTGCAACCGATTTGCACCTTCTAGGACTTGGCTTCACGGGAATATCAGCCCACACACGGGAATTTCCTCCTGCCCTCAGTGCAGCACCAGGCTGCACCGTCCATTCTGAGTTACAACCGATTTGCCTCTCCCAGATTTTGGCTTCACGTGAATATCAGCCCACACCCGGGGATTTCCTCCCCTGCCCTCAGTGCAGCACCAGCCTGCACCGTCCATTCAGGGTTTCAACCGACTTGCACCTCCTAGGATTTGACTTCACGGGAATATCAGCCCACTTCCGGGAATTTCCTCCCCTGCCCTCAGTGCAGCACCAGGCTGCACCGTCCATTCAGGGTTTCAACCGATTTGCGCCTCCCAGGATTTGGCTTCACGGGAATATCAGCCCACATCCGGGAATTTCCTCCCCTGCCTTCAGTGCAGCACCAGGCTGCACCGTCCATTCAGGGTTTCAACCGATTTGCACCTCCTGGGATTTGGCTTCACGGGAATATCAACCCACACCCGGGAATTTCCTCCCCTGCTCACAAAGCAGCCGCAGGCTGCACCGTCCATTCTGAGTTACAACCGATTTGCCCCTCCCAGATTTAATCTTCAAGGGAATATCAATCTACACCCGGGGACTTCCTCCCCTGCCCACAGTGCAGCACCAGGGTGCACTGTCCATTCAGGGTTGCAACCGATTCGCACCTCCTAGGATTTGGCTTCACGGGAATATCAGCCCACACCCGGGGATTTCCTCCCCTGCCCTCAGTGCAGCACCAGCCTGCACCGTCCATTCAGGGTTTCAACCGACTTGCACCTCCTAGGATTTGACTTCACGGGAATATCAGCCCACACCCGGGAATTTCCTCCCCTGCCCTCAGTGCAGCACCAGGCTGCACCGTCCATTCAGGGTTTCAACCGATTTGCGCCTCCCAGGATTTGGCTTCACGGGAATATCAGCCCACATCCGGGAATTTCTCTCCTGCCTTCAGTGCAGGCACCAGGCTGCACTGTCCATTCAGGGTTTCAACCGATTTGCACCTCCTGGGATTTGGCTTCACGGGAATATCAGCCCACACCCGGGAATTTCCTCCTGCTCACAAAGCAGCCGCAGCCTGCACCGTCCTTTCAGGTTTTCAAACTGACTTGCACCTCCTAGGATTTGACTTCACGGGAATATCAGCCCACACCCGGGACTTTCCTCCCTGCCCCCTCAGTGCAGCACCAGGCTGCACTGTCTATTCTGAGTTCCAGCCGATTGGCCCCTCCTAGAATTTGGCTTCTCGGGAATATCAATCTACACCCGGGGATTTCCTCCCCTGCCCACAGTGCAGCACCAGGGTGCACTGTCCATTCAGGGTTTCAACCGATTTGCCCCTCCCAGGTTTTGGCTTCACGGGAATATCAGCCCACACCTGTGGATTTCCTCCCCTGCCCTCAGTGCAGCACCAGGCTGCACCTTCCATTCAGGGTTTCGACCAATTTGCACCTCCTAGAATTCGGCTTCACGGGAATATCAGCCCACACCCGGGAATTTCCTCCTGCCCTCAGTGCAGTACCAGGCTGCACCGTCCATTCTGGGTTACAACCAATTTGCCCCTCCCAGATTTTGGCTTCACGGGAATATCAGCCCACACCCGGAGGTTTTCTCTCCTGCCCAAAGTGCAGCCGCAGGCTGTTTCGTGGGGATTCTCTCCCCTGCCCGCAGTGCACCGTCCATTCTGGGTTTCGACCAATCTGCACCTTCTAGAATTTGGCTTCACGGGAATATCAGCCCACACCCGGGGATTTCCACCCCTGCTCACAAAGCAGCCGCAGGCTGCACCGTGGGGATTCTCTCCCCTGCCCACAGTGCACCGTCCATTCTGAGTTACAACCGATTTGCCCCTCCCAGATTTTGGCTTCACGGGAATATCAGCCCACACCCGGGGATTTCCTCCCCTGCCCTCAGTGCAGCACCAGGCTACACCGTCCATTCAGGGTTTCAACCGACTTGCACCTCCTAGGATTTGACCTCACGGGAATATCAGCCCACACCCGGGAATTTCCTCCCCTGCCCTCAGTGCAGCACCAGGCTGCACCGTCCATTCAGGGTTTCAATCGATTTGCGCCTCCCAGGATTTGGCTTCACGGGAATATCAGCCCACATCTGGGGATTTCCTCCCCTGCCCACTGTGCACCGTCAATTCTGGGTTGCAACCGATTTGCACCTTCTAGGACTTGGCTTCACGGGAATATCAGCCCACACACGGGAATTTCCTCCCCTGCTCACAAAGCAGCCGCAGGCTGCACCGTCCATTCTGAGTTACAACCGATTTGCCTCTCCCAGATTTTGGCTTCACGGGAATATCAGCCCACACCCGGGGATTTCCTCCCCTGCCCTCAGTGCAGCACCAGCCTGCACCGTCCATTCAGGGTTTCAACCGACTTGCACCTCCTAGGATTTGACTTCACGGGAATATCAGCCCACACCCGGGAATTTCCTCCCCTGCCCTCAGTGCAGCACCAGGCTGCACCGTCCATTCAGGGTTTCAACCGATTTGCGCCTCCCAGGATTTGGCTTCACGGGAATATCAGCCCACATCCGGGAATTTCCTCCTGCCTTCAGTGCAGCACCAGGCTGCACCGTCCATTCAGGGTTTCAAACTGATTTGCACCTCCTGGGATTTGGCTTCACGGGAATATCAACCCTGTACCCGGGAATTTCCTCCCCTGCTCACAAAGCAGCCGCAGGCTGCACCGTCCATTCTGAGTTACAACCGATTTGCCCCTCCCAGATTTTGGCTTCAAGGGAATATCAATCTACACCCGAAAACTTCCTCCCCTGCCCACAGTGCAGCACCAGGGTGCACTGTCCATTCAGGGTTTCAACCGACTTGCACCTCCTAGGATTTGACTTCACGGGAATATCAGCCCCACACCTGGGAATTTCTCCCTGCCCTCAGTGCAGCACCAGGCTGCACCGTCCATTCAGGGTTTCAACCGATTTGCGCCTCCCAAGATTTGGCTTCACGGGAATATCAGCCCACACCCTGGGATTTCCTCCCTGCCCTCAGTGCAGCACCAGGCTACACCGTCCATTCAGGGTTTCAACCGACTTGCACCTCCTAGGATTTGACTTCACGGGAATATCAGCTTTACCCGGGAATTTCCTCCCCTGCCCTCAGTGCAGCACCAGGCTGCACCGTCCATTCAGGGTTTCAATCGATTTGCGCCTCCCAGGATTTGGCTTTACGGGAATATCAGCCCACACCTGGGGATTTCCTCCCCTGCCCACTGTGCACCGTCCATTCTGGGATGCAACCGATTTGCACCTTCTAGGACTTGGCTTCACGGGAATATCAGCCCACACACGGGAATTCCCTCCCCTGCTCACAAAGCAGCCGCAGGCTGCACCGTCCATTCTGAGTTACAACCGATTTGCCTCTCCCAGATTTTGGCTTCACGGGAATATCAGCCCACACTCGGGGATTTCCTCCCCTGCCCTCAGTGCAGCACCAGCCTGCACCGTCCATTCAGGGTTTCAACCGACTTGCACCTCCTAGGATTTGACTTCACGGGAATATCAGCCCACTTCCGGGAATTTCCTCCCCTGCCCTCAGTGCTGCAGCACCAGGCTGCACCGTCCATTCAGGGTTTCAACCGATTTGCACCTCCTGGGATTTGGCTTCACGGGAATATCAACCCACACCCGGGAATTTCCTCCCCTGCTCACAAAGCAGCCGCAGGCTGCACCGTCCATTCTGAGTTACAACCGATTTGCCCCTCCCAGATTTTGGCTTCAAGGGAATATCAATCTACACCCGGGGACTTCCTTCCCTGCCCACAGTGCAGCACCAGGGTGCACTGTCCATTCAGGGTTGCAACCGATTCGCACCTCCTAGGATTTGGCTTCACGGGAATATCAGCCCACACCCGGGGATTTCCTCCCCTGCCCTCAGTGCAGCACCAGCCTGCACCGTCCATTCAGGGTTTCAACCGACGTGCACCTCCTAAGATTTGACTTCACGGGAATATCAGCCCACACCCGGGAATTTCCTCCCCTGCCCTCAGTGCAGCACCAGCCTGCACCGTCCATTCAGGGTTTCAACCGATTTGCACCTCCTGGGATTTGGCTTCACGGGAATATCAGCCCACACCCGGGAATTTCCTGCCCTGCTCACAAAGCAGCCGCAGCCTGCACCGTCCTTTCAGGGTTTCAACCGACTTGCACCTCCTAGGATTTGACTTCACGGGAATATCAGCCCACACCCGGGACTTTCCTCCCCTGCCTTCAGTGCAGCACCAGGCTGCACCGTCCATTCAGGGTGTCAGCCGACTTGCGCCGCCCCCCATTTGGCTTCACGGGAATATCAGCCCACATCCGGGAATTTCCTCCTGCCTTCAGTGCAGCACCAGGCTGCGCCGTCCATTCAGGGTTTCAACCGATTTGCACCTCCTGGGATTTGGCTTCACGGGAATATCAACCCTGTACCCGGGAATTTCCTCCCCTGCTCACAAAGCAGCCGCAGGCTGCACCGTCCATTCTGAGTTACAACCGATTTGCCCCTCCCAGATTTTGGCTTCAAGGGAATATCAATCTACACCCGGGGACTTCCTCCCCTGCCCACAGTGCAGCACCAGGGTGCACTGTCCATTCAGGGTTTCAACCGACTTGCACCTCCTAGGATTTGACTTCACGGGAATATCAGCCCACACCCGGGAATTTCCTCCCCTGCCCTCAGTGCAGCACCAGGCTGCACCGTCCATTCAGGGTTTCAACCGATTTGCGCCTCCCAAGATTTCACGGGAATATCAGCCCACACCCGGGGATTTCCTCCCCTGCCCTCAGTGCAGCACCAGGCTACACCGTCCATTCAGGGTTTCAACCGACTTGCACCTCCTAGGATTTGACTTCACGGGAATATCAGCCCACACCCGGGAATTTCCTCCCCTGCCCTCAGTGCAGCACCAGGCTGCACCGTCCATTCAGGGTTTCAATCGATTTGCGCCTCCCAGGATTTGGATTTACGGGAATATCAGCCCACACCTGGGGATTTCCTCCCCTGCCCACTGTGCACCGTCCATTCTGGGTTGCAACCGATTTGCACCTTCTAGGACTTGGCTTCACGGGAATATCAGCCCACACCCGGGGATTTCCTCCCCTGCCCTCAGTGCAGCACCAGGCTACACCGTCCATTCAGGGTTTCAACCGACTTGCACCTCCTAGGATTTGACTTCACGGGAATATCAGCCCACACCCGGGAATTTCCTCCCCTGCCCTCAGTGCAGCACCAGGCTGCACCGTCCATTCTGAGTTACAACCGATTTGCCTCTCCCAGATTTTGGCTTCACGGGAATATCAGCCCACACCCGGGGATTTCCTCCCCTGCCCTCAGTGCAGCACCAGCCTGCACCGTCCATTCAGGGTTTCAACCGACTTGCACCTCCTAGGATTTGACTTCACGTGAATATCAGCCCACACCCGGGACTTTCCTCCCCTGCCTTCAGTGCAGCACCAGGCTGCACCGTCCATTCAGGGTTTCAACCGATTTGCGCCTCCCAGGATTTGGCTTCACGGGAATATCAGCCCACATCCGGGAATTTCCTCCCCTGCCTTCAGTGCAGCACCAGGCTACACCGTCCATTCAGGGTTTCAACCGACTTGCACCTCCTAGGATTTGACTTCACGGGAATATCAGCCCACACCCGGGAATTTCCTCCCCTGCCCTCAGTGCAGCACCAGGCTGCACCGTCCATTCTGAGTTACAACCGATTTGCCTCTCCCAGATTTTGGCTTCACGGGAATATCAGCCCACACCCGGGGATTTCCTCCCCTGCCCTCAGTGCAGCACCAGCCTGCACCGTCCATTCAGGGTTTCAACCGACTTGCACCTCCTAGGATTTGACTTCACGGGAATATCAGCCCACTTCCGGGAATTTCCTCCCCTGCCCTCAGTGCAGCACCAGGCTGCACCGTCCAATCAGGGTTTCAACCGATTTGCACCTCCTGGGATTTGGCTTCACGGGAATATCAGCCCACACCCGGGAATTTCCTGCCCTGCTCACAAAGCAGCCGCAGCCTGCACCGTCCTTTCAGGGTTTCAACCGACTTGCACCTCCTAGGATTTGACTTCACGGGAATATCAGCCCACACCCGGGACTTTCCTCCCCTGCCTTCAGTGCAGCACCAGGCTGCACCGTCCATTCAGGGTTTCAACCGATTTGCGCCTCCCAGGATTTGGCTTCACGGGAATATCAGCCCACATCCGGGAATTTCCTCCCCTGCCTTCAGTGCAGCACCAGGCTGCACCGTCCATTCAGGGTTTCAACCGATTTGCACCTCCTGGGATTTGGCTTCACGGGAATATCAACCCTGTACCCGGGAATTTCCTCCCCCGCTCACAAAGCAGCCGCAGGCTGCACCGTCCATTCTGAGTTACAACCGATTTGCCCCTCCCAGATTTTGGCTTCAAGGGAATATCAATCTACACCCGGAGACTTCCTCCCCTGCCCACAGTGCAGCACCAGGGTGCACTGTCCATTCAGGGTTTCAACCGACTTGCACCTCCTAGGATTTGACTTCACGGGAATATCAGCCCACACCCGGGAATTTCCTCCCCTGCCCTCAGTGCAGCACCAGGCTGCACCGTCCATTCAGGGTTTCAACCGATTTGCGCCTCCCAAGATTTCACGGGAATATCAGCCCACACCCGGGGATTTCCTCCCCTGCCCTCAGTGCAGCACCAGGCTACACCGTCCATTCAGGGTTTCAACCGACTTGCACCTCCTAGGATTTGACTTCACGGGAATATCAGCCCACACCCGGGAATTTCCTCCCCTGCCCTCAGTGCAGCACCAGGCTGCACCGTCCATTCAGGGTTTCAATCGATTTGCGCCTCCCAGGATTTGGATTTACGGGAATATCAGCCCACACCTGGGGATTTCCTCCCCTGCCCACTGTGCACCGTCCATTCTGGGTTGCAACCGATTTGCACCTTCTAGGACTTGGCTTCACGGGAATATCAGCCCACACCCGGGGATTTCCTCCCCTGCCCTCAGTGCAGCACCAGGCTACACCGTCCATTCAGGGTTTCAACCGACTTGCACCTCCTAGGATTTGACTTCACGGGAATATCAGCCCACACCCGGGAATTTCCTCCTGCCCTCAGTGCAGCACCAGGCTGCACCGTCCATTCTGAGTTACAACCGATTTGCCTCTCCCAGATTTTGGCTTCACGGGAATATCAGCCCACACCTGGGATTTCCTCCCTGCCCTCAGTGCAGCACCAGCCTGCACCGTCCATTCAGGGTTTCAACCGACTTGCACCTCCTAGGATTTGACTTCACGTGAATATCAGCCCACACCCGGGACTTTCCTCCCCTGCCTTCAGTGCAGCACCAGGCTGCACCGTCCATTCAGGGTTTCAACCGATTTGCGCCTCCCAGGATTTGGCTTCACGGGAATATCAGCCCACATCCGGGAATTTCCTCCCCTGCCTTCAGTGCAGCACCAGGCTACACCGTCCATTCAGGGTTTCAACCGACTTGCACCTCCTAGGATTTGACTTCACGGGAATATCAGCCCACACCCGGGAATTTCCTCCCCTGCCCTCAGTGCAGCACCAGGCTGCACCGTCCATTCTGAGTTACAACCGATTTGCCTCTCCCAGATTTTGGCTTCACGGGAATATCAGCCCACACCCGGGGATTTCCTCCCCTGCCCTCAGTGCAGCACCAGCCTGCACCGTCCATTCAGGGTTTCAACCGACTTGCACCTCCTAGGATTTGACTTCACGGGAATATCAGCCCACTTCCGGGAATTTCCTCCCCTGCCCTCAGTGCAGCACCAGGCTGCACCGTCCATTCAGGGTTTCAACCGATTTGCGCCTCCCAGGATTTGGCTTCACGGGAATATCAACCCACACCCGGGAATTTCCTCCCCTGCTCACAAAGCAGCCGCAGGCTGCACCGTCCATTCTGAGTTACAACCGATTTGCCCCTCCCAGATTTTGGCTTCAAGAAAATATCAATCTACACCCGGGGACTTCCTCCCCTGCCCACAGTGCAGCACCAGGGTGCACTGTCCATTCAGGGTTGCAACCGATTCGCACCTCCTAGGATTTGGCTTCACGGGAATATCAGCACACACCCGGGGATTTCCTCCCCTGCCCTCAGTGCAGCACCAGGCTACACCGTCCATTCAGGGTTTCAACCGACTTGCACCTCCTAGGATTTGACTTCACGGGAATATCAGCCCACACCCGGGAATTTCCTCCCCTGCCCTCAGTGCAGCACCAGGCAATTTCCATTCAGGGTTTCGACCAATTTGCACCTCCTAGAATTTGGCTACACGGGAATATCAGCCCACACCCGGGAATTTCCTCCCCTGCCCAAAGTGCAGCCGCAGGCTGCACCGTGGGGATTCTCTCCCCTGCCCACAGTGCACCGTCCATTCTAGGTTACAACCAATTTGCCCTCCCAGATTTTGGCTTCACGGGAATATCAGCCCACACCCGGAGGTTTCCTCTCCTGCCCAAAGTGCAGCCGCAGGCTGCACCGTGGGGATTCTCTCCCCTGCCCACAGTGCACCGTCCATTCTGGGTTTCGACCAATCTGCACCTTCTAGAATTTGGCTTCACGGGAATATCAGCCCACACCCGGGGATTTCCACCCCTGCTCACAAAGCAGCCGCAGGCTGCACCGTCCATTCTGAGTTACAACCGATTTGCCCCTCCCAGATTTTGGCTTCACGGGAATATCAGCCCACAGCCGAAGATTTCCTCCCCTGCCCTCAGTGCAGCACCAGGTTACACCGTCCATTCAGGGTTTCAACCGACTTGCACCTCCTAGGATTTGACTTCACGGGAATATCAGCTCACACCCGGAGGTTTCCTCTCCTGCCCAAAGTGCAGCCGCAGTCTGCACCGTGGGGATTCTCTCCCCTGCCCACAGTGCACCGTCCATTCTGGGTTTCGACCAATCTGCACCTTCTAGAATTTGGCTTCACGGGAATATCAGCCCACACCCGGGGATTTCCACCCCTGCTCACAAAGCAGCCGCAGGCTGCACCGTCCATTCTGAGTTACAACCGATTTGCCCCTCCCAGATTTTGGCTTCACGGGAATATCAGCCCACACCCGGGGATTTCCTCCCCTGCCCACTGTGCACCGTCCATTCTGGGTTGCAACCGATTTGCACCTTCTAGGACTTGGCTTCACGGGAATATCAGCCCACACACGGGAATCTCCTCCCCTGCTCACAAAGCAGCCGCAGGGTGCACCGTCCATTCTGAGTTACAACCGATTTGCCTCTCCCAGATTTTGGCTTCACGGGAATATCAGCCCACACCCGGGGATTTCCTCCCCTGCCCTCAGTGCAGCACCAGCCTGCACCGTCCATTCAGGGTTTCAACCGACTTGCACCTCCTAGGATTTGACTTCACGGGAATATCAGCCCACACCCGAGAATTTCCTCCCCTGCCCTCAGTGCAGCACCAGGCTGCACCGTCCATTCAGGGTTTCAACCGATTTGCGCCTCCCAGGATTTGGCTTCACTGGAATATCAGCCCACATCCGGGAATTTCCTCCCCTGCCTTCAGTGCAGCACCAGGCTGCACCGTCCATTCAGGGTTTCAACCGATTTGCACCTCCTGGGATTTGGCTTCACGGGAATATCAACCCACACCCGGGAATTTCCTCCCCTGCCCTCAGTGCAGCACCAGGCTTCACCTTCCATTCAGGGTTTTGACCAATTTGCACCTCCTAGAATTTGGCTAAACGGGAATATCAGCCCACACCTGGGGATTTCCTCCCCTGCCCACTGTGCACCGTCCATTCTGGGTTGCAACCGATTTGCACCTTCTAGGACTTGGCTTCACGGGAATATCAGCCCACACACGGGAATCTCCTCCCCTGCTCACAAAGCAGCCGCAGGGTGCACCGTCCATTCTGAGTTACAACCGATTTGCCTCTCCCAGATTTTGGCTTCACGGGAATATCAGCCCACACCCGGGGATTTCCTCCCCTGCCCTCAGTGCAGCACCAGCCTGCACCGTCCATTCAGGGTTTCAACCGACTTGCACCTCCTAGGATTTGACTTCACGGGAATATCAGCCCACACCCGAGAATTTCCTCCCTGCCCTCAGTGCAGCACCAGGCTGCACCGTCCATTCAGGGTTTCAACCGATTTGCGCCTCCCAGGATTTGGCTTCACTGGAATATCAGCCCACATCCGGGAATTTCCTCCCCTGCCTTCAGTGCAGCACCAGGCTGCACCGTCCATTCAGGGTTTCAACCGATTTGCACCTCCTGGGATTTGGCTTCACGGGAATATCAACCCACACCCGGGAATTTCCTCCCCTGCCCTCAGTGCAGCACCAGGCTTCACCTTCCATTCAGGGTTTTGACCAATTTGCACCTCCTAGAATTTGGCTAAACGGGAATATCAGCCCACACCCGGGAATTTCCTCCCATGCCCTCAGTGCAGCACCAGGCTGCACCGTCCATTCAGGGTTTCAACCGATTTGCGCCTCCCAGGATTTGGCTTCACGGGAATATCAGCCCACATCCGGGAATTTCCTCCCCTGCCTTCAGTGCAGCACCAGGCTGCACCGTCCATTCAGGGTTTCAACCGATTTGCACCTCCTGGGATTTGGCTTCACGGGAATATCAACCCACACCCGGGAATTTCCTCCCCTGCTCACAAAGCAGCCGCAGGCTGCACCGTCCATTCTGAGTTACAACCGATTTGCCCCTCCCAGATTTTGGCTTCAAGGGAATATCCATCTACACCCGGGAACTTCCTCCCTGCCCACAGTGCAGCACCAGGGTGCACGGTCCATTCAGGGTTTCAACCGATTTGCCCCTCCCAGATTTAGGCTTCACGGAATATCAGCCTACACCTGGGAATTTCCTCCCTGCCCTCAGTGCAGCACCAGGCTGCACCGTCCATTCAGGGTTTCAACCGATTTGCGCCTCCCAGGATTTGGCTTCACGGGAATATCAGCCCACATCCGGGAATTTCCTCCCTGCCTTCAGTGCAGCACCAGGCTGCACCGTCCATTCAGGGTTTCAACCGATTTGCACCTCCTGGGATTTGGCTTCACGGGAATATCAAACCCACACTCGGGAATTTCCTCCCTGCCCTCAGTGCAGCACCAGGCTGCACCTTCCATTCAGGGTTTTGACCAATTTGCACCTCCTAGAATTTGGCTACACGGGAATATCAGCCCACACCCGGGAATTTCCTCCCATGCCCTCAGTGCAGCACCAGGCTGCACCGTCCATTCAGGGTTTCAACCGATTTGCGCCTCCCAGGATTTGGTTTCACGGGAATATCAGCCCACATCCGGGAATTTCCTCCCCTGCCTTCAGTGCAGCACCAGGCTGCACCGTCCATTCAGGGTTTCAACCGATTTGCACCTCCTGGGATTTGGCTTCACGGGAATATCAACCCACACCCGGGAATTTCCTCCTGCTCCACAAAGCAGCCGCAGGCTGCACCGTCCATTCTGAGTTACAACCGATTTGCCCCTCCCAGATTTTGGCTTCAAGGGAATATCCATCTACACCCGGGAACTTCCTCCCCTGCCCACAGTGCAGCACCAGGGTGCACGGTCCATTCAGGGTTTTGACCAATTTGCACCTCCTAGAATTTGGCTAAACGGGAATATCAGCCCACACCTGGGGATTTCCTCCCCTGCCCACTGTGCACCGTCCATTCTGGGTTGCAACCGATTTGCACCTTCTAGGACTTGGCTTCACGGGAATATCAGCCCACACACGGGAATCTCCTCCCCTGCTCACAAAGCAGCCGCAGGGTGCACCGTCCATTCTGAGTTACAACCGATTTGCCTCTCCCAGATTTTGGCTTCACGGGAATATCAGCCCACACCCGGGGATTTCCTCCCTGCCCTCAGTGCAGCACCAGCCTGCACCGTCCATTCAGGAGTTTCAACCGACTTGCACCTCCTAGGATTTGACTTCACGGGAATATCAGCCCACACCCGAGAATTTCCTCCCCTGCCCTCAGTGCAGCACCAGGCTGCACCGTCCATTCAGGGTTTCAACCGATTTGCGCCTCCCAGGATTTGGCTTCACTGGAATATCAGCCCACATCCGGGAATTTCCTCCCCTGCCTTCAGTGCAGCACCAGGCTGCACCGTCCATTCAGGGTTTCAACCGATTTGCACCTCCTGGGATTTGGCTTCACGGGAATATCAACCCACACCCGGGAATTTCCTCCCCTGCCCTCAGTGCAGCACCAGGCTTCACCTTCCATTCAGGGTTTTGACCAATTTGCACCTCCTAGAATTTGGCTAAACGGGAATATCAGCCCACACCCGGGAATTTCCTCCCATGCCCTCAGTGCAGCACCAGGCTGCACCGTCCATTCAGGGTTTCAACCGATTTGCGCCTCCCAGGATTTGGCTTCACGGGAATATCAGCCCACATCCGGGAATTTCCTCCCCTGCCTTCAGTGCAGCACCAGGCTGCACCGTCCATTCAGGGTTTCAACCGATTTGCACCTCCTGGGATTTGGCTTCACGGGAATATCAACCCACACCCGGGAATTTCCTCCCCTGCTCACAAAGCAGCCGCAGGCTGCACCGTCCATTCTGAGTTACAACCGATTTGCCCCTCCCAGATTTTGGCTTCAAGGGAATATCCATCTACACCCGGGAACTTCCTCCCCTGCCCACAGTGCAGCACCAGGGTGCACGGTCCATTCAGGGTTTCAACCGATTTGCCCCTCCCAGATTTAGGCTTCACGGGAATATCAGCCTACACCCGGGAATTTCCTCCCCTGCCCTCAGTGCAGCACCAGGCTGCACCGTCCATTCAGGGTTTCAACCGATTTGCGCCTCCCAGGATTTGGCTTCACGGGAATATCAGCCCACATCCGGGAATTTCCTCCCCTGCCTTCAGTGCAGCACCAGGCTGCACCGTCCATTCAGGGTTTCAACCGATTTGCACCTCCTGGGATTTGGCTTCACGGGAATATCAACCCACACTCGGGAATTTCCTCCCCTGCCCTCAGTGCAGCACCAGGCTGCACCTTCCATTCAGGGTTTTGACCAATTTGCACCTCCTAGAATTTGGCTACACGGGAATATCAGCCCACACCCGGGAATTTCCTCCCATGCCCTCAGTGCAGCACCAGGCTGCACCGTCCATTCAGGGTTTCAACCGATTTGCGCCTCCCAGGATTTGGCTTCACGGGAATATCAGCCCACATCCGGGAATTTCCTCCCCTGCCTTCAGTGCAGCACCAGGCTGCACCGTCCATTCAGGGTTTCAACCGATTTGCACCTCCTGGGATTTGGCTTCACGGGAATATCAACCCACACCCGGGAATTTCCTCCCTGCTCACAAAGCAGCCGCAGGCTGCACCGTCCATTCTGAGTTACAACCGATTTGCTCCCTCCCAGATTTTGGCTTCAAGGGAATATCCATCTACACCCGGGAACTTCCTCCCTGCCCACAGTGCAGCACCAGGGTGCACGGTCCATTCAGGGTTTCAACCGATTTGCCCCTCCCAGATTTAGGCTTCACGGGAATATCAGCCCACATCCGGGAATTTCCTCCTCCTGCCTTCAGTGCAGCACCAGGCTGCACCGTCCATTCAGGGTTTCAACCGATTTGCACCTCCTGGGATTTGGCTTCACGGGAATATCAACCCACACCCGGGAATTTCCTCCCTGCTCACAAAGCAGCCGCAGGCTGCACCGTCCATTCTGAGTTACAACCGATTTGCCCCTCCCAGATTTTGGCTTCAAGGGAATATCCATCTACACCTGGGAACTTCCTCCTGCCCACAGTGCAGCACCAGGGTGCACTGTCCATTCAGGGTTTCAACCGATTTGCCCCTCCCAGATTTTGGTTTCACGGGAATATCAGCCCACACCCGGGGATTTCTCCTGCCCTCAGTGCAGCACCAGGCTACACCGTCCATTCAGGGTTTCAACCGACTTGCACCTCCTAAGATTTGACTTCACGGGAATATCAGCCCACACCCGGGAATTTCCTCCCCTGCCCTCAGTGCAGCACCAGGCTGCACCGACCATTCAGGGTTTCAACCGATTTGCCCCTCCCAGATTTAGGCTTCACGGGAACATCAGCCCACACCCGGAGATTTCCTCCCCTGCCCAAAGTGCAGCCGCAGGCTGCGCCGTGTGGATTCCCTCTCCTGCCCACAGTGCAGCCGCAGGCTGCACCGTCCATTCTGGGTTTCGACCAATCTGCACCTCCTAGAATTTGGCTTCACGGGAATATCAGCCCACACCCGGGGATTTCCTCCCCTGGCCACAGTGCAGCCGCAGGCTGCACCGTCCATTCTGAGTTACAACCGATTTGCACCTAGAATTTGGCTTCACGGGATTATCAGCCCATACCCGGGTATTTCCTCCCCTGCCCACAGTGCAGCCGCAGGCTGCAACGTCCCTTCTGGGTTTCGATCAATCTGCACCTCCTAGAATTTGGCTTCACGTGAATATCAGCCCACACCCGGGGATTTCCTCCCCTGCCCTCAGTGCAGCCGCAGGCTGCACCATCCATTCTGAGTTACAACCGATTTGCCCCTCCCAGATTTTGGTTTCACGGGAATATCAGCCCACACCCGGGGATTTCCTCCCCTGCCCACAGTGCACCGTCCATTCTGGGTTGCAACCGATTTGCACCTCCTAGGATTTGGCTTCGCGGGAATATCAGCCCACACCCGGGAATTTCCTTCCCTGCTCACAGAGCAGCCGCAGGCTGCACCGTCCATTCTGAGTTACAACCGATATGCACCTCCTAGAATTTGGCTTCACGGGATTATCAGCCCATACCCGGGGATTTCTTCCCCTGCCCACAGTGCACCGTACATTTTGGGTTGCAACCGACTTGAACCTCCCAGATTTTGGCTTCACGGGAGCATCAGCCCGCACCCGGGGATTTCCTCCCCTGGCCACAGTGCAGCCGCAGGCTGCACCGTCCATTCTGAGTTACAACCGATTTGCACCTAGAATTTGGCTTCACGGGATTATCAGCCCATACCCGGGTATTTCCTCCCCTGCCCACAGTGCAGCCGCAGGCTGCACCATTCATTCTGGGTTGCAACCGATTTGCCCCTCCCAGATTCTGGCTTCACGGGAATATCAGCCCACACCCGGGTATTTCCTCCCCTGCCCTCAGTGCAGCACCAGGCTGCACCGTCCATTCAGGGTTTCAACCGATTTGCACCTCCTAGGATTTGGCTTCACGGGAATATCAGCCCACACCCGGGAATTTCCTCCCCTGCTCACAAAGCAGCCGCAGGCTGCACCGCCCATTCTGAGTTACAACCGATTTGCCCCTGCCAGATTTTGGCTTCACGGGAATATCAGCCCACACCCGGGATTTCCTCCTGCCCACAGTGCAGCCGCAGCCTGCACTGTCCATTCTGAGTTCCAGCCGATTTGCCCCTCCCAGATTCTGGCTTCACGGGAATATCAGCCCACACCCGGGTATTTCCTCCTGCCCACAGTGCAGCCGCAGGCTGCAACGTCCCTTCTGGGTTTCGACCAATCTGCACCTCCTAGAATTTGGCTTCACGTGAATATCAGCCCACACTCGGGGATTTCCTCCCCTGCCCACAGTGCAGCCGCAGCCTGCACTGTCCATTCTGTGTTCCAGCCGATTTGCCCCTTCCAGATTCTAGCTTCACGCGAATATCAGCCCCCGCCCGGGCATTTCCTCCCCTGCCCACAGTGCAGCCGCAGGCTGCAACGTCCATTCTGGGTTTCGACCCACTTGCACCTCCTAAAATTAGGCTTCACGGGATTATCAGCCCACACCCGGGAATTTCCTCCTGCCCTCAGTGCAGTACCAGGCTGCACCGTCCATTCTGGGTTTCGACCAATTTGCACCTCCTATAATTTGGCTTCACGGGAATATCAGCCGACACCCGGAGATTTCCTCTCCTGCCCAAAGTGCAGCCGCATGCTGCACCGTGGGGATTCCCTTCCCTGCCCACAGTGCACCGTCCATTCTGGGTTTCGACCAACTTGCACCTCCTAGAATTCGACTTCACGGGAATATCAGCCCACACCCGGGGATTTCCACCCTGCTGACAAAGCAGCCGCAGGCTGCACCGTCCATTCTGAGTTACAACCGATTTGCCCCTCCCAGATTTTGGTTTCACGGGAATATCAGCCCACACCGGGGATTTCCTCCCTGCCCTCAGTGAAGCACCAGGCTACACCGTCCATTCAGGAGTTTCAACCAACTTGCACCTCCTAAGATTTGACTTCACGGGAATATCAGCCCACACCCGGGAATTTTCTCCCCTGCTCCACAAAAGCAGCCGCAGGCTGCACCGTCCATTCTGAGTTACAACCGATTTGCCCCTCCCAGATTTTGGCTTCAAGGGAATCATCCATCTACACCCGGGAACTTCCTCCCTGCCCACAGTGCAGCACCAGGGTGCACGGTCCATTCAGGGTTTCAACCGATTTGCCCCTCCCAGATTTAGGCTTCACGGGAATATCAGCCCACATCCGGGAATTTCCTCCCCTGCCTTCAGTGCAGCACCAGGCTGCACCGTCCATTCAGGGTTTCAACCGATTTGCACCTCCTGGGATTTGGCTTCACGGGAATATCAACCCACACCCGGGAATTTCCTCCCCTGCTCACAAAGCAGCCGCAGGCTGCACCGTCCATTCTGAGTTACAACCGATTTGCCCCTCCCAGATATTGGCTCCAAGGGAATATCCATCTACACCCGGGAACTTCCTCCCCTGCCCACAGTGCAGCACCAGGGTGCACTGTCCATTCAGGGTTTCAACCGATTTGCCCCTCCCAGATTTTGGTTTCACGGGAATATCAGCCCACACCCGGGGATTTCCTCCCCTGCCCTCAGTGAAGCACCAGGCTACACCGTCCATTCAGGGTTTCAACCAACTTGCACCTCCTAAGATTTGACTTCACGGGAATATCAGCCCACACCCGGGGATTTCCACCCCTGCTGACAAAGCAGCCGCAGGCTGCACCGTCCATTCTGAGTTACAACCGATTTGCCCCTCCCAGATTTTGGTTTCACGGGAATATCAGCCCCACACCGGGGATTTCCTCCCCTGCCCTCAGTGAAGCACCAGGCTACACCGTCCATTCAGGGTTTCAACCAACTTGCACCTCCTAAGATTTGACTTCACGGGAATATCAGCCCACACCCGGGAATTTTCTCCCCTGCTCACAAAGCAGCCGCAGGCTGCACCGTCCATTCTGAGTTACAACCGATTTGCCCCTCCCAGATTTTGGCTTCAAGGGAATATCCATCTACACCCGGGAACTTCCTCCCCTGCCCACAGTGCAGCACCAGGGTGCACGGTCCATTCAGGGTTTCAACCGATTTGCCCCTCCCAGATTTAGGCTTCACGGGAATATCAGCCCACATCCGGGAATTTCCTTCCCTGCCTTCAGTGCAGCACCAGGCTGCACCGTCCATTCAGGGTTTCAACCGATTTGCACCTCCTGGGATTTGGCTTCACGGGAATATCAACCCACACCCGGGAATTTCCTCCCCTGCTCACAAAGCAGCCGCAGGCTGCACCGTCCATTCTGAGTTACAACCGATTTGCCCCTCCCAGATATTGGCTCCAAGGGAATATCCATCTACACCCGGGAACTTCCTCCCCTGCCCACAGTGCAGCACCAGGGTGCACTGTCCATTCAGGGTTTCAACCGATTTGCCCCTCCCAGATTTTGGTTTCACGGGAATATCAGCCCACACCCGGGGATTTCCTCCCCTGCCCTCAGTGCAGCACCAGGCTACACCGTCCATTCAGGGTTTCAACCGACTTGCACCTCCTAAGATTTGACTTCACGGGAATATCAGCCCACACCCGGGAATTTCCTCCCCTGCCCTCAGTGCAGCACCAGGCTGCACCGACCATTCAGGGTTTCAACCGATTTGCCCCTCCCAGATTTAGGCTTCACGGGAACATCAGCCCACACCCGGAGATTTCCTCCCCTGCCCAAAGTGCAGCCGCAGGCTGCGCCGTGTGGATTCCCTCTCCTGCCCACAGTGCAGCCGCAGGCTGCACCGTCCATTCTGGGTTTCGACCAATCTGCACCTCCTAGAATTTGGCTTCACGGGAATATCAGCCCACACCCGGGGATTTCCTCCCCTGGCCACAGTGCAGCCGCAGGCTGCACCGTCCATTCTGAGTTACAACCGATTTGCACCTAGAATTTGGCTTCACGGGATTATCAGCCCATACCCGGGTATTTCCTCCCCTGCCCACAGTGCAGCCGCAGGCTGCAACGTCCCTTCTGGGTTTCGATCAATCTGCACCTCCTAGAATTTGGCTTCTTGTGAATATCAGCCCACACCCGGGGATTTCCTCCCCTGCCCTCAGTGCAGCCGCAGGCTGCACCATCCATTCTGAGTTACAACCGATTTGCCCCTCCCAGATTTTGGTTTCACGGGAATATCAGCCCACACCCGGGGATTTCCTCCCCTGCCCACAGTGCACCGTCCATTCTGGGTTGCAACCGATTTGCACCTCCTAGGATTTGGCTTCGCGGGAATATCAGCCCACACCCGGGAATTTCCTTCCCTGCTCACAGAGCAGCCGCAGGCTGCACCGTCCATTCTGAGTTACAACCGATATGCACCTCCTAGAATTTGGCTTCACGGGATTATCAGCCCATACCGGGATTTCTTCCCTGCCCACAGTGCACCGTACATTTGGGTTGCAACCGACTTGAACCTCCCAGATTTTGGCTTCACGGGAGCATCAGCCCGCACCCGGGGATTTCCTCCCCTGCCCACAGTGCAGCCGCAGGCTGCACCATCCATTCTGGGTTGCAACCGATTTGCCCCTCCCAGATTCTGGCTTCACGGGAATATCAGCCCACACCCGGGTATTTCCTCCCCTGCCCTCAGTGCAGCACCAGGCTGCACCGTCCATTCAGGGTTTCAACCGATTTGCACCTCCTAGGATTTGGCTTCACGGGAATATCAGCCCACACCCGGGAATTTCCTCCCCTGCTCACAAACCAGCCGCAGGCTGCACCGTCCATTCTGGGTTGCAACCGATTTGCACCTCCTAGGATTTGGCTTCGCGGGAATATCAGCCCACACCCGGGAATTTCCTTCCCTGCTCACAGAGCAGCCGCAGGCTGCACCGTCCATTCTGAGTTACAACCGATATGCACCTCCTAGAATTTGGCTTCACGGGATTATCAGCCCATACCCGGGGATTTCTTCCCCTGCCCACAGTGCACCGTACATTTTGGGTTGCAACCGACTTGAACCTCCTAGATTTTGGCTTCACGGGAGCATCAGCCCGCACCCGGGGATTTCCTCCCCTGCCCACAGTGCAGCCGCAGGCTGCACCATTCATTCTGGGTTGCAACCGATTTGCCCCTCCCAGATTCTGGCTTCACGGGAATATCAGCCCACACCCGGGTATTTCCTCCCCTGCCCTCAGTGCAGCACCAGGCTGCACCGTCCATTCAGGGTTTCAACCGATTTGCACCTCCTAGGATTTGGCTTCACGGGAATATCAGCCCACACCCAAGAATTTCCTCCCCTGCTCACAAAGCAGCCGCAGGCTGCCCCGCCCATTCTGAGTTACAACCGATTTGCCCCTGCCAGATTTTGGCTTCACGGAATATCAGCCCACACCCGGGGATTTCCTCCTGCCCACAGTGCAGCCGCAGCCTGCACTGTCCATCCTGAGTTCCAGCCGATTCCCCCCTCCCACATCCTGGCTCCACGGGAATATCAGCCCCCACCCGGGTATTTCCTCCCCTGCCCACAGTGCAGCCGCAGGCTGCCACGTCCCTTCTGGGTTTCGACCAATCTGCACCTCCTAGAATTTGGCTTCACGTGAATATCAGCCCACACTCGGGGATTTCCTCCCCTGCCCACAGTGCAGCCGCAGCCTGCACTGTCCATTCTGAGTTCCAGCCGATTTGCCCCTTCCAGATTCTAGCTTCACGGGAATATCAGCCCACGCCCGGGTATTTCCTCCCCTGCCCACAGTGCAGCCGCAGGCTGCAACGTCCATTCTGGGTTTCGACCCACTTGCACCTCCTAGAATTTGGCTTCACGGGATTATCAGCCCACACCCGTTAATTTCCTCCCCTGCCCTCAGTGCAGTACCAGGCTGCACCGTCCATTCTGGGTTTCGACCAATTTGCACCTCCTATAATTTGGCTTCACGGGAATATCAGCCGACACCCGGAGATTTCCTCTCCTGCCCAAAGTGCAGCCGCATGCTGCACCGTGGGGATTCCCTTCCCTGCCCACAGTGCACCGTCCATTCTGGGTTTCGACCAACTTGCACCTCCTAGAATTCGACTTCACGGGAATATCAGCCCACACCCGGGGATTTCCACCCCTGCTGACAAAGCAGCCGCAGGCTGCACCGTCCATTCTGAGTTACAACCGATTTGCCCCTCCCAGATTTTGGTTTCACGGGAATATCAGCCCACACCCGGGGATTTCCTCCCCTGCCCTCAGTGAAGCACCAGGCTACACCGTCCATTCAGGGTTTCAACCAACTTGCACCTCCTAAGATTTGACTTCACGGGAATATCAGCCCACACCCGGGAATTTCCTCCCCTGCTCACAAAGCAGCCGCAGGCTGCACCGTCCATTCTGAGTTACAACCGATTTGCCCCTCCCAGATTTTGGCTTCAAGGGAATATCCATCTACACCCGGGAACTTCCTCCCCTGCCCACAGTGCAGCACCAGGGTGCACGGTCCATTCAGGGTTTCAACCGATTTGCCCCTCCCAGATTTAGGCTTCACGGGAATATCAGCCCACATCCGGGAATTTCCTCCCCTGCCTTCAGTGCAGCACCAGGCTGCACCGTCCATTCAGGGTTTCAACCGATTTGCACCTCCTGGGATTTGGCTTCACGGGAATATCAACCCACACCCGGGAATTTCCTCCCCTGCTCACAAAGCAGCCGCAGGCTGCACCGTCCATTCTGAGTTACAACCGATTTGCCCCTCCCAGATTTTGGCTTCAAGGGAATATCCATCTACACCCGGGAACTTCCTCCCCTGCCCACAGTGCAGCACCAGGGTGCACTGTCCATTCAGGGTTTCAACCGATTTGCCCCTCCCAGATTTTGGTTTCACGGGAATATCAGCCCACACCCGGGGATTTCCTCCCCTGCCCTCAGTGAAGCACCAGGCTACACCGTCCATTCAGGGTTTCAACCAACTTGCACCTCCTAAGATTTGACTTCACGGGAATATCAGCCCACACCCGGGAATTTTCTCCCCTGCTCACAAAGCAGCCGCAGGCTGCACCGTCCATTCTGAGTTACAACCGATTTGCCCCTCCCAGATTTTGGCTTCAAGGGAATATCCATCTACACCCGGGAACTTCCTCCCCTGCCCACAGTGCAGCACCAGGGTGCACGGTCCATTCAGGGTTTCAACCGATTTGCCCCTCCCAGATTTAGGCTTCACGGGAATATCAGCCCACATCCGGGAATTTCCTCCCCTGCCTTCAGTGCAGCACCAGGCTGCACCGTCCATTCAGGGTTTCAACCGAATTGCACCTCCTGGGATTTGGCTTCACGGGAATATCAACCCACACCCGGGAATTTCCTCCCCTGCTCACAAAGCAGCCGCAGGCTGCACCGTCCATTCTGAGTTACAAACCGATTTGCCCCTCCCAGATTTTGGCTTCAAGGGAATATCCATCTACACCTGGGAACTTCCTCCCTGCCCACAGTGCAGCACCAGGGTGCACTGTCCATTCAGGGTTTCAAACTGATTTGCCCCTCCCAGATTTTGGTTTCACGGGAATATCAGCCCACACCCGGGGATTTCCTCCCCTGCCCTCAGTGCAGCACCAGGCTACACCGTCCATTCAGGGTTTCAACCGACTTGCACCTCCTAAGATTTGACTTCACGGGAATATCAGCCCACACCCGGGAATTTCCTCCCCTGCCCTCAGTGCAGCACCAGGCTGCACCGACCATTCAGGGTTTCAACCGATTTGCCCCTCCCAGATTTAGGCTTCACGGGAACATCAGCCCACACCCGGAGATTTCCTCCTGCCCAAAGTGCAGCCGCAGGCTGCGCCGTGTGGATTCCTCTCCTGCCCACAGTGCAGCCGCAGGCTGCACCGTCCATTCTGGGTTTCGACCAATCTGCACCTCCTAGAATTTGGCTTCACGGGAATATCAGCCCACACCCGGGGATTTCCCTCCCCTGGCCACAGTGCAGCCGCAGGCTGCACCGTCCATTCTGGAGTTACAACCGATTTGCACCTAGAATTTGGCTTCACGGGATTATCAGCCCATACCCGGGTATTTCCTCCTGCTCACAGTGCAGCCGCAGGCTGCAACGTCCCTTCTGGGTTTCGATCAATCTGCACCTCCTAGAATTTGGCTTCACGTGAATATCAGCCCACACCCGGGGATTTCCTCCCTGCCCTCAGTGCAGCCGCAGGCTGCACCATCCATTCTGAGTTACAACCTGATTTGCCCCTCCCAGATTTTGGTTTCACGGGAATATCAGCCCACACCCGGGGATTTCCTCCCTGCCCACAGTGCACCGTCCATTCTGGGTTGCAACCGATTTGCACCTCCTAGGATTTGGCTTCGCGGGAATATCAGCCCACACCCGGGAATTTCCTTCCCTGCTCACAGAGCAGCCGCAGGCTGCACCGTCCATTCTGAGTTACAACCGATATGCACCTCCTAGAATTTGGCTTCACGGGATTATCAGCCCATACCCGGGGATTTCTTCCCCTGCCCACAGTGCACCGTACATTTTGGGTTGCAACCGACTTGAACCTCCCAGATTTTGGCTTCACGGGAGCATCAGCCCGCACCCGGGGATTTCCTCCCCTGCCCACAGTGCAGCCGCAGGCTGCACCATTCATTCTGGGTTGCAACCGACGGTTGCCCCTCCCAGATTCTGGCTTCACGGGAATATCAGCCCACACCCGGGTATTTCCTCCCCTGCCCTCAGTGCAGCACCAGGCTGCACCGTCCATTCAGGGTTTCAACCGATTTGCACCTCCTAGGATTTGGCTTCACGGGAATATCAGCCCACACCCGGGAATTTCCTCCCCTGCTCACAAAGCAGCCGCAGGCTGCACCGCCCATTCTGAGTTACAACCGATTTGCCCCTGCCAGATTTTGGCTTCACGGGAATATCAGCCCACACCCGGGGATTTCCTCCCCTGCCCACAGTGCAGCCGCAGCCTGCACTGTCCATTCTGAGTTCCAGCCGATTTGCCCCTCCCAGATTCTGGCTTCACGGGAATATCAGCCCACACCCGGGTATTTCCTCCCCTGCCCACAGTGCAGCCGCAGGCTGCAACGTCCCTTCTGGGTTTCGACCAATCTGCACCTCCTAGAATTTGGCTTCACGTGAATATCAGCCCACACTCGGGGATTTCCTCCCCTGCCCACAGTGCAGCCGCAGCCTGCACTGTCCATTCTGAGTTCCAGCCGATTTGCCCCTTCCAGATTCTAGCTTCACGGGAATATCAGCCCACGCCCGGGTATTTCCTCCCCTGCCCACAGTGCAGCCGCAGGCTGCAACGTCCATTCTGGGTTTCGACCCACTTGCACCTCCTAGAATTTGGCTTCACGGGATTATCAGCCCACACCCGGGAATTTCCTCCCCTGCCCTCAGTGCAGTACCAGGCTGCACCGTCCATTCTGGGTTTCGACCAATTTGCACCTCCTATAATTTGGCTTCACGGGAATATCAGCCGACACCCGGAGATTTCCTCTCCTGCCCAAAGTGCAGCCGCATGCTGCACCGTGGGGATTCCCTTCCCTGCCCACAGTGCACCGTCCATTCTGGGTTTCGACCAACTTGCACCTCCTAGAATTCGACTTCACGGGAATATCAGCCCACACCCGGGGATTTCCACCCCTGCTGACAAAGCAGCCGCAGGCTGCACCGTCCATTCTGAGTTACAACCGATTTGCCCCTCCCAGATTTTGGTTTCACGGGAATATCAGCCCACACCCGGGGATTTCCTCCCCTGCCCTCAGTGAAGCACCAGGCTACACCGTCCATTCAGGGTTTCAACCAACTTGCACCTCCTAAGATTTGACTTCACGGGAATATCAGCCCACACCCGGGAATTTCCTCCCCTGCTCACAAAGCAGCCGCAGGCTGCACCGTCCATTCTGAGTTACAACCGATTTGCCCCTCCCAGATTTTGGCTTCAAGGGAATATCCATCTACACCCGGGAACTTTTTCCCCTGCCCACAGTGCAGCACCAGGGTGCACGGTCCATTCAGGGTTTCAACCGATTTGCCCCTCCCAGATTTAGGCTTCACGGGAATATCAGCCCACATCCGGGAATTTCCTCCCCTGCCTTCAGTGCAGCACCAGGCTGCACCGTCCATTCAGGGTTTCAACCGATTTGCACCTCCTGGGATTTGGCTTCACGGGAATATCAACCCACACCCGGGAATTTCCTCCCCTGCTCACAAAGCAGCCGCAGGCTGCACCGTCCATTCTGAGTTACAACCGATTTGCCCCTCCCAGATTTTGGCTTCAAGGGAATATCCATCTACACCCGGGAACTTCCTCCCCTGCCCACAGTGCAGCACCAGGGTGCACTGTCCATTCAGGGTTTCAACCGATTTGCCCCTCCCAGATTTTGGTTTCACGGGAATATCAGCCCACACCCGGGGATTTCCTCCCCTGCCCTCAGTGCAGCACCAGGCTACACCGTCCATTCAGGGTTTCAACCGACTTGCACCTCCTAAGATTTGACTTCACGGGAATATCAGCCCACACCCGGGAATTTCCTCCCTTGCCCTCAGTGCAGCACCAGGCTGCACCGACCATTCAGGGTTTCAACCGATTTGCCCCTCCCAGATTTAGGCTTCACGGGAACATCAGCCCACACCCGGAGATTTCCTCCCCTGCCCAAAGTGCAGCCGCAGGCTGCGCCGTGGGGATTCCCTCTCCTACCCACAGTGCAGCCGCAGGCTGCACCGTCCATTCTGGGTTTCGACCAATCTGCACCTCCTAGAATTTGGCTTCACGGGAATATCAGCCCACACCCGGGGATTTCCTCCCCTGGCCACAGTGCAGCCGCAGGCTGCACCGTCCATTCTGAGTTACAACCGATTTGCACCTAGAATTTGGCTTCACGGGATTATCAGCCCATACCCGGGTATTTCCTCCCCTGCCCACAGTGCAGCCGCAGGCTGCAACGTCCCTTCTGGGTTTCGATCAATCTGCACCTCCTAGAATTTGGCTTCACGTGAATATCAGCCCACACCCGGGGATTTCCTCCCCTGCCCTCAGTGCAGCCGCAGGCTGCACCATCCATTCTGAGTTACAACCGATTTGCCCCTCCCAGATTTTGGTTTCACGGGAATATCAGCCCACACCCGGGGATTTCCTCCCCTGCCCACAGTGCACCGTCCATTCTGGGTTGCAACCGATTTGCACCTCCTAGGATTTGGCTTCGCGGGAATATCAGCCCACACCCGGGAATTTCCTTCCCTGCTCACAGAGCAGCCGCAGGCTGCACCGTCCATTCTGAGTTACAACCGATATGCACCTCCTAGAATTTGGCTTCACGGGATTATCAGCCCATACCCGGGGATTTCTTCCCTTGCCCACAGTGCACCGTACATTTTGGGTTGCAACCGACTTGAACCTCCCAGATTTTGGCTTCACGGGAGCATCAGCCCGCACCCGGGGATTTCCTCCCCTGCCCACAGTGCAGCCGCAGGCTGCACCATTCATTCTGGGTTGCAACCGATTTGCCCCTCCCAGATTCTGGCTTCACGGGAATATCAGCCCACACCCGGGTATTTCCTCCCCTGCCCTCAGTGCAGCACCAGGCTGCACCGTCCATTCAGGGTTTCAACCGATTTGCACCTCCTAGGATTTGGCTTCACGGGAATATCAGCCCACACCCGGGAATTTCCTCCTGCTCACAAGCAGCCGCAGGCTGCACCGCCTATTCTGAGTTACAACCGATTTGCCCCTGCCAGATTTTGGCTTCACGGGAATATCAGCCCACACCCGGGGATTTCCTCCCCTGCCCACAGTGCAGCCGCAGCCTGCACTGTCCATTCTGAGTTCCAGCCGATTTGCCCCTCCCAGATTCTGGCTTCACGGGAATATCAGCCCACACCCGGGTATTTCCTCCCCTGCCCACAGTGCAGCCGCAGGCTGCAACGTCCCTTCTGGGTTTCGACCAATCTGCACCTCCTAGAATTTGGCTTCACGTGAATATCAGCCCACACTCGGGGATTTCCTCCCCTGCCCACAGTGCAGCCGCAGCCTGCACTGTCCATTCTGAGTTCCAGCCGATTTGCCCTTCCAGATTCTAGCTTCACGGGAATATCAGCCCACGCCCGGGTATTTCCTCCCCTGCCCACAGTGCAGCCGCAGGCTGCAACGTCCATTCTGGGTTTCGACCCACTTGCACCTCCTAGAATTTGGCTTCACGGGATTATCAGCCCACACCCGGGAATTTCCTCCTGCCCTCAGTGCAGTACCAGGCTGCACCGTCCATTCTGGGTTTCGACCAATTTGCACCTCCTATAATTTGGCTTCACGGGAATATCAGCCGACACCCGGAGATTTCCTCTCCTGCCCAAAGTGCAGCCGCATGCTGCACCGTGGGGATTCCTTCCCTGCCCACAGTGCACCGTCCATTCTGGGTTTCGACCAACTTGCACCTCCTAGAATTCGACTTCACGGGAATATCAGCCCACACCCCTGGGATTTCCACCCCTGCTGACAAAGCAGCCGCAGGCTGCACCGTCCATTCTGAGTTACAACCGATTTGCCCCTCCCAGATTTTGGTTTCACGGGAATATCAGCCCACACCCGGGGATTTCCTCCTGCCCTCAGTGAAGCACCAGGCTACACCGTCCATTCAGGGTTTCAACCAACTTGCACCTCCTAAGATTTGACTTCACGGGAATATCAGCCCACACCCGGGAATTTCTCTCCCTGCTCACAAAGCAGCCGCAGGCTGCACTGTCCATTCTGAGTTACAACCGATTTGCCCCTCCCAGATTTTGGCTTCAAGGGAATATCCATCTACACCCGGGAACTTCCTCCCTGCCCACAGTGCAGCACCAGGGTGCACGGTCCATTCAGGGTTTCAACCGATTTGCCCTCCCAGATTTAGGCTTCACGGGAATATCAGCCCACATCCGGGAATTTCCTCCTGCCTTCAGTGCAGCACCAGGCTGCACCGTCCATTCAGGGTTTCAACCGATTTGCACCTCCTGGGATTTGGCTTCACGGGAATATCAACCCACACCCGGGAATTTCCTCCCTGCTCACAAAGCAGCCGCAGGCTGCACCGTCCATTCTGAGTTACAACCGATTTGCCCTCCCAGATTTTGGCTTCAAGGGAATATCCATCTACACCTGGGAACTTCCTCCTGCCCACAGTGCAGCACCAGGGTGCACTGTCCATTCAGGGTTTCAACCGATTTGCCCCTCCCAGATTTTGGTTTCACGGGAATATCAGCCCACACCCGGGGATTTCCTCCCCTGCCCTCAGTGCAGCACCAGGCTACACCGTCCATTCAGGGTTTCAACCGACTTGCACCTCCTAAGATTTGACTTCACGGGAATATCAGCCCACACCCGGGAATTTCCTCCCTTGCCCTCAGTGCAGCACCAGGCTGCACCGACCATTCAGGGTTTCAACCGATTTGCCCCTCCCAGATTTAGGCTTCACGGGAACATCAGCCCACACCCGGAGATTTCCTCCCCTGCCCAAAGTGCAGCCGCAGGCTGCGCCGTGGGGATTCCCTCTCCTGCCCACAGTGCAGCCGCAGGCTGCACCGTCCATTCTGGGTTTCGACCAATCTGCACCTCCTAGAATTTGGCTTCACGGGAATATCAGCCCACACCCGGGGATTTCCTCCCCTGGCCACAGTGCAGCCGCAGGCTGCACCGTCCATTCTGAGTTACAACCGATTTGCACCTAGAATTTGGCTTCACGGGATTATCAGCCCATACCCGGGTATTTCCTCCCCTGCCCACAGTGCAGCCGCAGGCTGCAACGTCCCTTCTGGGTTTCGATCAATCTGCACCTCCTAGAATTTGGCTTCACGTGAATATCAGCCCACACCCGGGGATTTCCTCCCTGCCCTCAGTGCAGCCCCAGGCTGCACCATCCATTCTGAGTTCCAACCGATTTGCCCCTCCCAGATTTTGGTTTCACGGGAATATCAGCCCACACCCGGGGATTTCCTCCCCTGCCCACAGTGCACCGTCCATTCTGGGTTGCAACCGATTTGCACCTCCTAGGATTTGGCTTCGCGGGAATATCAGCCCACACCCGGGAATTTCCTTCCCTGCTCACAGAGCAGCCGCAGGCTGCACCGTCCATTCTGAGTTACAACCGATATGCACCTCCTAGAATTTGGCTTCACGGGATTATCAGCCCATACCCGGGGATTTCTTCCCCTGCCCACAGTGCACCGTACATTTTGGGTTGCAACCGACTTGAACCTCCCAGATTTTGGCTTCACGGGAGCATCAGCCCGCACCCGGGGATTTCCTCCCCTGCCCACAGTGCAGCCGCAGGCTGCACCATCCATTCTGGGTTGCAACCGATTTGCCCCTCCCAGATTCTGGCTTCACGGGAATATCAGCCCACACCCGGGTATTTCCTCCCCTGCCCTCAGTGCAGCACCAGGCTGCACCGTCCATTCAGGGTTTCAACCGATTTGCACCTCCTAGGATTTGGCTTCACGGGAATATCAGTCCACACCCGGGAATTTCCTCCCCTGCTCACAAAGCAGCCGCAGGCTGCACCGCCTATTCTGAGTTACAACCGATTTGCCCCTGCCAGATTTTGGCTTCACGGGAATATCAGCCCACACCCGGGGATTTCCTCCCCTGCCCACAGTGCAGCCGCAGCCTGCACTGTTCATTCTGAGTTCCAGCCGATTTGCCCCTCCCAGATTCTGGCTTCACGGGAATATCAGCCCACACCCGGGTATTTCCTCCCCTGCCCACAGTGCAGCCGCAGGCTGCAACGTCCCTTCTGGGTTTCGACCAATCTGCACCTCCTAGAATTTGGCTTCACGTGAATATCAGCCCACACTCGGGGATTTCCTCCCCTGCCCACAGTGCAGCCGCAGCCTGCACTGTCCATTCTGAGTTCCAGCCGATTTGCCCCTTCCAGATTCTAGCTTCACGGGAATATCAGCCCACGCCCGGGTATTTCCTCCCCTGCCCACAGTGCAGCCGCAGGCTGCAACGTCCATTCTGGGTTTCGACCCACTTGCACCTCCTAGAATTTGGCTTCACGGGATTATCAGCCCACACCCGGGAATTTCCTCCCCTGCCCTCAGTGCAGTACCAGGCTGCACCGTCCATTCTGGGTTTCGACCAATTTGCACCTCCTATAATTTGGCTTCACGGGAATATCAGCCGACACCCGGAGATTTCCTCTCCTGCCCAAAGTGCAGCCGCATGCTGCACCGTGGGGATTCCCTTCCTTGCCCACAGTGCACCGTCCATTCTGGGTTTCGACCAACTTGCACCTCCTAGAATTCGACTTCACGGGAATATCAGCCCACACCCGGGGATTTCCACCCCTGCTGACAAAGCAGCCGCAGGCTGCACCGTCCATTCTGAGTTACAACCGATTTGCCCCTCCCAGATTTTGGTTTCACGGGAATATCAGCCCACACCCGGGGATTTCCTCCCCTGCCCTCAGTGAAGCACCAGGCTACACCGTCCATTCAGGGTTTCAACCAACTTGCACCTCCTAAGATTTGACTTCACGGGAATATCAGCCCACACCCGGGAATTTCCTCCCCTGCCCTCAGTGCAGCACCAGGCTGCACCGTCCATTCAGGGTTTCAACCGATTTGCCCCTCCCAGATTTAGGCTTCACGGGATTATCAGCCCACACCCGGAGATTTCCTCCCCTGCCCAAAGTGCAGCCGCAGGCTGCGCCGTGGGGATTCCCTCCCCTGCCCACAGTGCAGCCGCAGGCTGCACCGTCCATTCTGGGTTTCGACCAATCTGCACCTCCTAGAATTTGGCTTCACGGCAATATCAGCCCACACCCGGGGATCTCCTCCCTTGCCCACAGTGCACCGTCCATTCTGGGCTGCAACCGATTTGCACCTCCTAGGATTTGGCTTCGCGGGAATATCAGCCCACACCCGGGAATTTCCTCCCCTGCTCGCGGAGCAGCCGCAGGCTGCGCTGTCCATTCTTTGTTTCGACCAATTCGCACCTCCTAGAATTTGGCTTCACGGGATTATCAGCCCATACCCGGGGATTTCCTCCCCTGTCCACAGTGCAGCAGCAGGCTGCGCTGTCCATTCTGGGTTTTGACCGATTTGCACCTCCTAGAATTTGGCTTCACGGAAATATCAGCCCACACCCGGGAATTCCCTCCCCTGCCCTCAGTGCAGTACCAAGCTGCACCGTCCATTCTGGGTTTCGACCAATTTGCACCTCCTAGAATTTGGCTACACGGGAATATCAGCCGACACCCGGAGATTTCCTCTCCTGCCCAAAGTGCAGCCGCAGGCTGCACCGTGGGGATTTCCTTCCCTGCCCACAGTGCACAGTCCATTCTGGGTTTCGACCAACTTGCACCTCCTAGAATTTGGCTTCACGGGAATATCAGCCCACACCCGGGGATTTCCACCCCTGCTGACAAAGCAGCCGCAGGCTGCACCGTTCATTCTGAGTTACAACCGATTTGCCCCTCCCAGATTTTGGTTTCACGGGAATATCAGCCCACACCCGAGGATTTCCACCCCTGCTGACAAAGCAGCCGCAGCCTGCACTGTCCATTCTGAGTTCCAGCCGATTTGCCCCTTCCAGATTCTAGCTTCACGGGAATATCAGCCCACGCCCGGGTATTTCCTCCCCTGTCCACAGTGCAGCCGCAGGCTGCAACGTCCATTCTGGGTTTCGACCAATTTGCACCTCCTAGAATTTGGCTTCACGGGAATATCAGCCGACACCCGGAGATTTCCTCTCCTGCTGACAAAGCAGCCGCAGGCTGCACCGTTCATTCTGAGTTACAACCGATTTGCCCCTCCCAGATTTTGGTTTCACGGGAATATCAGCCCACACCCGGGAATTTCCTCCCCTGCCCTCAGTGCAGTACCAGGCTGCACCGTCCATTCTGGGTTTCGACCAATTTGCACCTCCTAGAATTTGGCTTCACGGGAATATCAGCCGACACCCGGAGATTTCCTCTCCTGCTGACAAAGCAGCAGCAGGCTGCGCTGTCCATTCTGGGTTTCGACCAATTCGCACCTCCTAGAATTTGGCTTCACGGGAATATCAAGCCCACACCCGGGGATTTCCTCCCCTGCCCACAGTGCACCGTACATTTCGGGTTGCAACCGACTTGAGCCTCCCAGATTTTGGCTTCACGGGAACATCAGCCCGCACCCGGGGATTTCCTCCCCTGCCCACAGTGCAGCCGCAGGCTGCACCATCCATTCTGGGTTGCAACCGATTTGCCCCTCCCAGATTCTGGCTCCACGGGAATATCAGCCCACACCCGGGTATTTCCTTCCCTGCCCTCAGTGCAGCGCCAGGCTGCACCGTCCATTCAGGGTTTCAACCGATTTGCACCTCCTAGGATTTGGCTTCACGGGAATATCAGCCCACACCCAGGAATTTCCTCCCCTGCTCACAAAGCAGCTGCAGGCTGCACCGTCCATTCAGGGTTTCAACCGATTTGCCCCTCCCAGATTTAGGCTTCACGGGAATATCAGCCCACACCCGGAGATTTCCTCCCCTGCCCAAAGTGCAGCCGCAGGCTGCGCCGTGGGGATTCCTCCCACTGCCCACAGTGCAGCCGCAGGCTGCACCGTCCATTCTGGGTTTCGACCAATCTGCACCTCCTAAGATTTGACTTCACGGGAATATCAGCCCACACCCGGGAATTTCCTCCCCTGCCCTCAGTGCAGCACCAGGCTGCACCGTCCATTCAGGGTTTCAACCGATTTGCCCCTCCCAGATTTAGGCTTCACGGGAATATCAGCCCACACCCGGAGATTTCCTCCACTGCCCAAAGTGCAGCCGCAGGCTGCGCCGTGGGGATTCCCTCCCCTGCCCACAGTGCAGCCGCAGGCTGCACCGTCCATTCTAGGTTTCAACCGATTTGCCCCTCCCAGATTTAGGCTTCACGGGAATATCAGCCCACACCCGGAGATTTCCTCTCCTGCCCAAAGTGCAGCCGCAGGCTGCGCCGTGGGGATTCCCTCCCCTGCCCACAGTGCAGCCGCAGGCTGCACCGTCCATTCTAGGTTTCGACCAATCTGCACCTCCTAGGATTTGGCTTCGCGGGAATATCAGCCCACACCCGGGAATTTCCCACCCTGCTCACAGAGCAGCCGCAGGCTTCACCGTCCATTCTGAGTTACAACCGATTTGCACCTCCTAGAATTTGGCTTCACGGGAATATAAGCCCACGCCCGGGGTTCCCTCCCCTGCCCACAGTGCAGCCGCAGGCTGCACCGTCCATTCTGGGTTTCGACCAATTTCCACCTCCTAGAATTTGGCTACACGGGATTATCAGCCCATACTAGGGGATTTCCTCCCCTGCCCACAGTGCAGCAGCAGACTGCGCTGTCCATTCTGGGTTTCGACCAATTCGCACCTCCTAGAATTTGGCTTCACGGGAATATCAGCCGACACCCGGGAATTTCCTCCCCTGCCCACAGTGCACCGTCCATTCTGGGTTGCAACCGATTTGCACCTCCTAGGATTTGGCTTCGCGGGAATATCAGCCCACACCCGGGAATTTCCTTTCCTGCTCACAGAGCAGCCGCAGGCTGCACCGTCCATTCTGAGTTACAACCGATATGCACCTCCTAGAATTTGGCTTCACGGGATTATCAGCCCATACCCGGGGATTTCCTCCCCTGCCCACAGTGCAGCAGCAGGCTGCGCTGTCCATTCTGGGTTTCGACCAATTCGCACCTCCTAGAATTTGGCTTCACGGGAATATCAAGCCCACACCCGGGGATTTCCTCCCCTGCCCTCAGTGCACCGTACATTTTGGGTTGCAACCGACTTGAACCTCCCAGATTTTGGCTTCACGGGAGCATCAGCCCGCACCCGGGGATTTCCTCCCCTGCCCACAGTGCAGCCGCAGGCTGCACCATTCATTCTGGGTTGCAACCGATTTGCCCCTCCCAGATTCTGGCTTCACGGGAATATCAGCCCACACCCGGGTATTTCCTCCCCTGCCCTCAGTGCAGCACCAGGCTGCACCGTCCATTCAGGGTTTCAACCGATTTGCACCTCCTAGGATTTGGCTTCACGGGAATATCAGCCCACACCCGGGAATTTCCTCCCCTGCTCACAAAGCAGCCGCAGGCTGCACCGCCTATTCTGAGTTACAACCGATTTGCCCCTGCCAGATTTTGGCTTCACGGGAATATCAGCCCACACCCGGGGATTTCCTCCCCTGCCCACAGTGCAGCCGCAGCCTGCACTGTCCATTCTGAGTTCCAGCCGATTTGCCCCTCCCAGATTCTGGCTTCACGGGAATATCAGCCCACACCCGGGTATTTCCTCCCCTGCCCACAGTGCAGCCGCAGGCTGCAACGTCCCTTCTGGGTTTCGACCAATCTGCACCTCCTAGAATTTGGCTTCACGTGAATATCAGCCCACACTCGGGGATTTCTTTCCCTGCCCACAGTGCAGCCGCAGCCTGCACTGTCCATTCTGAGTTCCAGCCGGTTTGCCTTCCAGATTCTAGCTTCACGGGAATATCAGCCCACGCCCGGGTATTTCCTCCCCTGCCCACAGTGCAGCCGCAGGCTGCAACGTCCATTCTGGGTTTCGACCAACTTGCACCTCCTAGAATTTGGCTTCACGGGAATATTAGCCCACACCCGGGAATTTCCTCCCCTGCCCTCAGTGCAGTACCAGGCTGCACCGTCCATTCTGGGTTTCGACCAATTTGCACCTCCTAGAATTTGGCTTCACGGGAATATCAGCCGACACCCGGAGATTTCCTCTCCTGCCCAAAGTGCAGCCGCATGCTGCACCAAGGGGATTCCCTTCCCTGCCCACAGTGCACCGTCCATTCTGGGTTTCGACCAACTTGCACCTCCTAGAATTCGACTTCACGGGAATATCAGCCCACACCCGGGGATTTCCACCCCTGCTGACAAAGCAGCCGCAGGCTGCACCGTCCATTCTGAGTTACAACCGATTTGCCCCTCCCAGATTTTGGTTTCACGGGAATATCAGCCCACACCCGGGGATTTCCTCCCCTGCCCTCAGTGAAGCACCAGGCTACACCGTCCATTCAGGGTTTCAACCGACTTGCACCTCCTAAGATTTGACTTCACGGGAATATCAGCCCACACCCGGGAGTTTCCTCCCCTGCCCTCGGTGCAGCACCAGGCTGCACCGTCCATTCTGGGTTTCGACCAATTTGCACCTCCTAGAATTTGGCTTCACGGGATTATCAGCCCATACCCGGGGATTTCCTCCCCTGCCCACAGTGCAGCAGCAGGCTGCGCTGTCCATTCTTGGTTTCGACCAATTCGCACCTCCTAGAATTTGGCTTCACGGGAATATCAAGCCCACACCCGGAGATTTCCTCCCCTGCCCACAATGCACCGTACGTTTTGGGTTGCAACCGACTTGAATCTCCCAGATTTTGGCTTCACGGGAACATCAGCCCGCACCCGGGGATTTCCTCCCCTGCCCACAGTGCAGCTGCAGGCTGCACCATCCATTCTGGGTTGCAACCGATTTGCCCCTCCCAGATTCTGGCTTCACGGGAATATCAGCCCACACCCGGGTATTTCCTCCTCTGCCCTCAGTGCAGCACCAGGCTGCACCGTTCATTCAGGGTTTCAACCGATTTGCACCTCCTAGGATTTGGCTTCACGGGATTATCAGCCTATACCCGGGGATTTCCTTCCCTGCCCACAGTGCAGCCGCAGGCTGCACCGTCTATTATGGGTTTCGACCAATTTGCACCTCCTAGAATTTGGCTTCACGGGATTATCAGCCCATACCCGGGGATTTCCTCCTTCCCCACAGTGCAGCAGCAGGCTGCACTGTCCATTCTGGGTTTCGACCAATTTGCACCTCCTAGAATTCGGCTTCACGGGATTATCAGCCCATACCCGGGGATTTCCTCCCTGCCCACAGTGCAGCAGCAGGCTGCGCTGTCCATTCTGGTTTCGACCAATTCGCACCTCCGAGAATTCGGCTTCACGGGAATATCAAGCCCACACCCGGGGATTTCCTCCCCTGCCCACAATGCACCGTACATTTTGGGTTGCAACCGACTTGAATCTCCCAGATTTTGGCTTCACGGGAACATCAGCCCGCACCCGGGGATTTCCTCCCCTGCCCACAGTGCAGCCGCAGGCTGCACCATCCATTCTGGGTTGCAACCGATTTGCCCCTCCCAGATTCTGGCTTCACGGGAATATCAGCCCACACCCGGGTATTTCCTCCCCTGCCCTCAGTGCAGCCCCAGGCTGCACCGTTCATTCAGGGTTTCAACCGATTTGCACCTCCTAGGATTTGGCTTCACGGGAATATCAGCCCACACCCGGGAATTTCCTCCCCTGCTCACAAAGCAGCCGCAGGCTGCACCGTCCATTCTGAGTTACAACCGATTTGCCCCTGCCAGATTTTGGCTTCACGGGAATGTCAGCCCACACCCGGGGATTTCCTCCCCTGCCCACAGTGCAGCCGCAGGCTGCACCGTTCATTCAGGGTTTCAACCGATTTGCACCTCTTAGGATTTGGCTTCACGGGAATATCAGCCCACACCCGGGAATTTCCTCCCCTGCTCACAAAGCAGCCGCAGGCTGCACTGTCCATTCTGAGTAACAACCGATTTGCACCTGCCAGATTTTGGCTTCACGGGAATATCAGCCCACACCCGGGGATTTCCTCCCCTGCCCACAGTGCAGCCGCAGCCTGCACTGTCCATTCTGAGTTCCAGCCGATTTGCCCCTCTCAGATTCTGGCTTCACGGGAATATCAGCCCACACCCGCGTATTTCCCCCCCTGCCAACAGTGCAGCCGCAGGCTGCCCCGTCCATTCTGGGTTTCGACCAATTTGCACCTCCTAGAATTTGGCTTCACGGGATTATCAGCCCATACCCGGGGATTTCCTCCCCTGCCCACAATGCACCGTACGTTTTGGGTTGGTAAACTGACTTGAATCTCCCAGATTTTGGCTTCACGGGAACATCAGCCCGCACCCGGGGATTTCCTCCCCTGCCCACAGTGCAGCTGCAGGCTGCACCATCCATTCTGGGTTGCAACCGATTTGCCCCTCCCAGATTCTGGCTTCACGGGAATATCAGCCCACACCCGGGTATTTCCTCCTCTGCCCTCAGTGCAGCACCAGGCTGCACCGTTCATTCAGGGTTTCAACCGATTTGCACCTCCTAGGATTTGGCTTCACGGGATTATCAGCCTATACCCGGGGATTTCCTTCCCTGCCCACAGTGCAGCCGCAGGCTGCACCGTCTATTCTGGGTTTCGACCAATTTGCACCTCCTAGAATTTGGCTTCACGGGATTATCAGCCCATACCCGGGGATTTCCTCCCCTTTCCACAGTGCAGCAGCAGGCTGCACCGTCCATTCTGGGTTTCGACCAATTTGCACCTCCTAGAATTCGGCTTCACGGGATTATCAGCCCATACCCGGGGATTTCCTCCCCTGCCCACAGTGCAGCAGCAGGCTGCGCTGTCCATTCTTGGTTTCGACCAATTCGCACCTCCGAGAATTCGGCTTCACGGGAATATCAAGCCCACACCCGGGGATTTCCTCCCCTGCCCACAATGCACCGTACATTTTGGGTTGCAACCGACTTGAATCTCCCAGATTTTGGCTTCACGGGAACATCAGCCCGCACCCGGGGATTTCCTCCCCTGCCCACAGTGCAGCCGCAGGCTGCACCATCCATTCTGGGTTGCAACCGATTTGCCCCTCCCAGATTCTGGCTTCACGGGAATATCAGCCCACACCCGGGTATTTCCTCCCCTGCCCTCAGTGCAGCCCCAGGCTGCATCGTTCATTCAGGGTTTCAACCGATTTGCACCTCCTAGGATTTGGCTTCACGGGAATATCAGCCCACACCCGGGAATTTCCTCCCCTGCTCACAAAGCAGCCGCAGGCTGCACCGTCCATTCTAAGTTACAACCGATTTGCCCCTGCCAGATTTTGGCTTCACGGGAATGTCAGCCCACACCCGGGGATTTCCTCCCCTGCCCACAGTGCAGCCGCAGGCTGCACCGTTCATTCAGGGTTTCAACCGATTTGCACCTCTTAGGATTTGGCTTCACGGGAATATCAGCCCACACCCGGGAATTTCCTCCCCTGCTCACAAAGCAGCCGCAGGCTGCACTGTCCATTCTGAGTAACAACCGATTTGCCCCTGCCAGATTTTGGCTTCACGGGAATATCAGCCCACACCCGGGGATTTCCTCCTGCCCACAGTGCAGCCGCAGCCTGCACTGTCCATTCTGAGTTCCAGCCGATTTGCCCCTCTCAGATTCTGGCTTCACGGGAATATCAGCCCACACCCGGGGATTTCCTCCCTGCCCACAGTGCAGCCGCAGGCTGCACGTCCAATCTGGGTTTCGACCAATTCGCACCTCCTAGAATTTAGCTTCACGTGAATATCAGCCCACACCCGGGGATTTCCTCCCCTGCCCACAGTGCAGCCGCAGCCTGCACTGTCCATTCTGAGCTCCAGCCGATTTGCCCCTCCCAGATTCTGGCTTCACGGGAATATCAGCCCACACCCGGGGATTTCCTCCCCTGCCCACAGTGCAGCCGCAGCCTGCACCGTCCATTCTGGGTTTCGACCAATTTGCACCTCCTAGAATTTGGCTTCACGGGAATATCAAGCCCACACCCGAGGATTTCCTCCCCTGCCCACAATGCACCGTACATTTTGGGTTGCAACCGACTTGAATCTCCCAGATTTTGGCTTCACGGGAATGTCAGCCCACACCCGGGGATTTCCTCCCCTGCCCACAGTGCAGCCGCAGGCTGCACCGTTCATTCAGGGTTTCAACCGATTTGCACCTCTTAGGATTTGGCTTCACGGGAATATCAGCCCACACCCGGGAATTTCCTCCCCTGCTCACAAAGCAGCCGCAGGCTGCACTGTCCATTCTGAGTAACAACCGATTTGCACCTGCCAGATTTTGGCTTCACGGGAATATCAGCCCACACCCGGGGATTTCCTCCCCTGCCCACAGTGCAGCCGCAGCCTGCACTGTCCATTCTGAGTTCCAGCCGATTTGCCCCTCTCAGATTCTGGCTTCACGGGAATATCAGCCCACACCCGGGTATTTCCTCCCCTGCCAACAGTGCAGCCGCAGGCTGCACCGTCCATTCTGGGTTTCGACCAATTTGCACCTCCTAGAATTTGGCTTCACGGGATT